>BSBK01000135.1:0-600000 GCA_027943335.1 Chamaecyparis obtusa | reverse complement strand
AGGCCAAGTACAAGTGTTTGTATTCAGTTATAATTTTAATTAAATTAGTGTTTGAATTATGAATTATATATATGTGTGTGTGTGTGTGTGTGTACAAAACATATAAAGTAAGAAATCTAACTTGGGTTTGAACTCATTTTTGATGCAGGATCAATCAGAGCCAAACACTTCTTCAAAGAGGCTACATTTTGATGATCCCCCTACGACATAAGATGTAGTTTTAGTTTTTTGGTCATTTAGAGATGCCACTTGGAACATTTTGAGATGGCATATATGCCACATTGTACACCTTGAAACTTTGATTTTGTAGACATTTTGAAATGGCATGTGCCATATTTATATATGGAGATACTTTTGATACATTTGATACTTTCTATATATAGAACATGTTCATTTTTATGTTATATTTGTGTCATCTTTTGTATATATATTTATTATTCATGTTTATGGAATTGAATGGTGAAGTTATATCTTGACTATGATTATCATTATAGATTTCCTCTGTTCTTATGTTTCATACCATTATACCTCCCACCCAAAGGGATAGTCAGTCTCTTCAGATTTACAAACTACCTTTGTAAATGTTAACTTCCTCAATCAGAACACAACTAGACTCATGTATAAAAACCACAATTTTGCATTTAAGGTGTGCTCCAGTGATAGCCCACATCTGCCAACTACCCAAAAAATCAATCTTTTTAAGTCTTTGGACAACCCAACTCGATTACCATACACAACACATGTTCTGTGTCCTCAAAGCCACACATGCACATCTTATAACATCCCAAATTCTCAACCAACTATATATTTTTTCCATATACATCCTAACTCCAACATGCAAAACCATGAACCATATTTCTTGATTACCATTAAACTTCACCTAACATAACATTTTATATCTCCATTTACTACATTACAAAGACAAGTGCTAATATTATACTCTATATACCCACTCTACTACGTCACAGATCCCACAGCCCTTAACCCAACTTGTAATCCCACTTGAGCCACTTAGTACTACATTATTTCAATACTATGTATATACTTACCATGTATATAACACATCATATTGGGGTTTACTAAATCCATAGAGAAATGTAGCACTTGTACTGTTAAGTCACTTGGGTCGAGCATGGTCGTGAGTGTTCCAGTGACTCCATGGGCATAATGGGGTTGTCACTGGCATTTACCTGGCCAATCGGAGCTAATGGAGCAAATGGTTCGATGCCAAGATAGATGGTTTGAAAGATACACTGCTGAGCTACTTTCAACTAACCCTCACTACAAGTTTTGGCATCGATTGAGATCACCTTGCCAAATGCAAATGAAGTCAAATTGCCCAAAACTGAGAGGTTATTGTAGACCTTAGAAATACAATCCCATAGCCCCTGACAGTTTGTCGATACCTCTTTTGAGGTCCAAGATACGAGCCTCAGAAGATCACTGACCAATCGTGCTTAGTGCACCTTGGGATCACTTGAGTCGAGCATGGTCGCGAGCGTTCCAGTGACTCCGTGGGGGGAACAGGGTTGTCACTAGTGTTTACCCAGCCAACCGGAGCTGATGGAGTAGACAGTTCGATGCCAGGATGGACGGTTTGTAATATACACTACTGAGCTACTTTCAACTGACCCTCACTCCAAGTTTTGGCATTGACTGAGATCACCTTGCCAAATGCAAATGAAGTCAAATCACCCAAAATTGAGAGAGCTTATTGTAGCCCTCAGAAACATGATCCTGTAGCCCATGATAGTTGTCGATACCTCTCACGAGGTCCAAGATATGAGCCTCCAAAGATCATTGCCCAATCATGCTTAGTGCACCTTGGGGTCACTTGGGTCTAGTGTGGTCGCGAGTGTTTCAATGACTCCATGGGTAGAATGGGGTTGTCACTGGTGTTTACTCGGCCAACTAGAGCTGATGGAGCAGACGGTTTGATGCCAGGACGGACGGTTTGCAATATACACTGCTGAGTTGCTTTCAACTGACCCTCACTGCAAGTTTTGGCATCAATTGAGATTGCCTTGCCAAATGCAAACAAAGTTGAATCTCCCAAAATTGAGAGAGGTTATTGTAGACCTTAGAAACAAAATCTTGTAGCCCCTAATGGTTTATGATACCTCTCATGAGGTTTGAGATATGAGCCTCGGAAGATCATTGCCTAATCATGCTTAGTGCACCTTGGGGTCACTTGGGTCAAGCATGGTCGCGAGCGTTTCAGTGACTCTATGGGTGGAATGGGGTTGTCACTAGCATTTACCCGACCAACCAGAGCTGATGGAGTAGACAATTTGATGCCAAGATAGATGGTTTAAAAGATACATTGCTAAGCTACTTTCAACTAACCCTCATTACAAGTTTTGACATTGACTGAGATCGCCTTGCCAAATGCAAAAAAAGTCAAATCACCCAAAACTAAGAGAGGTTATTGTAGACCTTGAAAACATGATCCTATAGCCCTTGATGGTTTGTCAATACCTCTCACGAGGTCTGATATATGAGCCTCAGAAGATCATTGCCCAATCATGCTTAGTGCACCTTGGGGTCACTTGGGTCAAGCGTGGTCATGAGCGTTCCAATGACTCCGTGGGTGCAACAGGGTTGTCACTAGAATTTACCCAACCAACCAAAGCTGATGGAGTAGATGGTTAGATGCCAAGACTGATGGTTTGAAAGATACACTGCAGAGCTACTTTTAACTAACCCTTACTGCAAGTTTTGGCATCGACTAAGATCGCCTTGCCAAATGAAAATGAAGTCAAATTGCCCAAAACCAAGAGAGTTTATTGTAGACCTCAAAAACATGATCCTGTAGCCCCTAATGGTTTATCAATACCTCTCACGAGGTCTGAGATACAAGCCTCGTAAGATCGCTGCCCAATCATGCTTAGTGCACCTTGGGGTCACTTGGGTCGAGCATGGTCACAAGCGTTCCAGTGACTCCATGGGAGGAATGGGGTTGTCACTAGCATTTATTCAGCCAACTAGAGATGATGGAGTAGACAGTTTGATGCTAGGATAGATGGTTTGAAAGATACACTGCTGAGCTGCTTTCAATTAACCCTCACTACAAGTTTTGGCATCGATTGAGATCACCTTGCCAAATGCAAATGAAGTTGAATCACCCAAAATTGTGAGAGGTTATTGTAGACCTTAGAAACACAATCTCGTAGCCCTTGATAGTTTGTTGATACCTCTCACGAGGTCTAAGATACTAGCCTCAGAAGATCTCTACCCAATCGTGCTTAGTGCACCTTGGGGTCACTTGGGTTGAGCGTGTTGCGACCATTCCAGTGACTCCGTGGGTGAAACTGGGTTGTCACTGGAATTTACCCAGCCAACTGGAGCTAATAGAGTAGACGGTTTGATGCTAGGATGGACGGTTTGAAAGATACACTGTAGAGCTACTTTCAACTAACCCTCACTGCAAATTTTGGCATCAACTAAGATTGCCTTGCCAAATGAAAATGAAGTCGAATCACCCAAAACTAAGAGAGGTTATTGTAGACCTCGGAATCATAATCTTGTATCCCTTGAATGTTTGTCGATACCTCTCATGAGGTCTGAGATATGAGCATTAGAAGATTGCTGCCTAATCGTGCTTAGTGCACCTTGGGGTTACTTGGGTCGTGCATGGTTGCGAGTGTTCCAGTGACTCTGTAGGTGGAATGGGGTTGTCACTAGCATTTACCTAGCCAATCGGAGTTCATGGAGAAAATGGTTCGATGCCAAGATGGACGATTTGAAAGATACACTACAGTGCTACTTTCAACTAACCCTCACTACACAATGAATCATTTACATCTATCATGTATGTATCCATCTGATTCAAATGAACTTTCAAAGCATCAAAGATTGTTTGAAATGATATAAAATAATATCCTTAAAGCATTAGAAACTGTTGGCATAATAGCATTGATACGTGTAACTATTTATCAGTTATAATATGGTTTGTATCAGTTATAATAATACAGTTACCAAACTACATATATCTCATGTATAAAGTGATGCGAATTCATTGGATAAAATATTGAATTCTTATATGCTATCTCCTTCATTTGGTATCAGAGAAAATGTTGGGTAACCTTTGTAGTCACAACATGGATCTAGACGATGGCATTGGTAAGCATGACACCATAGGACATGGAGTGCAAAGCTTTGCTGGTAGAACCACACTGGAGGAACACACTGGTAGATCATGCTAGCAGACCGGAGCACATGCGTTGTAGTCTTTAACCACCATTTCTTATTGGCACACGTAGTTTTAATTGGAGCACACGCGTTGTAGTCTTTAACCACCATTTCTTGCTGGCACACACAGTTTTAACCATTTCTTGCTAGTGGTCATAATAATTGGTGAATGCATTTTTTCCTTAATCATACATTTACTGTTATGTTTCACAGTCCTGTGTGGTGATGACAATCCTCCCAATGAACTATGCAGTGAATGCTCACAGTCCTACATGGTGATGACAATCTTATTCATAGTGATTCCATCTTTATTATTTTGTGCATGCTCAGTAGTTTGTGTGTGCTCCATCGCTTGTTCCTTTGATCATTCTTCTTAGTAAATCTAGTATGGGTAAGAGCTCTTTGCATGTCTATATTTTTTTAAAGTGAAGAATACATGTCTGTAGCATGTTCCTTGGCATTGGATATGTCCCTTGTTTGAAGTGAGCATTGATGCCTTAAGAATGGTTACATCTTAATTTGTATTTCTCTATAAAGTTTGAATATGGGAGGGGTAATTTACAAGACTGCCAAGTTTGAGTAGAGAAGCTCGATATTATCAATAGAGGCTACATTTAGTTGACCACAAAGCAAGTTTATCTATGCATAAAATATCTTTAAAAAAATTGATAGCAGATGTGAAAATAGTTGGTTGGGGTCTTTGGAATGTATCAAATTTTTGTATACAAAGTTGCCACATTTTAGTGGGTTGTAGCAAGGTTTGAAATCATAATCCTTGTCTCGGTGACCCATTTACATGTCATCGCTCTTGCAAAAGAACCTATTCAGAAGTATTCTCTGAATGTTTCTAATTGGGCTCTTAGAGGTTTCATTATTTCCTCTGATGCTAGTTTTAGAGCATAAAGTGTAACAGGGTTTATCTAGAGGTTGGCGGCATCAGAGGATGGAGGAACTTCCATCATCTCAATTCAAGCTTCTCGCTTTGGGATGGTGTTCTGCATGAGAAGCATTTTTGGCATGTTTTGGTTTTCAATTTTGTTTATCTTTCTAATGCTGACAAGTTTTCAGAATGCATATCTTTCGAAGATTCATTTTGAAGACAGGTTTGGGACTTGATTTTGGGCTCAGTATGGATTGTTGTCCAGTGAGCTTCAGAGTATATGATTGAGAATTGTACCCTTTTCCAGTCACTAGAAAATGATAGAGATATGTTGCATCTCTTAGGAATCATTGTTGAATAATTCAAGACTGTGATTCGAGAGTTTGGGATTGAGAGCTTAAGAACACAACTCGAAGCTACACCTTTTCGAGGGTCACAAGACAACTTGATGGAGCCTTTCTTGGTTTAGGATCTACTACTTCAAAAGAATATTTTCTCAAAATATGTATTCATATTATTTAAACAACATGTTTTGTTATGTAAGCCTTAAGGGGGGTTCCTAGGGCAATGTGAGTATGATCATACAGGATCAATGTATTAAGGAGGGGAATGTTGGCATAATAGCATTGATACATGTAACTGTTTATTAGTTATAATATGGTTTGTATCAGTTATAATTATATAGTTACCAAACTACATATATCTCATGTATAAAGTGATGTGAATTCATTGAATAAAATATTGAATGCTTATCTGCTATCTCCTTCAGAAACAACAATCAAACATGTAAGAATTCAAACCATGCAAATGACATAAGTAAATAATAAAAAATTATGTGTTTTTATTGCCTTTTTCTGAGAAAATGTATACTTAGATCCCTTGTTGGCACTATTGGCCACCAATACATGATTTTGGTCATAAGTCCTTATCAAAACTTCTAGGACATTTAACTTTTAAATCAAATTGATTGTCACAAATTGCCATTTTAGGCTTCAAAAGATTTCAATTAACCATTAAGGATCCTTTTGTCCTTCTATCTCTGATTGGATCCATGGTGACCGTAGGTGTCTTCATAGGTGCTCCTACACAAGTTACAATCCACATACAAAACCAAGTTTATTGACTCAAAATACAATCTAAGAAAGTTGAAATTAATGTATTGAAATTAAGCTTAACGAACTTACAAAACAATGCACTAAGTTAACTTATTACCTAGTCAAGTGTTCCTAAAGGGTCATCTCTTTGCTTCAGGGTCTCCAATAGTGCTTCATGATCAACAGTACTAATAGTCCAAATTTCTTTTGTCTTTTGTCTTCCTTGATGCTTTGAAAACTTGACATTTGCTGCTATAACAAGGTGTGAATAAATGAGAATAGTTTTGTGCTTCTCATAGTCTTCCAATGCAGGAATTCCATTCTTTCTAATCATGTATGTTTGCAGCCATGTTCCTGCAACAACAACTGAACCAGTAGGATATGTGAACCCATCACCATCTGTCATTAGTTGTACAAGCTTTTGTTTACCTCATACACAATGTGCTAACCAATAATTTGACCTCTCATCATTCCCCTATGGTGCAACCAATGCAAAAACATCTCCTCGCTGTAGAAGATCTGAAAGATGGTCATACTCAACTGAAGTGTCCATGTCATCATTTCTTATAGAGAGTGTCAAAGATAAAGGAGTTAAATATTGTGGAACCCATGTATCCACCCACTCACTTGACTCACAATGATCCCATTCATACTGAAAACACATGGGGCCAAAACAATCCAACTCTCATGTCCAAATGGTCCATGTACTACTATTGGAGCTTCAAAATGAATGCATTTTTTAAGAGTCTTTCAATATTTGACAATCCAATCTATCTCCTATAGTTCCCTCCTCAACCAACCAAAAGAATCTATGCACTTTAGAATCAAGAGCCCCCCCTATGACAATGCTAAAGTATACCAATCAACAATAGAATGGGCATCAAGAAGTACAACACTTGAAATCCTCAATTGCTCCTTAACTAGAGCTCTCTTCACACACGCACCTACTCCACCATGCTCCCCTTTCCCATGCCCTGACTCAAAAAAACTCCAAATATGAGGTACAAATCTCTCCACATGCATTCTACACAACCAATAAAACATTCTAGCATTGTTAAATTGACTGGTACAATTATCCGACCAAATGAGATGCCTTTCCATAGCAATACCATTTTCTTGCAAGAAGTCAAAATAGTTATGGAAACAATGTTGAACAAACTCATGAGAGTGAGAGCTATCATCACTCATATAAAAATGGTACTCTCTGATTATCTTTCACTCATATTTTGTGCTATCAGGGGAATGCCTATATGTGATGTGTACAAAAATAGCAACCTGAATGGAATTGTAATATTGAGCTTGAGTCTCATTTTGGGGCTGCAATGTATAGTTCTCCACAAAGTATACAATGGTTATAATAGTTCCAATGGGGAAAGTGTCCTTACACATCCTAAATTATTGATCCAACCATTGAGACCTGTGACTATGCCTTGCATGCTTGTAAAAAATATTTGTCTTGAAATCTGAGATAAAATCAGCAACATTGTATTCTTTTGCAACTAACTCACATCTAGAGCCTTCACCTCCACTCTTCAATTTATGTTTCACTATTTCATATACCTTTTTTTGGACGAGTGTCTTTCCAAAATTGTGTTCCAAACCCTCATGAAAAGATGTCCTAAACTTGGACAAGCCACCACAATCTGAGCACTTCATATTTAAGCAATCTTTTTAATAAAATAAACAACCGTCATCTCTTTGACATAAAAATTGATCTAGCAAGTCTCTTGATGATTTGGGAAGACCACTTGCACCACAATCCTCTAGAATTTCATTAGTATGCAAAGTAGAATAAATAGACCGTAATAATTCATGATGCATTGAAAACTCAACATGATATTTGCAACAAAATGTATTCCAAATCTTAAGGGGTACACAATAAAATGGCTTCATGGATTCAAAAGACCTTTGTGATATTTTCAATGTTGGATGTGTCTCACAAATTTTTTTATACAACATTTTTTGACTTACCTCCACATAATGTTTAGGATGTGGAGTGTAGTTTTGATTGCCAACTCTCAACTTCAAGACATCTTTCACATTTGGTGACACTCTTGAGTTAGCATCCCAAAATTGTTGAATTTCATCCTTGACAACATTTGTTAGCTTTTTATCAAAACATGGAAGTCTCCCACCATAAGCCCATGTATCAATTTTAAGTGGATCATCAAGTCTTTCTCTTCTTTCAAGTGCTCTACCCAAAGTTTTATGGTCAATATTGAAGTCAACATAATTTTGTCTCATCAAACGAGCCTTTCTCAACTGATGACTTACTAAGGAGGTTGTAATCACCCTCTGAGCAACTCTCTTGTCTTTTTCTCTGCTAGTCTTCCCAATGCTATTGAGAGCATTGAAAAGATTCTTCACAAAAATGGTATTTCTCTCCATTTTCTTGTTCACACGAATCTTCAATTTCACAAGCACAGGTGTCATCTTTTGCATATTTAACAACTGCACAAAAATTTGACATTGCTCAACCAATGTCTTGTTTCCAAAAAATGGATCATAAAGTCTTGAAGCCCACAACCTAACGGTTCTATGTGACCTCTTTCCTTCCCAATTATTCATAATGTTCTCCTCAATTTCAATTAACCATTTAGGTGTTCTTGAAAGCCCCAAATTTGAAGATTGATTATCTTTATTGCAAGGGAATTCATTTCGCATATAATTTGGAGATGTGTAACGTTCATGTTGTTCTTGTGCAACATTTTCATTCCCCAAGTCTACATTTACAATCTCCATTTGTATATTTTCATCTTCATTCCATTCATTATCATTCCCCAAATCTACATTTTCATTCACCAAGTCTACATTTTCATTCTCCATCTCTACATTTTCATCTTCACTCCGTACATTGTTATTCACAAAACTAATTTCCATATTTTTTTCAAATTCAACATCCTCTTCACTTGCAACTACATTTACAGGGTCACCTTGATTAATGTTTAACATACCTTCTCTCCTTCTTTAGTGATTTTCCCTATCTTTTTCCCTATATGCTTGAATTTCTTCATCTATCACCTTCCTCTTCCGTTTAGCCTTTCGATGACTGCTGCTTCCCATGGCGAGACCACAAGTTGACAAAAAAATAAAAATGGGCCCCAAATCACATTTTTTTTCTTCCTACAACCCATGAAAAAAGTATGAAATCCTGTGCTTCTTTGGTCTGTGGGGACAGGGAATATTTTGGTCAAAGTCACACCAGTCAATAATCGGGTACCCAATTTTATCAGGTACCTGATATTTCCAGGTACATGAAAAAATGGCGGGAGTAAATGAAAAATTTGAACTTTTATATATAAAAAGAGGTATATAATATATATAATGTATATTATATATATACTAATGTATATAATATATATAATGTATTATATATTAATGTATATAATATATATACTAATGTATTAGATATATACTAATGTATATAATATATATATAATGTATTCAAAAAAATACCTGCACAGTTGATTTGATGACAGACAGTTTTAGCCCAAGTCCTTTTGAAAGTATCCAGCACATGATTTTTCTACAAACACCTAATTTCGGTGGTCTGACTATACTGAATAAGTAGATGTCAATGGACTTCCCCTCGATTGAATACAATCAATTGATTTTTTAACTCTCAAAAAGAAATTTCACACAGATGTACAACCACCGTACGCTCATCATCTATTCTAGAAACTAATAGTGGCATACAAATTGATGTAAGAACATTTAAGGTACATTGTCTAGGTAATTCCTAGGGGTCCTAGTATGCCTTATCATGCATTAGGACCCCTAGGAAGTCCTCATGACCCCTATGGACACATTGGAACTATCAAGAGTCTCCTAAGGGCTCTTAGGACCCCTTCGAACATACTTGAGGATTCAAATGTGTCAAAAGGGGTCATGGGGACTTCCTAGGGGTCCTAGTATGCCTTATCATGTGTTAGGACCCCTAAGAAGTCCCCATGACCCCTATGGACACATTGGAACCCTCAAGTGTGTCCTAAGGGGTCCTACAACCCCTTAGGACACACTTGAGGGTTCCAATGTCCATAGGGTTCATGGAGACTTCCTAGGGGTCCTAGTACACCTTATCACATGTTAGGACCCCTAGGAAGTCCTCATGACCCCTTTTGACACATTTGAATTCTCAAGTGTGTCTGAAGGGGTCGTACACACTTGAGGGTTCCAATGTGCCCATAGGGGTCATGAGCACTTCCTAGGGGTCCTAACATGTGATAAGGCATACTAGGACCCCTAGGAAGTCCCCATGACCCCTTTTGACACATTTGAATGCTCAAGTGTTTTTGAAGGGGTCGTAGGACCCCTTAGAACACACTTGAGGGTTACAATGTGTCCATAGGGGTCATGAGGAATTCTTAGGGGTCCTAACACATGATAAGGTGTACTAGGACCCCTAAGAAGTCCCCATGAACCCTTTTGACACATTTGAATGCTCAAGTGTGTTCAAAGGGGTCATAGGACCCCTTAAGACACACTTGAGCATAACGGAGAGAGAGAGAGAGAGGGTTCCAATGTGTCCATAGGGATCATGGGGACTTCCTAGGGGTCCTAACATGTTATAAGGCATACTAGGACCCCTAAGAAGTCCCCATGACCCCTTTTGACACATTTGAACACTCAAGTGTGTCTGAAGGGGTCATAGGACCCCTTAGGACACACTTGAGGGTTCCAATGTGTCCATAGGGGTCATGAGGACTTCCTAGGTGTCCTAACATGTGATAAGGAATACTAGGACCCCTAGGAAGTCCCCATGACCCCTTTTGACATATTTGAATGCTAAAGTGTGTCTAAAGGGGTTGTAGGACACCTTAAGACACACTTGAGCATTCCAATGTGTCCATAGGGGTCATGGGGAATTCCTAGGGGTCCTAACACATGATAAGGTGTACTAGGACCCCTAGGAAGTCCCCATGACCCCTTTTGACACATTTGAATGTTCAAGTGTGTATGAAGGGGTCATAGGACCCCTTAAGACACACTTGAGCATTCCAATGTGTCCATAGGGGTCATGAGGACTTCCTAGGGGTCCTAACGTGTGATAAGGCATACTAGGACCCCTAGGAAGTCCCCATGATCCCTTTTGACACATTTGAACACTCAAGTGTGTTTGAAGGGGTCGTAGGACCCCTTAGAACACACTTGAGGGTTCCAATATGTCCATAGCAGTCATGAGGACTTCCTAGGGGTCCTAACATGTGATAAGGTGTACTAGGACCCCTAGGAAGTCCCTATGACCCCCTTTGACACATTTGAATGCTCAAGTCTATCTCAAGAGGTTGTAGGACCCCTTAAGACACACTTGAGCATTCCAATGTGTCCATAGGGATCATGTGGACTTCCTAGGGGTCCTAACACATGATAAGGCATACTAGGACACCTAGGAAGTCCCCATGACCCCTTTTGATATATTTGAATGATCAAGTGTGTTTGTAGGGGTCGTAGGACCCCTTAAGACACAATTAAGCATTCCAATGTGTCCATAGGGATCATGAGGACTTCCTAGGGGTCCTAACATGTGATAAGGTATACTAGGACCCCAAGAAGTACCCATGACCCCTTTTGACAAATTTTAATGCTCAAGTGTGTTCGAAGGGGTTGTAGGACCCTTTAAGACACACTTGAGCATTCCAATGTGTCCATAGGGGTCATTGGGACTTCCTAGGGGTCCCAACGCATGATAAGGCATACTAGGACCCCTAGGAAGTCCTCATGACCCCTTTTGACACATTTGAATGCTCAAGTGTGTTCAAATGGGTTGTAGGACCCCTTAAGACACACTTGAGAATTCAAATGTGTCCATAGGGGTCATGGGGACTTCCTAGGGGTCCTAATAGTTGATAAGGCATACTAGGACCCCTAGGAAGTCCCCATGACCCCTTTTGACACATTTGAATGATCAAGTGTGTCCGAAGGGGTCGCAGGACCCCTTAAGACACACTTGAGAATTCGAATGTGATCATAGGGGTCATGAGGACTTCGTAGGGGTCATAACACATGATAAGGTGTACTAGGACCCCTAGGAAGTCCCCATGACCCCTTTTGACACATTTGAATGCTCAAGTGTGTACGAAGGGGTCGTAGGACCCCTTAAGACACACTTGAGAATTCCAATGTGTCCATAGGGGTCATGAGGACTTCCTAGGGGTCCTAACGCGTGATAAGGTGTACTAGGACCTCTAGGAAGTCCCCATGACCCCTTTTGACACATTTTAATGCTCAAGTGTGTTTGAAGGGGTCGTAGGACCCCTTAGGACACACTTGAGGGTTCCAATGTGTCCATAGGGGTCATGGGGACTTCCTAGGGGTCCTAACATGTGATAAGGTGTATTAGGACCCCTAGGAAGTCCCCATGACCCCTTTTGACACATTTGAATGCTCAAGTGTGTTTGAAGGGGTCATAGGACCCCTTGAGACACACTTGAGCATTCCAATTTGTCCACAGGGGTCATGAGGACTTCCTAGGGGTCCTAACACGTGATAAGGCATACTAGGACCCATAGGAAGTCCCCATGACCCCTTTTGACACATTTGAATGCTCAAGTGTGTCTAAAGGAGTCTAGGACCCCTTAAGAAACACTTGAGCATTCCAATGTGTCCATAGGGGTCATGAGGACTTCCTAGGGGTCCTAGTACACCTTATTAGGTGTACTAGGACCCCTAGGAAGTCCTCATGACCCCTTTGACACATTTGAATGCTCAAGTGTGTTTGAAGGGGTCATAGGACCCCTTAGGACACACTTGAGGGTTTGAATGTGTCCATAGGGGTGATGGGAACTTCTCTCTCTCCTCTCTCTCTCTCTCTCTCTCTCTCTCTCTCTCTCTCTCATCACCCTCTCTCTCTCTCCCTCTCCCTCTCTCCCTCTTTCTCCTCCTCTAGTGAACTATTCTTCAAAGCCTCCATTTCTACATAGCTAGGGTTTACGACACCTGTAAAAGGCACAACTATGCTCCTATAGAAAGCCTTAAAATATTTTCATCATTATCGCTCTCCACCTCGGCTCTCTCAATTTAGTCCTCTCCCTCTCCGTTGCACTTAGCTTAGCCATCTTTACCTACTCTTTAACAAAGATTCTCCAAAATTTGTATACAAAGGCATCCTATAGGAAAAAATGAAAAGTTTCCCAAAGAATATCCACAATTCATATACAAAAGCATCATAGAGGAAAAATGACAAAAAATTAATAGCTAAAAGGTAAAATTCATCATTAACACATGCAGTACCAATGTCATACTCACTGTCAAATCCTGGCCTATGATGTGCAAAATGAGAAAAGCAAGTGAAATGAAAGGGAAGTATGGATCAAATAGAAAAGGTACATCAAATCAAATCAATATCATAATAAATGCAGAAAATACTGTTAGGGACAAAAATATTTGCATATTAATGGGAAAGAGTGGGAAGAGCTCTTCTTGGACCCATGATAGAAGTTAGATAAGGAGGAAGAGCTAGGAAGGGGAAAGCAGCAAAGGAGAGAAGTAATATATGCATGTGAGCCTATGTCAAATGATGATGATGAGTACTCACCATCTGCTAGTAGCTCAAGTAGTGATAGAAGCTCTTTAGTGCACATGTACACTAACACAACAAATTCAGATAGAGAAGTAACAAGTGTTGTGGAATTATCCACAGAGCAATGTGAAATGAAGCCTCAAATAATTTCATTAGCAGGCAAAGAATTTGGCCATGCACTTCATTCTAGCACCATAAATATTTCTATTAGAAATGCCTATTCATCAATGGCCTTGCATTTATGGGACTTGGGAAACCAGGTTACTCATGTTGGGCATTATCCCTCAAATGTAATTTCATTACCACCTTTGGCAAGGTAGTTGTTGTCACTAAGGATTGCACCCTATTTTGCTAAGTATTGAACCCAGCAATCCTATGAAACATGGGACTATTCTCAGGTTGTGGGTAACCTATCTGAGAATAGACCTCCGGATTAAGGTCTGGCTTCCCCTGGATCATTTGAAACTTATCTAAACTTGGAGGGAAAAGGGATAGAAAATGCTTGAAAATAAATAACTGCAACTTGAAATGAAAGGAAGGTGATCCACCGAAATTGAAGAGAAACCACAATTAAGAAACAAGTTCACCTCATCAGCAATTCAATATAACTCACAACTCAATCTCCCTTTCTTAACCCCTTAATGAAATAAGGTACCTAGAATCCAAAAAAGGAAGAAAACTTCACAAATATGATATTCTTGATTATACACAGATCTCACCACTGAATTAAGAAAAATCCTTGAATACCCACTTGAATCCAAGATGTAGATTAAGGATATAGAAAACATCACAATAATCTCACATATGGCTTCAACAGCAAACCCGAAATTATAGGAGAACAAGAAGGATCAATTTTTATTTCTGAAAAGAAACAGTTACAATTGTGTCTCTCAGAGCTACAACACTCATATCAGAGAGAAAAAGTGAAGAGCTAACCTCAATCACCAAAAGTGAGAGGTATAAAAACAAAAACCTAAGAATCTACATTCAACTCCACTACTTCCTAAGAATAGAAATGTCAAAATATGGACCCATGAGGCAGCATCATGGTCTCAATGTCAGATTCTCAGATTCCTAGGGGCGAGGAAAGTGGGGGCCTAAAAATGAAAAGTCAAAAATGACCATTACACCCACTAAGGCATGCCATTAATTAATAATCTGACAATGGTTTATAGAAATACCGCTTGTTGATTATCTTACAATAAAAGATGGGCCATGACTTAACATTAAAACTATCCACTATGACCTCAAATAGGTATAATTATATTTTTAAAGAAAGGCCTCAACCAAAAGGGAAGCACATTCTTAAAAATAAATAACATTAAAAAAAAAAATTCCCCTATTTCCCTAGACACAACTATAGGTTACAAACATACAAATATCCTCAACCCACAAAATGAGGAGAATACTCATAAAAATAAATGCAGCAAATGTATAACCTAAAGTTGAAAGCCTCAACCCTAAAAGATAGGGGAGGAAGAAAAAACATGTTGTCAAAACCATTGCTCGAAGATGGACTTTAGCATCAAAACCCTCAAATCCGGCACCTAGCACATTCCAATCTTATTGACAGTCTCGATTGGCAACCTCCATTCTGATTTAGAAACAACAACCTTGATCTCAGCATAATCATTGGAGGTAGGCTCTTGAACAAATTTCATTTTCATACAGCAACAATGTTTCATTTTCCTCGTTGTAGACTTCATATGTTAGGGTATTATGAATGTTCTTCCATAGCACTATTATGCACTTTGAATTTCTTTGTTTATTGTAATGCATCACAGCTTCACAGGGTTCTCTCATGTTTTGTATTCACTTCTCTGTATATTGAAGGCGTTGTTATGTTTTCATGGCATCACAGTCTATATGTATTGATCACTATCATTTCTCTTATGCACGACCCGAGTATGCTGGGGTATTATTACTATTTGAACTATTATCCATATTGTGACAATGTTGTATTTGTATTGTCCTCTTATCATATTTGAAAGAAATGTGTGAATGCCAGGTGCTTGATGCGCCATGAGCTAGGGCACGGCACTGGTCTCATTTGATTCTTAACATACATTGGTTTTTTGCATTCAAACATGGCCCTTGTATTGTGGCAACATAACCCTCGGCTTATGAACTGAATTGTGCCTCTTCATAGCATCCCTGTCTCATCACCATGTTTACATTGTTGAGACTCAGGCTAGGGCATGACATATATTCACTAGTTTATTTGTATTTTGCATTTGAAACCTGTTAATCACTTGAAAAGCCCATGAACAGCAATGCTAGGGCATCAATATTTGATCTCATTTCACTCCTCTATATACGAGGGTTTTGGGCAATTGATTGTTTATTGATTCTTCATTCTGAAAAATATTACGGCACCGTCCATGGCATCATTGCTTAGAATGTATTATCATAGTTGTACTCATTGTTAATGCATGAGCCCAAGTATTTAGGGTATCATAGTTTTAAATGTGTCTATCATTGTTTCACCACCCACCATGAACTTGGAGGCCCACGGGTTAAGGCATTGATGGCTTACTGTTGCACTATTACTTCATTTCTTTGTTTGTTGTTCATATCTCTGTTGTGGTATATCGATCACCATGAGCTATGTGACATGTTTATTGGTATCGAGCTTTGTGGCACTATTCACTTTACTGTTCAACATAGCCTGTGCTTGGTTTCACCTCTGCTATAATGTTGATTCTTTATTATATACAACCCGCGAGCATAGGGCATTGTATCTTATGTTGATGCTTAGGTCAGGGCATTATTGTTTCAACAGCCTGATGATTTACTCACTATTTGAACATGGTGCTAGACTGAATCAAGGTATGCTCATTGCATATAAGATACCCGAGAGCATGCCACCATGTATATTGATCACTTATGGTTAGCTGATGTATCTCTATATTTTGGATGTGCTACTTCTTTTGAATTCTCAGCTGAGTTTGATGGCACTGTGAATTGAGGCATGATGTTCATACATTGTAAGTGCATAGTATTGTCATCGATATTGCTATTGGTGTACAGCCCAAGAGCATCATTTTAGCATCATTGTTTCATTGTTTGAGCATGGCTCAAGAACAAACTATTGTATCAATTACCAGTATGTTGATTTTTTGTCTTCATTTATAATGCCTCATGGGTATATGCTATAGTATCTGTGCCCCTTACATGGTACTGGTTGTTTGTGTGCACAATGTTGATCATTAGCATTTACTATTTTTTGTATTATTCTTTGTCATTATTAATGCTTTGCCTAGCTTTTTGCACTTGAGGCCCGAGAAAGTGAGCACCATATGTTAATGTTACTCTACTACTATCAGAGGGACATCTTGATACTGGTTATTTGATACATAGAACTATCAAATTTGAACCTTGCTTGAGCTTTATTGTACCTCCTTGCTTACTGTCTCTGCATATGATATCATGCCACTATGCTCAGTTGTAATGACTCATTCCCATGTTTTTCTTGAATTGATATTTCAATGATCATTAGTGCATGCACAGACACTCATGGATCAGTAATGTTATCATTAAGTTGACATTTGCCTCATGCTTATCACATACATGATATGCCCTATTATAATGCAGATCTGAGATACATTCATGTTTCAATGTGCCTTATCCTTTGCATAGATCTATGTGCCCTGTTACAAGCTCTGTTTTCCTTTTGATCCATGTAGATTTTTTCTACTCATTTATCATAGTTTCATTGACATCATGCCTTAGTTCCCCTACTAGCTTATTAAAATATCATGCTCATGTTGTTTGATTGACCCTTATTGATGCTAAATCATCTAGATGTTCCTCATCTATACATACTGTGTGTCCTCCTGGCCCTTGATGTGATCATGATGGAGATCATGAGGTTTACCTATCATGATCTGCATCAAGGGCCTAGATCATTCATGGAATTCATTATTGGATTAGCTTCCCTATATCTGCACATGAAACAAACATATTAGTGAAAACATGGTGCCTTGTCTATTCTTTGGAGCCCTATGCACATGCCCTGAGCATAGCCTTTGTTAGAGGTGCATGGCTGAGTGTGTGTATGCATTTTGTGATATTGTGATACTAGCCATTGCATAGATCCATTGGATCTAACCCATCTCATCTCTTCACTTCTTGTAGGTTCTGGATCTCAAGAGCTCACTAGATAGGATTGGATCCAAACATCAATATTAGGCAATTTTTGGTACCCCAGTATTAAATATTTCTTTATGTATATCTGCACTCATCCATTCAATTCTGATAATGGCTATGCTCATGACTTGTGTGAGCTTAGATAGATGCTTTCTTTATTTTCTTTCCCTTTTCTACAGTATACATACATGCATGTGTAGCTTTTAGATGCAGTTCATTTCCTTTTACTTTCATGTATTTTGCAATGAAATGAACACAAATATAAGCAAGACCACCTAATAACACAAACTAGGTTATTGTAGCTCATCTAGTAACTAGGCCTCCAAACTTAAAAATGAGCAAAATATGACAACATTCTGGTGACCTCTATGGAGTGCTTGCCTACTAAGCATCTTGACCAGCTGCCTGATAGATCCATTGGGCATAGAGTCATTAAACCACAACTGAACCTAGCATTCCCTTGGATAACCAATCCTTCTCAACAAAATTACTAACTGCTAGAGATAACTTCTCTGGCTTATTGCTACTCACACCAACTGAAAACAACTTGTGCCAGGCACTTAGGGAACATTGAAAGCCAAAACTCTTAACTTACTAATATACAGGGTAGAAAAGAACCTCAGAAACAAGCCTTGAGGTAGATCCCATTCACTAGAATGGGAAGCTCCTCTCCATCCATGCTAGCCAGCTGAAAAGTGTTATGGGCTTTGCATCCAATCACCATGAAGGGCCCACTCCAAATGGCATCAAACTTAGTATGCCTCCCTGGTTTATGTTTTTCTTCATCCCACTTGAGGACCAGATCCCCTTCTTTAAAGACTTTAGGTGTGGCCTTCTTGTCAAAACTCTTCTTCATCTGAGCATGATGAGCCTCCAAGTTCTCTAATGCCAGTTTCCTTGTTTCTTCAAGTTCAAAAAGTTCAGCCAACCTAACTTGCATAGTATCTTCCTCCATAAGATCAATCTCTTTAATTAGACTCGAGGTAGGCAACTCAGTAGATAGGGGAATCCTGGCTTCCTTTCCATATACCAATATGTAGGGTGAGTTGTCTATAGACCTCTTAGGTGTTATTTTGTCTACCCACAAGGCCAGCTTCAACTTGTTGTGCCAGTCTCTCAGATTTTCTTCTATAGTCATTTTGATTATCCTCAACAAGTTTTTATTTGTTGATTCTTCTTGACCATTACCCTGAGGGTAATAGTTAGAAGAGGTACTCAGGAAGATATTATGCTTGAGTTCCCATTCTAAAATTCTAGTTCCCAGGAATGCCATAGCATTGTTTGAGATGATAGAATCTAGAGAACCAAATCTAGACACAATGTCCTGATAGAAGTTTAGGACAGAGGCTTCATTTGCATCCTTCAGTGCTATAGCCTCTGTCCATTTGGTAAAATAGTCTGTAGCAAAAAGTATCCATTTGTGTCTAGCACTAGATGGGGGTTTGATAGGTCCAATAAAATCCAGTCCCCACTTTGAGAATGGTTGTTCTACTTTGATAGGATGAAGAGGGAGGGTTGCCAGCTTTTGCTTTCCAGCAAACAAGGCACAATTCTTGCATCTTCTTACCCAATCAAAAGCATATTTATACAGGCTAGGCCAGTAGTACCTAGCTCTCATCACTTTAAGAGTAGTGGTCATGGCAGCAAAGTGTCCACCAAAATCCCCATCATGAAAATCTTCTAGTATCTTATTCACTTGGTCAGTTTCAACACATCTCAACAGGACACCACTATGATCCCTTCTATACAGAATGTTATCAATAACAATAAATGGAATGGCTTGGAGTCTAAAGTACCTTCTTTTTCTCCTTTCAAGGCCCTAAGGGCATTGACCAGTTGAGACATAATGTTTCATCTTTGTTGTCCAGCTTGTGTTTTGCTCTGCATTTTGGTTCATCAGGACAACCTCCTTCTGCTAGTTTGAGTCTGCTATTCCTTCATTTAGCTGCTCACACAACCCCTTTCCTCTAACCAGCTTGGTTACCTTAATCTGAATGTCATATTCCATGACTTTGGTGACCCAACCAGCCCTCTTGTGGCTCAGATCCTTGTTTAGCAGGAAATCTCTTATGCAAGGGTGAGGGACCATCAAGTGCACTATGTTGTTGGACAACAGGTGTCTAAAATTTTTCAAACTCCTCACAATTTCTAAGACATGCTTTTCAACAAGAGTTTAATTAAGTTCATAATTGTAATGTCCCTGCTAGGGAACCCATAAGGAATTAGGTCTTATGACCAAAAATTGCAACTAACAAATTTTTTTATTACATTACATCATTACTACTTCACATTTACATTCCTTAAGGTTCCCTTAATGAATTCATTCACTAACATCTTTACATTACTTATCTAGATTAAATTTCATTTTCTTTCTTTACTTTCACATTTAGAACTAAGAGATAGGGTAAGAAAAAAATAACATTTCATTTACAATCATATTCCATACTTAATACACTAAGCTCATTTCTCCTTCCTACCCATTGAATAGCTATTCATTACAAATTTCATTTTAACCTTAACATAATAAACATTTTCTTTCATTGCAACATAGGAGATATAGAAAAGATCCTTCAACATTACAATATACATTTTTTAGTCTTTCAAATAGCAACCCTCAAAACAAAGCCTAGAACTATCCCTCCCAATTACATTGCTTTTCTTTTCAATTACATCTTTCTGATAATAGATCACATAATAATAAAAATTACATGAATGGCCCAAAGGCATTACAACATATCTTTTCATCTTTCCTTTCAAGAATACATAATACAAAATACAAATATCTGCATCAATACATAAATTTGAACGCATCCAAATCACGAACCATGAATAGGACCTCAAAATATTTTTTCCACCCAACCATGTGGAACTGATGAGGTTCCACCCCCTGTGCTAGGAGATAGAACCAAGATACTCACAAGGCCCTAAGCAATCTAAGGCTCAGAAGATAAAGAAATCCAAGACTCAAAAAGAACATAAAATATCATCATACCATAACATAGAGGTCAAGGTTCTAGGATACCACCTAAGTGAGTGTCATCACACAACCTATATATTGGGATCCTTCCTGGCAACCATGTAACCCCGGTCCCCCCTTTATGAATAGGGATCCATCCTAGTAGTTATCCTTGGTCTTGGTACTCCAATCAGGTCTATGTGGCCATTATTACATTCTCTTTCATTATCTTTTGAATCCCCCCTTCCTCGGTTAATTTTTCTTTTTAAGGTTATCACTTTTAACAAACCCACCCATAGGATCATCTGGCTACCACTTTAGGGTTCCAACACCTATGGTGATCCACTCACTTAAGGTTCCTATCCCCTTACCCCACACATGCACAACCATGAAAACCACAAGTAACCTCAAAATGATCCATCTCATAGGTCTAGCAAACCCTCTGATGCACTCAAGCCACCCGAACAAGTCTTGACCTTATATTATGGACTTTATCAAAAGCCAAGTATGAACAAAAGCTTAAACTCAAAACCAGGTATAGAAATTCACAACATAAAACTTCCCACATGCATTGACACAACATTCCATAGCTTATTTCAAAAATCTAGGAAAAAGTCTCATATGCCTGAAATTTGGCTAAGTCTGAATTTTTTAAGAAATCTCAAAATTAGAAATTGCATCATAACTCCCATGAATCTGAAACCTATCCCAATCATCTCAAAAGGTACCTAAACCCTTTATACAAGTATAACTTAAAGTATAATAAATTAAAGTACATTAACACTAGTTGGTCAATTAACACAATCTAGGTCGATTAACACTGGACTGGTCGGTAAATACTGCATCGGTCGATTAATACTGAGTCAGTCAGTTCATACTGCTATGGTCGGTTAACACTAAACTGACCTAGCTCAATTATTACTAGACCGACCCTACTCGGTTACCACTAGACCGACCTAGCTCAGTTAATACTAGACCAACCTGGCTCGGTTAATACTAAACCGACTGCAAACTACAAAAACATGACTGTCAACTATGTCTTGCGGGTAAAACTAGGCATAATGGTGAGTATGGTTGCCAAATCTGAGCACAACCCATTTGAGATCTCCTAGTTTCCCTTCAGAAATGGTTCATCAATCCACCCTATCTATCTAACAAATATTTTTCTAGATTTGGACAAGAAAATTGGTACATAAACCGACATGGACTAGTAAGGTTGAAATAACAGTTTTAAATTCTGGAAGCACTTAAGAATATTCTAGAAGAAAGGGAAATAAACAGGAGAATATTAAGGATCCTACAGACCAAATTAACCCAAATAAAAGCGTTAATTTCACAGAGAAGTCTACAAGAGGAAAATAGTAAGGAAATGACTGCATTTCAATCCTACACCTTCATAACCCTTCCTATTTCTTACTAAACTTCCCTATTTAATTCAATAAAAGATAACTCATCCTCCCACATGTCCATAAAAAAAACTATATGATCATACACAATTTTATTATCATATCATATACAAACACATTCACATACAAAGGGGAAGAATGGAGATTCTTCCCAGTTTAGACCCTACCTTAGGTCCTGCAGAGATAACTCTTCCCTTGAGTAGATAATCTCTGCAAAGCTTCAATCCTTGAGTAGATATCCTTCTAGAAATCTTCCTCTGGCAATCAACTCCCAGCAATCCAAAAACTCTCAAACTCACATAAAATTTCACCAAAAAATTTTGGAGAAACCAATTACAGACAACTCCAAAGAAAACAAATCTTCCAAAAATTAACATCCTCCTGCACACAAAAATCTACAACTATCTATCCCCCAACTATTTGGTTGGAGGAGTTTCTTTATGGGAAGCAACTTCTCTAACTTCCATAGTTGGTTGAAGGAACAAACAAATAATCTCCCGTAAAGACTTAATGAAGGTTTTTAATAAATTTAATTAAAATATCTTTTAAATGAAAGCATAACAAGAATAATAGACAAATACCTATCAAGAAAAGCACATAGCACAATAGGAAAACAAGTGGCCTAACTTCTAGGAGGTCTCAAGTAGAACTACCTCCTAGATAGCCAATTTTGCTACAAAGGCCATTTTCCTTTTATTATTATTATTTTTACTTTTTATTTAATACATTTATTAAATATACTTTATTTAACTCACTTTATTTTCTTATTATATATAACATACCATTTACACAATTAATGAAAACATACAATTATTATTATTATTTATATAAGCATGGATATATGCGTGTGCACCCACATATATACAAACCTATATAAAATACAAAAAATTATAACATAATTATTTATTATACATATAAAATAGATTAATACTAACTCTTAACATAAACTCAGACCAACATCAAATCAAGTCCATAACATAAACTGCACTCCACTTCCCAACTAGGATCACTTCCTAAACAGAATTCTAGGTCCATGGGTAACCTCGGGATTAACTTAGTTAAATCTCCACACATCAACAATTTGAGGATTTTGAAGGCACGCTTAGACCTGTGTAGCTAGGTGGAGATGATGTCTGGTACCTGCATCCTGCATCACCAGCTGATATGCATATACAAATATATAAATATAAATAGACAGTGGCAAACAAGGAGGGAGAATGCGACATCGTGTGGATCTCCCGTGGGAGTAACTACAACTACCCCTCCTCATCCTACACTCACATCAACCAGTGAACACTAAACCATAATAGGGTCAGTAGGGTTAGATCATAATAAAACATCATAACACAAATCAATGTAAAACATTTTACTGATAGTTCATTTCTAGCTATTCATCATTAAATTATAACTCATTTAATATTTCCAAGTAAATTGCAGTAACCAAATATATATGCTCAAATGTCTCATAAAATGATAACTAAATAATAATCATAGTCCATCATAAAATCCAAAATGCCAAAGCAATAGTCCTATTAGTCTAACATAGGAAGATGCTAGGGTGGGCATTACAATAACCATCTAGACCTTGACTATAAAAAGCTACTAGCTGCTCTTTCTTCTCAGTATTTTGTTGGACTAACATAGCAGAGATACTATCATTGTCTCCAAAAGCATATAGTATAAAATCCTTAGAAAAGTCAGGGTTTACCAGAGTAGGGGCAGATGCAATTGCTTCCTTGACTTCCTCAAAACACCTTTTACCTTCACTGGTCCAATGGAAAGTTGAGTTCTTCTTCAGCATTTGGGTCATAGGCTTCAAGAGTGCTACAACATTTGGAATGAACCTCCTCAAGAAGTTGATTCTTCCAAGAAAACTCTACAATCCCTTCTTGTGAGCTGGCAGGGGTAGAGCCAGAATGGCTTTCACTCTCTTAGGATCAATGGTTGTCCCTTGTTTAGAAACAATGTGCCCCAGTATTCTACCTTCATGGATGGAAAAAATGCACTTCTTAGGATTTAATGAAACCCCAAACTCTCTGCACCTCTCAAAAATTTGATTTAGATGAACCAGGTGATCCTTAGTGTCTTTTGAAAATACAGTTATGTCATCTAAGTAGACTAGAACAAACTTATTCATCAGGCCAGCAAATGCCATCTCCATGGCTTTCTGGAATGTAGCACCAGCATTAGACAACCCAAAAGGCATCTTCCTATATGCCATAGTGCCGCATTTAGTGGTGAATGTAGTTTTATATTGATCTTCCTCCTTAACCAGGACCTGGTTATAACCAGAAAATCCATCTAACAGAGAAAACCTGTCAGACCTTGAGACATACTGTAAAATCTATTCCATAGATGGCAGTGGGTGATGATCTTTGAGTGAGGCTCTATTAAGGTCTCTAAAATCCACACATAACTAGATTTCACCATTCTTCTTCCTAACTGGTACTAGATTAGAGACCCAAGAGGTGTGCTTAATGGAAAAAATAATATTAGCCTCAATCATCTTCCTCAACTCTATTTTCATCAAGACTTATAACTTAGGATTGATAGGTCTCTATTTCTGTCTCACTGGTTTGGCATGGGGTTCTAGCTCAATGGTGTGTTGGGCTAAGTGAGGATCAAATCCCTTTAGGTCATAGTATTCCCATGCAAAGACATCACTATATTCTTGACATAATGAAATAAAGGCTTGTTGTTTCGGCTGCGTGCATACCTTTCCAAGCTTAAGGTATTTGTCCTTAAGAACCTCCATAGGCTAGTAGTGTTCTTCTTTAACTATCATACTGGCCTTGTCTCCCCTAAGTTGATCATCAGCATTAAATATAGACTCAAGTGTGACCAGTCCTTTAGGCAATCTATTACTCTTCAACTGTAACATCTGGTCACCATACTGATGAGCATGTTTGCTCTGGTTAGTTCTGGAGAACTCAGCTTCTTCTATCATAAAATTGAAAATCTTCTCATCATTTTCAAAAACTTGCCAGCTCACTTGATTTTTTGGTATGGATGGTCTTACTAGAATCTTTACATGCTGAGAATTAGGATTTGGGACCTCTTTTGGAATATCATAGTCTACTCCCATGGCAGCCAACTTGTCTACTTGTTTGTTTTGATTTCTTGGAACAACAACCAGATTAAAAGCATGAAAATCTTCTATTAAATCCCAAACCCTGTGCTTATACATCTTAAGTGTATCATTCTTTGTGATGTTAGTGCCATGAATTTGATTGACCACTAACTCACTATCACCTATAACTTCTAGGCATTTGATTCCTCTTTGTCTAGCCGATTCTAAACCATGAATCAATGCTTCATACTCTACTATATTATTGGTACAACTAAAAGAAAAATGAACTGTAGAGTAATACCTTTGCCCTTCTGGAGAACTTAGGACAACACCACCTCCTGAACCAACTTTGCTTCTGGCACCATCAAAGAATAGCTGCCACAAATCATCACTCTAACGACCAGAAGGTTTATTTTCCTTTTTCATCAAATCTGGTATCACAGCACCTTCTTCATGAATGATATACATTCCAATGCCAGAGATCTCCATGTTTCTAAAAGGGTTATCCTCCTCTAAGTCTCTTTCAGCCCATTCATCTAAAGAAATATTAGGAATCTTCCCAATAGGGGTCCCAGGTTTAGAATCACTTGGGTCTTGTTTGTGATACATCAAATTGGCATTTATAGGGCTTGAGGTGTATGGCTCAGCATGGATTTTTGCAAAAGCTTCAAATTTTATTCTAACTTTGGTCCCATATCTGGTTCTAGAGTATAGATGAGACCAATCAGTTGAGAGATATCCCCCCAACCTAGCAGTGAACTCTCTACTTAGACAAATAGCAAAATGAGGGGGCAAATCTATGACATAGACATCCTGAGGAATGGAGAAATTGGGGCATTCATGTAGAGTGAGGCTTAGGTCTTTTATAACTCCCAAAGTACTAACTGATGACCCATCTAACTGAACAAAAGGCCTATCTATTGGCTCATAAGATAATCCTAGTAGATCTGCTAATTGTTTAGAAATCACAGAACTACTTTCTCCTGAGTCTATCATACAGTTATGAACTAGATAGTCTCCAACAATAAGAACTACATAGAAAGGAGGGGGCTTAACCTGTGGGGCAATAGCAGGCCGTGAGCTAGTTTTTTCCTTGTGCTACTCCACTTGAGGTGCTTCAGCTACCAGAACCCTAGGCCGTTCTTTTGGTGCAGCAGTCTTTTTTTGTGTATATACCAACTGTGTAGCTATTTTGACTAGTTCTTTAGCCTCTTTTGACTGGTTTAAAGCTGGAACTTGAACTTTTTTAGGTTGTGGATTCACAACAGGAGCTTTCTGACTGGTAGAGGCAACTTGTTCAACCTCCAAAGCCTTCTTCTTAGACCTTGTGTTGGCTGCAACTGGGATGTAGCTTGGGTTATCACTTGGTGAAAAATTCACTCCACAAAAATCTTCCTTCTAAAAATTCACCAGTGCCACCTCAGGTGTCTGCAACTTGTTTGTGGTAACAACTGGACCTTCCTAAACTTCTGGTTCTTGAACTATCTCTTGCGGCATCATCACATTGTTATGTACCATGAGGGCTTGATTATAGCCATTAGGACACATCCCCTGGATATGTTGTTGATTGCATGGGCAGCCCCATTGATAATCTTGTGCTATATTATTCTGTTCTACAGGAACCAGCTCCCTAGAAGCACTAGGAATGTTAAGATTATAAGGTTGGCTAGTCTTTTGGTTATAACTTCTTGCTTGACCTTGATGGCCTTGTTGGTATTGGGTCCTATTCTGCTGGTAGTGATTTTGATAGGGTTGTTGATAAGGTTGCTGATAGGGTTGCTGGTAAGGCTGGGACTATTGCTTCTTTAGACTAACCAGCTCATTAGTAACTATTTGCAAGGCCTTTTTAATCTCAGTCAGCTCTTGGGATTGATTCACAACTGGGTTAGCAACTTGTTGAGGAGGAGTTGGGAGAGGTGGAATAGATGCCAAGGCTAGAATTGCTTTAGGAACAGGATGAAGCTTGGGAAAAATAGGCATTGGGGGCCTTGGGGCTATTTTTCCAGCTTGGATTCAGCTATTTTCGGCTCTTATGGCAAGATCATAAGCTGCTGGTAAATTAGTCCCTCCCATGGATTGGATCATAATAGAGATATCATTGTTAAGAGCTCTTAGATAGTATATAAAAGCATGCTAGCTTGAAGGTCTAACTATAGCTGGTATTTTGTTCCATGTTCTTTGGAATCTAAAATTAAAATCCATCATGTATTCTTGAGGTGCTCTTTTGATAGTAGTTAAATGTTCAACCAACGAGAGATGGTCTGATTTATCTTCAAATTGATTGGTCAAGGCCTGACCCAACCCATCCCAATCAGCTATGGAACCAACTGCTAAGCTTCTAAACCATTGCAATGCTTTGCCTTTGAGAGAGGTTTCCAGCAACCTCATGGCCACATTATCCTCTATTATATTATGAAGGGTGCAAAGGGATGCTACATCTCTTATGTGTTCAATGGTTGAGGTCTGATCCTCCCCCGTGAAAAAAGGAAACTCTTAAGGGCTGATATAGGTATGTCATTATGCTGCTGCAAATTTAAAGGACTGCCTTGATTGAAAGCTACAAAAGGATGCAATCTGGGTTGAGCCATTGGAGGATTTAGGGGAACTTGAATTGCAGGGGCTGCTTACATGGGTAGTAATATGTGTATTGACTGGATTGGGGAAGCACTTGTAGGAATGTGAGTAGGCCTAGGAGTAGGATTGGGAGTAGGATTTGTAGATTTTGATGTACTAGCTTGGGCTACTTTAGACTTCTTTTTGACAAATGGCAGCTCCGCATACACAAAAGGGTTCTTACTCTACCTAGTTGGGATCCCACTCATAAGCTTATATATTGATCTGCATAAAACACCATTAGAGTCACCAGGTATGATCTTAAAACACTACCACTACTCATACCACACAATAACTTGCATAAAACTTTTAGGAAAATAGACTCACTGAGTCTCACTCCCACTGGGCATGACAAAAACTATTGTCAATAAGGATTGCACCCTATTTTACTAAGTATTGACCCAGCAATCCTATGAAACATGAGACTATTCTTAGGCTATGGGTAACCTATCTAAGAATAGACCTCTGGATTAAGGGTCGGCTTCCCCTGGATCACTTGAAACTTATCTAAACTTGGAGGGAAAAGGGATAGAAAATGCTTGAAAATAAATAACTGCAACTTGAAATGAAAGGAAGGTGATCCACCGAAATTGAAGAGAAACCACAATTAAGAAACAAGTTCACCTCATCAGCAATTCAATCTAACTCACAACTCAATCTCCCTTTCTTAACCCCTTAATGAAATAAGGTACCTAGAATCCAAAAAAGGAAGAAAACTTCACAAATCTGATATTCTTGATTATACACAAATCACACCACTGAATTAAGAAAAATCCTTGAATACCCACTTGAATCCAAGATGCAGATTAAGGATATAGAAAACATCACAATAATCTCACATATGGCTTCAACAACAAACTTGAAATTGTAGGAGAACAAGAAGGATCAATTTTTATTGCTAAAAAGAAATAGTTACAATTGTGTCTATCAAAGCTACAGCACTCATATCAGAGAGAAAAAGTGAAGAGCTAACCTCAATCACCAAAAGTGAGAGGTATAAAAACAAAAACCTAAGAATCTACATTCAACTCCGCTACTTCCTAAGAATAGAAAAGTCAAAATATGGACCCATGAGGCAACATCATGGTCTAAATGTCAAATTCCTAGATTCCTAGAGGCGAGGAAAGTGGGGGCCTAAAAATGAAAAGTCAAAAATGACCATTACACCCACTAAGTCATGCCATTAATTAATAATCTGACAATGGTTTATAGAAATACCACTTGTCGATTATCTTACAATAAAAGATGGGCCATGTCTTAACATTAAAACTATCCACTATGACCTCAAATAGGTATAATTATATTTTTAAAGAAAGGCCTCAACCAAAAGGGAAGCACATTCTTAAAAATAAATAACATTAAGAAAAAAAATTCCCCTATTTCCCTAGACACAACTATAGGTTACAAACATACAAATATCCTCAACCCACAAAATGAGGAGAATACTCATAAAAATAAATGCAGCAAATGTATAACCTAAAGTTGAAAGCCTCGACCCTAAAAGATAGGGAAGGAAGAAAAAACATGCTATCAAAATCACTGCTCAAAGATGGACTTCAGCATCAAAACCCTCAAATCCAGCACCTAGCACATTCCAATCTTATTGACAGTCTCAATTGGCAACCTCCATTCTGATTTAGAAACAACAACCTTGATCTCAGCATAATCATTGGAGGTAGGCTCTTGAACAAATTTCATTTTCATACAGTAGTAGTGTTTCATTTTCCTCGTTGCAGACTTCATATGTTAGGGTATTATGAACATTCTTCCATAGCATTGTTATGCACTTTGAATTTCTCTATTTATTGTAATGCATCTTGGCTTCATAGGGTTCTCTCATGTTTTGTATTCACTTCTCTCTATATTGAAGGTGCTATTATGGTTTCATGGCATCATAGTCTATATGCATTGATCACTGTCATTTCTCTTATGCACGGCCTGAGCATGCTAGGGTATTATTACTATTTGAACTATTATCCATATTGTGACAATGTTGTATTTGTATTGTCCTCTTATCATATTTGAAAGAAATGTGTCAACACCAGGTTCCCGATGAGTCATGAGCTAGGTCACGACACTGGTCTCATTTGATTCTTAACATACATTCATTTTTTGCATTCGAACATGGCCCTTGTATTGTGGCAACATAACCCTTGGCTTATGAACTGAATCGTGCCTCTTCATATCATCCCTATCTCATCACCATGTTTACATTGTTGAGACTCGGGCTAGTGCATGGCATATATTCACTAGTTTATTTGTATTTTTCATTTGAAACTTGTTAATCACTTGAAAAGCCCATGAACAAAAATGTTAGGGCATCAACATTTGATCTCATTTCACTCCTCTATATATGAGGGTTTTGGGCAATTGATTGTTTATTGATTCTTTATTCTGAAAAAGATTAGGGCACTGTGCATACTCTGTTCATGGCATCATTGCTTCAAATGTATTATCATAGTTGTACTCATTGTTAATGCACGAGCTTGAGTATTTAGGGCATCACAATTTTAAATGTGTCTATCATTGTTTCACCACCCAACATGAACTTGGAGGCCCACGGGTTAAGGCATTGATGGCTTACTGTTGCACTATTACTTCATTTCTTTGTTTGTTGTTGATATCCCTATTGTGGTATATCAATCACCGTGAGCTATGTGACATGTTTATTGGTATCGAGCTTTGTGGCACTATTCATTTTACTGTTCAACACAGCCTGTGCCTGGTTTCACCTCTACTATAATGTTGATTCTTTATTATATATAGCGCGTGAGCATAGGGTGTTGTATCTTATGTTGATGCTTAGGTCAGGGCATTATTGTTTCAATAGCCCAATGATTTACTCACTGTTTGAACATGGTGCTAGACTGAATCAAGGTATGCTCATTACATATAAGATACCCAAGAGCATGCCACCATGTATATTGATCACTTATGCTTAGCCGTTGTATCTCTATATTTTGGACTTGCTGCTTCTTTTGAATTCTCAGCTGAGTTTGATAGCATTGTGAACTGAGGCATGATGTTCATACATTGTAATTGCATAGTATTGTCATCATTATTGCTATTGGTGTACAGCCCGAGAGCATCATTTTAGCATCATTGTTTCATTGTTTGAGCACGGCTCAAGAGAAAACTATTGTATCAATTACTAGTATGTTGATTTGTTATCTTCATTTATAGTGCCTCGTGGGTATATGCTATAGTATTTATGCCCCTTAAATGGTATTGGTTGTTTGTGTTAGGGCTCGAAAATGCTGGTCATTTTGAGGCCAACTAACAGGCACAATAACAAGTGCCTCTACAATTTTGGTTCAATCGAACCAAGGCTAGTAAACCTAAAATTAATGAATATTCCTAAAAGAATAAACAGAAAATCTAAAGAATTGCTATGATAAAATTTACTATACTTAAAATAAAGACTAGTGCCTACTCCTGATCATAAATGAAAGTTATGCGTGATTACTTTAATTGAAGACTACTGTCAAAGTTCATTTAGTTTTATCTATTAACGACAAAATTATATCTTGAATTAAAAATATAACTTTGGAGACGGATTCAAATAAATCTATCACTTTAGAGATTGATCAATTAACAACAGAAACAGGAAGACAACTATTCAGAAAGACTTTAATTTCCAGAGGACATACCAATTAAATTCAATATTATTCAAAAGGCGCACTTAGCCATACACAATGGAAAACTAATCTGACATAGCTCTCAAATTCCTATTTATAATTGCAATATAATAATCTCTAAGAAAGCAAATATACTTTATCCAAAGCATCAAACCCAAAATAACACAGAGGAACAGATGTTACCGGTGAACTCTGCAATTAAACTTCAAAAATCACTTGATCTACAAACTGATCCAATAATTTTCATCCAATTCCAGAGCAAGAGCATTAGTCAGGCTTTCCAATATTTCAGGATGTATTTTTAAATTTGTATCTCCTGATCCCTTTGTTTACAAATGTTTGCATATAAATATGTTTTCCTAAGGTTGTCTGTGAAAAGTCATATCCGTTCACAGAAACCTAATCCCCAACTAACCCTGAAAATTATATAATAAATTATTACAATAGTTTTTAGGGAAATATTTCCCAATCAAAAATTTGATTTGTAATTATCTTAGGTATTTGTGCATGATAATCCATTGTTTACTTCCTGCACAAAAACACCCGACATTAGATAATCCTCTAATAAAACCTAAAATCAAAAAAATATTACATTCATAATATATTAGGCTTTCATAAAGACCATTACCATTTATTTATTAAATAATAATTAATGGAAATAGATTCATGCCATAATTTATAAATGTATTTGATAAATAAAGTGGCATATAAATAAAAATTAAATATATCAACTCACAGTAATTATCAAAACATAAGAAATTTCATTAATAAATAAACATTAAATAAAATTATGACATTATGTTTGTAATTTTACTTTTAAAATAAGCCATAATGCATTTACATTTATTTAAAAAATATTTCTATTCAATATAATTAACAACATAGAAAAATTTTAAGAGCATTAGGGTATAAAAGATTCACAATTCACCCTTAAAAAGAGGCATTTACCCTAAAAAATAACATAAAGGTGATAAATCAATTAACAATTATCTATAAATAAATTTCAATGGTAAAGAATAATCACTTAAGCTATTTTACTCAACAAATTAAAATTTTATAATTGATAATAAAATTACAAGGTAAAATAATATGATTACAATTAGGCATAGGGAAACCGAAGTTAAAAATAAAAATATTTCATAACCCTAATCATAGTAATCTTTTTTCATTTACCTTATCATATTCATCAATTTAGGGTTTTTAGGAGTAAGTTACAAATTAAAATAAAAAATAATAGTATTGATAATCACAATAATATCGCAACATAAAAAAGTTTCTTGAAACATATGAATTTAAGAGAAATACTATATTAATCTTCTTAATAGTTTTATTTCTAAATTATTAAAAGGAAATCCAAAAAATTTAATATTAATATCTTTATTCCTACCAACATCCTCAAGGAATAACATAGAGCAATTGGTTAGGGTAGGTCGGGTAGATAGGTAGGAAAAAAGGTCGGCTTGAGAGGTGGAGTGTTCAACTCCCGATCGCCGCCTTTTTGCTCTACCTATTTAATATTCATTCATTTTATTTTAGAATAAGCTATTATTTATTTCAAATGACTAAAATAAAATGAAATTAGTAAATCAATCATCGTAGTAAATGACAAACATAAGATGCATTTTCATTTATTTTTATTTTTTATCAAAGGAAATTTATAAAGTATGATAAATATATAGTATACTGCCCTGACATTTTGTACATATATTAGCCTGAATTTTTAGGTGCTAACAGTTTGCATGCATAATGTTGATCATTAGCATTTGTTGTTTGTTGTATTGTTCTTTATCATTATTGATGCTTTGCCTAGCTTTTTGCACTTGAGGCCCAAGAAAGTGAGCACCATATGTTAATGTTACTCTACTGCTATTAGAGGGACATCTTGATACTGGTTATTTGATACATAGAACTATCAGATTTGAACCCTGCTTGAGCTTTATTGTACCTCCTTGCTCACTGTCTCTACATATGATATCGTGCCACTATGCTTAGTTGTAATGACTCATTCCCATGTTTTTTCTTGAATTGATATTTCAATGATCATTAGTGCATGCATAGACACTCATGGATCAGTAATGTTATCATTAAGTTGACATTTGCCTCATGCTTATCATATACATGATATGCCTTGTTATAATGCAGATCTAAGATACATTCATTTTTCAGTGTGCCTTATCCTTTGCATAGATCTATGTGCCCTATTACAAGCTCTCTTTTCCTTTTGAGCCATGTCAATTTCTACTGCTCATTTATCATAGTTTCATTGACATCATGCCTTAGTGCCCCTGTTGGCTTATTAAAATATCATGCTCATGTTGTTTGATTGACCCTTATTGATGCTAAATCATTTGGATGTTCCTCATCTGTACATACTATGTGTGCTCCTGGCCCTTGATGTGATCATGATGTAGATCATGAGGTTTCCCTATCATGATCTGCATCAAGGGCCCAAATCATTCATGGAATTCATTATTGGATTAGCTTCCCTGTATCTGCACATGAAATAAACATATTAGTGAAAACATGGTGCCTTGTCTATTCTTTGGAGCCCTATGCACATGCCATGAGCATAGCCTTTGTTAGAGGTGCATGGCTGAGTGTGTGTATGCATTTTGTGATATTATGATACCAACCATTGCATAGATCCATTGGATCTAACCCATCTCCTCTCTTCACTTCTTGCAGGTTCTGGATCTCAGGAGCTCACTGGACAGGACCGAATCTAGACATCAATATTAGGTAATGTCTGGTACCCCAGTATTAAATATTTCTTTATGTATATCTGCACTCATCCATTCGATTTTGATAACAGCTATGCTCATGGCCGATGTGAGCTTAGATAGATGCTTTCTTTCTGTTCTTTCCCTTCTGTATAGTATACATACATGCATGTGTAGCTTTTAGATGCAGTTCATTTCCTTTTACTTTTATTTAGTTTGCAATGAAATGAACACAAATATAAGCAAGACCACCTAATAACACAAACTAGGTTATTGTAGCTCATCTAGTAACTAGGCCTCCAAACTTAAAAATGAGCAAAATATGACAACAACAGTCTCACTCCTCATTTTACAACAAAGGGCAGCCATCTATGGTCCAAGGTTGTAATTCAGCTGACAAGTGGAGAGCTTCTCAAGGTACTAACATCAATCTCTTTCATAGAGAAGTTCATGATTCATCTCAAGGTTCTCGTTTAGGTGACCAACTCCTTGGAGGTCCGCAAATAGACCCATTGATTTCCCAAATTGGTAAAAGGGTAGATGCAATTTTGGAAAGAGTATCCCAATTGAAGAGAAATGGAAATTCTAGTGAGCATAAAGTTATTGCAGATCCAATGGGTGTATCTCCTCCACTGACAAATATAACTGCTTACAAAGACTTGAGTTTAAATGGAGACTGTCTGTTCCCAAACATGCCCCAGTCGAGCAGATGAACCAGATGTTGCTTGAGTAAAGAAGATAGTGGTTTATTAAAGCATCTGCATTATCCCACTTGCTATTAGTTACTACTTTTTGAGCAGCTTTCCAGCTGCTTCTATGCGGGATTTCTATAATATATAATGTCCTCATACAAGTACATGCTAGTTTTTGTAAACATTTTCTATTGTAAAGGGTTAGTGAGCAATATCAAAGAAAAGGTTCTTGCATGTATTATTTAGACACATATCAATTAGGAAACCATTTTTCTCCCATTACATGGCAGAAATGCCTAGATTCACTTTTTCGGTATCAATAGGCAGTAAGATGAGGGAAGAAATATCTATGAAGAGGAAGTACATTATCCCAGGTTACTCATGTTGGGCATTATCCCTCAAATGTAAGTTCATTTCCACCTTTGGCAAGGCAATCTCTCTCCTCATTTTACAACAAAGGGCAGCCATCTATGGTCCAAGGTTTTAATTTAGCTGACAAGTGGAGAGCTTCTCAAGGTATTAATCTCTTTCATAGAGAATTTCCTGATTCATCTCAAGGTTCTCGTTTAGGTGACCAACTCCTTGGAGGTCCACAAATAGACCCATTGATTTCCCAAATTGGTAAAAGGGTAGATGCAATTTTGGAAAGAGTATCCCAATTGAAGAGAAATGGAAATTCCAGTGAGCATAAAGTTATTTCAGATTCAATGGGTGTATCTCCTCCACTGACAAATATAATTGCTTCCATAGACTTGAGTTTAAATGGAGACTACATGTTCCCAAACATGCCCCAGTCGAGCAGATGAACTAGATGTTGCTTGAGTAAAGAAGATAGTGGTTTATTAAAGCATCTGTATTATCCCACTTGCTATCAGTTACTACTTTTTGAGTGGCTTTCCAACTACTTCTGTGTGGGATTTTTGTAATATATAATGTTCTCATGCAAGTACATGTTAGTTTTTGTAAACATTTTCTATTGTAAAGGGTTAGTGAGCAATATCAAAGAAAAGGTTCTTGCATGTATTATTTAGACACATATCAATTAGGAAACCATTTTTCTCCCGTTACATGGCAGAAATGCCTAGATTCACTTTATCGGTATCAATAGGCAGCAAGATGAGGGAAGAAATATTTGTGAAGAGGAAGTACAAATGTTACTGTCCAAAACCATTTGGAGAGTAATATTCTTCTCCTATTTGTAATAATAAACTCAAAACGCAGAAGACAACAAATAGCTGGGGCATTTATTTCCTATGACCTATGTCAATTTCAGTTCAATTCCTATTGATGATATTCTCAATGTATAAAAATAAACTGATGTGTTATTTTAAAATGGTGTTGACTAAAATTTATGAACATATGTCAAATATCCATTTTTTCCAGAATTTGAAATAGAACCAGTGGTAATATAATCAAATTTGTGAATTTCACATCCAATCATTGGATGTTAATCAAAAGTACAACATAGTAATATTTTTGAACCGATAAACAATCTTAGTCTTACTTCAAACCTACTCCCGTGTATGTGGGTTCTTGGAGGCATCTACTGAACAATGTGTGGATCTATAATGTCCCTATCCAGGACCTTACTCACTTTTCTTAAAACTCCTAATTAGAATTTGGATTTCTAATGCCTGCTGTGATATTATTTAAGTTTGCCTTGCTCCTTACTGATTAATATTGTAATGAATTGGTTATCCTTCCCCTTCTCTCTCTCTCTCTCCTACTCTCTCCCCTTCCCTTCTCTCTATCTCTCCTACTCTCTCCCCTTCCCCTTCTCTCTCTCTACTACTCTCTCCCCATCCCCCCCCCCCTCTCTCTCTCTCTCTCTCTCTCTCTCTCTCTCTCTCTCTCTCTCTCTCTCTCTCTCACCTTCTCACTCTCTCTCTTCTCCTCTTAGCCCCTACCACCTTCTCACTCCCTCTCTTCCTCAATGGCCACCCATGAATTTTTCAAATGGCTGATTGATTTCCTTTGCTTCTTTCAATGGCCATCCATGATTTTTCTGCAATCTTCCAACCTTTCATACATAGTTGTAAAATACATATTAATATATTATGCATATAAAATAATATATAATATATGATATATAATGTAATATTTATTATTAATATATATTAAAGAATATTTAATGTAAAATGTATATTATATAATATTTCATATATAATATATAATATATATAATTTATAATCTAATATATAGTTTTTGATACATAATATATCATATGAAGGATGGAGAAATGGGAGGGAGAAAGGAGAGGGAAAAGTGAAAAATCAAAATTCTGCCGGCATTTTCGGGTACTCGAAAATATCGGGTACCCGATTAGGCTCGGTATTGCTTTATGCACCAAACCTACATGGTGAACTATTGAAATGTCTCAAAAATGTGTTTTCCCCCCATTTCTCTGAGTTCCAGACTTTGACCATGCAACTGACAATTTTTTTTCACCTGAATTTGATGAAATGAAAAGCGTATCTTAAGGAGATTATCAGCTTTCTATCGATATAATTGTTGTCAAATTTTGAATTCAGTAAGTAATTATTAGTTATTTTCTAATTGAGTTATCTCTAAAGTGTTGATTTATATACTGATTGAAAAATGACTATAACTTTTAGACGGTATAACATTTTTGAAATCTAAAAAATGCGTCACATTCTATGCTTCGCCTACTATAAGGAAAAAAAAAATTGAATTTTGTAAAGTTTTGAATGAGTTAAGGTGGTCAGACACTAGAGTTTTTTTATTCTGAAAATGTTGTAGAAGAAAATTCATAATTATATATTTTGTGGAATAAAATTATAAAAAAATATGCATCACATCCAGGCATGAGTCTACTACTTATATATAAAATCTTATAATAAAACATTATCATTTGATTATGATTAAGGTGGTCAGACATACACCTACTTCTTATTTTTTTCCAAAAATTTTTGTACTGTTGCATTGAAATCTATACTTTTCACCAATCATACTAACTTTTTTTCAAAAAAGGCCTAGAAGTTTAGAAACTACATTCAATTTTCTACAGATTATATTCTTACAACTTTTTGATATTAGGTTGATAGCTAGTTGAAATTTTCACGTCAAGTTGACTAACCCTGATTTGATGATTTTTCATTGCCACTTAAGGGCATAGTTTGGCCCCTCATGATCTTGCACATACCCATAAAGGTGTGACATTGAAATGGAATGAGGATTGTGAGAATCACTTTCAACAGATTAAAGAATACCCGACGAATCCTCATGTGCTCATGGCTCCTATTTATCATTTTTTTGTTTCTCTACATATCAGCTACCACTTCCTCCTTAGGTGCATTGCTTGCACAACATGATGATCAAGTACGTGAGTGAGCAATTTATTATATCAACAAAACTCTGGTATCTTATGAGCTAAACTACGGTCATTGAAAAGGCTTTTTTGGTAGTAGTGTTTTCTTCTCAAAAGTTTAGACACTATATATTAGCTTACACTACATAGATTATAGAAAAAAATGATCCTATCAAGTACTTACTGAGAAATTCAACCTTAATTTTATGATTGGCTAAATGGGTTATGATTCTCAATGAGTTTTACATCACATATATTGATCATAAGGAAATCAAAGGACAAGTATTGGAAGATCAACTAGAGGAGACACCATTACAAGATAAACAATCTATTGTGATAGATTTTCTAGATGAATCTATTTTACACTTAACACATCCCTAGAATATGTACTTTGATGGTTCATTCACACAACAAAGTGCAGGTGTTGGATTCTTTTTCATGATTTTCCCATGTACTAATAATGTGGAAAAATATGAACGATTAGCTAACAGACTCAAATTGACCATCGAATGGAAGATCGAAGAACTCCACATCTATGGAGACTCTTAGCTTGTGATTAATCAAGTAAATAATGAATATCAAACTAAATATGAGAATCTCTTTCCATACAAACACTTAGTTGATGATCTAAAGAAATACTTCATGTTTATCATCTTCCAAAACCTACCACGTACAGATAGTAGAGCAACAAACACTATGGCTACTTCAACCTCGATGCTACATTTGGAAGAACATCAATTTTTCTATGACTTCCTGATGGAAGAGATCCCTTTCCCTTCTTATGACATATCTAAGTCCCAAGTTTTCTACACCATTATTACCCTAATATTTCTCATTATAGCCAAATCTATGCCTACCTCAAAGACCAAATCATCCCTGGTACTCTTTCCCAGAACAAAAAATAGATCTCATCCAGAATGCCTTCCAGTATCCCATCATTGCAAATGACTTATTTAGGAGAAGTCTTGATGGTACTCTTCTTAGGTGTTTAAAGCATGAGGAGTCTGAGAAAGTGCTTAGGGAAGTCAATGAAGGTATTTGTGGGTCACACTCATACATTCTGTCCTTGGCAAAAAACATTCTTAGAGCAGGTTACTACTAGCCTACCCTGGAGAAAGATGTTGTCCACTTTGCTAAAACCTGTTAGATATGCTAGCTTCATATAAATTTGATACACACTCCTACTCAAGATCTATTGCCTTTTATTACTCATTGACCACTTTAGCAATGGGCTTTTGATCTTGTGGGTTAGATATATCCCTCATCTTCTAATGGGCACAAGTTCATTAGTATAGAAAATGAATACTTTTCTAAATGGGTTGAAGTTGTACCTCTTATCAAGATAATAGGAAAGTAGGTGGCCATCTTCATTCTCAACTACATAATCTGTAGGTACGGAATACCCTTCTCAATTATCACAGATATTGGATGACAATTCAAGAACAATGATATTGATGAGCTCTGCACTAAGTTTCACATCACACATCATTCCTCCTCTATTTACTATCCTTAGGGGAATGAATAAGCAAAAGCTTCAAACAAAACATAATTGAAATATCACCCAAGATCAAAACACCATCCTCTAATTTAAATTTGGGCCTCTTTTATCATATAAGGGGTGACTCCCAAGGTAGGAGGAGACCTAAATCACCCTCTACACTCCAAGTTTACCTCTATGAGATGAAAATGGCCTAGATTTAGGTCATGGGTCCATTTTGAGATGAGAATTATGAAAATGTGTGTGAAATCAAGGTATGATCAAGCATAACATGCATGGGAGTCTTGGACACTAAAATAGGGCCTAGCTAAGAACCAAACTTGTAAGTACTTACAATTTAGGATGCTAGTAGATTTAACCCCCACTTTAGCAAGAGTATAAATTTACTTCATACTCATACTAAAGTAGATAAAACCATAGGAAATATATCTCATCAAGGTAATATAGACAAGGAAAACACCAAGCCCCCAAGTGACTTATGTTCTCATCAATCTTAAACCAAGATAAAAGAAAAACTCACAAAAGAGAGAGAACATGACCAAAATATTTTAGTAAATTAAAATTTATAATGGGTCATGTAAAGAGAAAGAGATATGCCAAAAGATCGATTTGATATATAGCAAGTTGTGTTATGCTAGTTAACCCATCCAAAGGATAACCAATTAAAACATTGTTTGCAATAAATCCGTCAAAAAGGAGGATTGGGCTTAAGGAACACATTGTCTCCTAAGAAATATGTTAAAAGAATGGTGCAAAAGGATTGCCTAAAGGAAATTATCATCTCCAAAATAATCCACTAAGAGGATGTTACCAAGAAAAAAGTGGGGTTTGCTAATTAATTTGAAAAAAAAGGAACATAAAACATTGATCAATATGGCATGTCCATATTTTGTAACAAAGAGAAGAGTATATGCCTCCACATTAAAGAAAATACATACATTAACAAGAGAAATAGTTTTAATGTAGCATAAATACATCCAAAAGATAAGAACATTGTCACTATGATATTCCACCAAACAAGGACAAACCAAGGGAAATGAATCACATGACAAAGAGAGCACAAAGGGATCTACTAAATCTGGGGTCAGTATGCATATTTGATAACTCATGTATATTAGGAATAATCATAATGATTGACCTCATCCCCCAAATCTTGTAGAACTAAAAGCACAATGGAAGAAGAGCACATAGATACATGAACAAAAGTCTCTTTGGGTAAACATTCAAAAGACCAAAAAGAAAGATGGTAGGTACTACTTTGCATTGTCCCCAACAAGACAACACAAAAGAACATGTACAAAAATAGCACATGCATGACATAATATGTATAAAAAATAAAAAATAATTGAGATAAAAAATGGAAAAATGTCATGATAGGTTTGATCACTTTATTACCTTGTACCCACAAAGAAACAAGGGTCATCTAAAGATATCTACAAAAAAAAAATTGTTAGAGTAATAAAGTGTTTACTTATTAATTAAATCCTATTGATTTAATTACTAAGTCACTTATTATCTCTTTCTTCTTAAGCTAAACTTTAGGTATATAATAATTAATTACTTTATTAATTATTATCGTGCAACCTAGGTTTTACCCTTTTAGGGTTTTAGATCTCCTTTATAGGGATTGATCTCCTTTATATTCTTAACATCATTCAACACAATAATATTTTATTGTGATTGTTGCAACTTTTGTTTTTGCACATCAAGGATGTCTCCTCTGTCGTGGATCAATGTGTTTAGGCCTCTCTAGCTTCTCGCTTCTCTCTCTTTCTGTGACAAGTGTTTGTGTGCAAGTGTTCATGGGAGTTTGTGGCTTTTTTACTTATCAAATCCAACATGGTATCAGAGCTTCAAATCTATTTTCCCCTATCATTTTCTTAAGAGATTTGACCATGTTTATCAGATCTACATTTTTAGAGGGTTTTCTATTGGATCTGGGGGGACCTCTCTTTCTGGTCATCTTGGTCTCAAACGAACCTCACTGTTGCGTTCAAAGCACCCAAGAACCCCTAAATCCATATAAATTTTGTCCATTTTGGACAAAGTTAGAATCTATGACAATTTTTTTTTGCAACTAGCCCCGACACAAATCCTGAGATGGTCACTAGTTTTTTGGAGCATTTTGGCTCAAAAAAACCTCATAGTTGAGCTCACAGCATCCAAGAACCCCCATTTTCATATAAGGAACATCTGATTTGGATGACGTTGCAGTTCGTGGAAAAATATTTTTTGAGTACCAGAGTCGTACGACCCTAACATAAAAATTGAGGCGCATATGAAAAAATAATAATTTTCTTTTCTTTTTGGGCATGACCTAGAGGCCCTGCGGTGGTGTTACTGTAGGTGTCACCGGACGGTGACTACCATGATCACTGGTGTCAGTGTAGTCACCATTGCGGTGACTACCATGATTTTCAAAGTCATTCGCGCGGTCACCACCAGTAACCGTGACTGCCTGGATGTCAGCCCCCCTTTCGTAGCTGCAGGGTCACATGGGTGACTAGGAGCCACCACCATCAACCCAAAAGCCTTCCAGCCCCTGGTCATGTGGTGACTAGGGGCCAAATTTTTTTTGGCCCCTAGTCTTGATTGGACATTTGCGGTGACATCCATACAGCTGTCAAATTTAAGCATGCGAAGTGATGATGTCAGTACTGTATCAACACCTTCTACACCATTTTTGGGCCCTCCAGAGCACTTGTTTTTTTTCTCATAACTTGAGAATACGATGTCAAAATTGGGCAAACGAGATATCGTCAGAAATCTCTTTCCAATATATATCAAGATCTGGAGATTTGAATTTCTGATTTTGCATTTTTGATGTTTTTTTTACTGTCAAAGCCAGATGTTTAATTTTACACTCAAGGAGCTCTATCTTACGCATCTGGACTCCATTTTGGGAAAATAATATATCATTGGAAATCTCATTCTGAGACCTTTCTAGTGTTGAGTCATTTTTCCAGATTCTTCTCTAGGTATATTTTATTCAGTTTCTTGCATTTTTGCAATCTGGTGGATATCTTGGATGTTTCAGGTCTTGGGATCTCTTCCCTTTGAGGGATGACTCATCTATGGGTGTTATTTTGTTTCAGCAGCCTTCGCTCTTCTTTGAGCAGTGTATAATTCACTTTTGTGGCATTTTTTTATGCATGCGCACTAAGATAAAGTGTCATTCTATTGCATGTATGGGATCTTGCACATATTTGTGCTCTTTTGTACTCGCACTCCATTATAAAGTGCCAAGGGGGTTTGATGTTTTCCTTTTTTTGCCATCTACTTTTGTCATGTGAGCATTCCTCCAATGACATTAGCCTCAAGTATCTCTATTTTTATTTGTACACTCTCTACACCTTTGATGTTCTTGGTTCTTCTTCATCATTCAGTTCATATTGGATGTCCTTTTCAGTATACCCATCATTACTCCCTTCTCAGCATTATGGGGGGTTTCTACTTTTGGTTCTTTTGCTTCCTTGGTTTGATAGTGTGAGCTATGTATTCAATATTTGTTCCTATGTACTAGGCAGATGCAGTGGCTGGGTTCCTATGCATTCTGGTGAGATGGATCATTTACCATATGGACACTTTATTCTTTCCTATTTTTGGAAGCACTCTTCCAGCTTTGATTGATCAGCTCTTCAGACTTTGGTGTTTTTATGCCATATATATCTTCAATTTTAGGTGTTTGCCTTTTTTTGCCTCCTAATTCAATTAGTGTCATTTGAGGGCACTCGTGCAGATTATAGCATTCTGTATCTTTGACTACAGTTGTTTTCCTTTGTTTGCCTCCTGATTTGAGTAGTGTCATTTGAGGGCACTCATGCAGGTTACGGTCTTCTCTACCTAGTCATATTTCAGTGGTGGATCTTCAGATTAGCAATTACTTCTTAACAGAGTTTGCATCTTCTTGCTTCAGTGATGTTGTACATGTTCACCTTGTTCCTATTTTCTGGAACATTCCTAGTTTTGGAGTCTTCTTCAGTCCTTTAGATTAGTCTTCATCTCTTTTAGAGACTCTCTTTTGTACTAGGGTACCTGATAAGGCCTTTTGTTTCTGAGACCCATTTGCTTCAAGTAGTTCTTTCTAGGTTTTTAGCTTCTCCCAAATTTCATCTTAAGGGGGGGTGTTAGAGTAATAAAGTGTTTACTTATTAATTAAATCATATTGATTTAATTACTAAGTCACTTATTATATTTTTCTGCTTAAGCTAAACTTTAGACATATAATAATTAATTGCTTTATTAATTATTATCGTGCAACCTAGGTTTTAGCCTTTTAGGGTTTCAAATCTCCTTTATAAGGATTGATCTCCTTTGTATTCTTAACATCATTCAGCACAATAATATTTCATTGTGATTGCTGCAACTTTTTTTTTTGCACATCAAGGATGTCTCCACTCTCATGGATCAATGTGTTTAGGCCTCTCTAGCTTCTTGCTTCTCTCTTTCTGTAATGGGTGTTTTCTTGTAGGTGTTCTTGGGAGCTGTGGGTTGTTTAATCATCAACTCCAATATCAATAAATATAACAAAAAAAAAATCATGGGGGAGGCACATTACAAAAAAGAAAACACATAACAGTGTCTATCTTACAAGAGGAGGTAGTCAAGCATATTGTTTGCCTCTGCATCTTAGTTTTCATTACTTTGGGAAGGTGGAAAACATAGAATAAGTACAAGGTTGAGCACAAAAGATGGAGCTACTACAAGTTCAAAAAAGGACCATGATCTAATGATGAGTCACTTTGTTTTCACAAGGAGCTAAGGATAACATTTGTCAAATTTTTGTAGACAATTCATGATTAACTTAAATAACCTCATACATGTCATCAGAATTATTAGGATCAACATTATTTTCATCATTAACATTTTTATCATCATCAAAAGTATCTTCATCATCTAAATTGATAACAACAAGATTCTTGATATGACAAGAACAATCATCATGTTTAAACAGTTTAATCTTCTTTAGATTAACTTCCTCTCTTGGACTATGAATAGGTTGATCAAAGGTAATCAAAGCACTATGAGGTGTTTTAGGGGAGGAAATGGTTTGGGAAGCTACCTCATGTGTTCGATTACAGAGAGGGGGGGGTGAATTAGTAATCTTGATCACAAAATACCTTAAAATATATTCTTTGATTAACTCGGTGTCTACTCAGTAGAAACATAGTTCTCTATATACCAACAATAGAAAATAAACTATATTAATCAGTAAAAAAATATCACAAACCATTCACAATGTGTAACATATATTTTAACGTGGAAACCCAAATTTGGGAAAAACCACTGTGGAAATTGTCACCCACTAAGAAATGTACTCTTCTGAAGTATGCTCGGTTAAGAGCCAATACTATTAAAGATTACAATACACACTATTAGGTGTGACCCAGTTAAGGGATTAACCTCATATCTATTATGATCTTCACCCTATTAGGAGTGGCCTTGTTAGAGGGATTAAAACACTCTTTTGGAATGTCACCTTGTTAAAGGATTTACAGTAAGACTGTTAAGTCCACTCTGTTAAGAGATTTTTCTATTACAAATGCTAGTAAGAAACAATAATAAAAATGACTTGTAGATTTGCAACTATCTTTGCATATCAGATCCTCTGTTCACTCTTCAATCTGCACTTTAGTTCTTCATCTTCCATTGGCATCAACACTTCATCAAATTACTATTTTCCCTCTCAGAATCTCTGTGTTCCTTCACCTCTACAATAGTTGGTAGCCCTTCGACTATTTAGTTTTCTATCCCATTGTACATACAAGATCATCCTTTATATATATATTTTTTTCCTCTTAATCTTATGTATTACATTTTCCTTTAATCAATCTTGACCATTCAATTCATTATTCATCAAATCTGGATCTCGATAACACGTTTCCTTTTCACCTAGGAACTTGAACTTTTCTTGTAACTTGTTCCATCTCTTTTGCCACTTAGATCTCATCATAGATCTCCTCCTTGAATTTTCATAACCATAGATCTTTTCTAACTAACTTTCCTCATCATCACATCATCCATCTCACCATAGCTAATCATTAAATATCGATTCCATCCATATTTAATACCTTTTTCTTGCTCATTTTTCTTCACTTAGAATTTTGGTAACATTGCTCGGTGCCTAAACCTTTTCGCTTTACCGAGTGACCAAATTTTTACTTTACCTTACCTAGTGAGTTTTCCATCTCGGTAGCCATAACAACTTACCTTACTGAGTTGTCAAAACTTTATCTCCATATTTTACCGAGTTAACATAATCATATGTTGGGTAGAAAAAAATCATACCAACATAATCAAATAATTATTCAATCTGTATCAATTGCCCATTTATGTTCTACAATTTCTTAACTTCTCATTTCCACTTCTCCTTAACTCATTCTTCTTATATCATTACCGAATGATATGAAAACATAATATAAATCAGAAATCAATTATTTGATATCAATGACAAGATTATAACCGATCTAATGATTCTAATAACATCATGTATACCTATGATCTTGGTTGGTCTTCATTATCAGCTCCATCAGATAAATAATTATCAACATTATTATCAGTTATGATAACAATCTCCCTCTTTGACATTGATGACAACACTAAAAAATTTAGGGTTCAATTGATGATGGTACACTTCACTATCATTCATATTTTGTACTCCCTCTAAGTAGTAACTTCTCCTTTTTTATCTCTCATCTATTAGTAACACTTCTATCCTGATTCTGTCAACTCTCTTCATCTAGACTTCTCCCTCTGGAGTTAATTATCCCCCTCTTTTGTTCTTCTGATTCTAATTATGTTAGCTCTCTTCATCTAGACCTCTCCCTCTTTGACATATACTCTAACTTTTTCTCTCTCACTATATTCTTCTTTTCTCTTATGATCTTCTTCCTTCCCAGTTCTTCTCCCTTCTTTGGTAGTATTCTCCCTCTATCATCTGAATCTCTGAATTTCTATAATCATCTCTCTCTTTGGAAAAATTCCAAAGAAACATAAACATCTCAGATATACCTCAAGTACATAAATTTTCCATTTCAGTCACAAACTTTCTTCACACCTTCAGGGTTCACCTAAAGAGTGAAATGCTAGCATCAACTCACAATATAGATATTCTATTGAGTCCTTGAATTGATGTAGCATGCATCTTTCCTTAATGTACATTGGATAGGGGAAGAACCCCTAACTTACCTCAGAGATACTCAAAAGCATCTTTAGGTAATGGTTTTGTAAAGATATCAGCTATCTAGTCCTTAGAATTCACATATTCCAAAGTCACATGTTTATCTTGTACTTTCTCTCTCAAGTAGAGATACTTAATAGATATATGCTTTGTCTTAGAGTGCATCACTGGATTCTTTGATATATTAATAACACTGGTATTATCACAATAGATTGTAATAGGATCAATAATCTCTTCATACATACCTTCCAGTAATTGTTTGATCCATACAATATTAGAACAATTAATAGCTGCAACCATATACTCAGCTTTAGTAGTAGATTGTGAAATACAACTTTTTTCTTTCTTAACCATGTCACTAGTCTTTCTCCTAAAAAGAAATCCCCGCTACTAGTGCTTTTCATGTCAACAATATTTCCTTCCCAATCAACATCAATATAAACTTTAAGATCAAATTTTCCTTTTCTTCTGTATAGTAGACCGAAATCTTTAGTCCCTTTCAAATATTTGAATATTATTTTAACTGCAAACAAATGTGTTTCCTTGGGGTTTGTAGAAAACCTTGCAACAATACCAACTAAATGTGCAATGTCTAGTCTACTATGGACAACATACTGTAACTTACCAATCATGGATCGGTAAAGTATTTCATTCACATCCTTAATAGCATCTTATTTTGACAATTTACAACCAGTAGCCATCGGTGTTCCAATCGGTTTAGAGTCTTCCATATTGAATGTTTTCAAGATCTCCTGATATACTTAGATTGAGTGATGTAGATCCCATCTTTGACTTGTTGTATTTGAATTCCAATGAAGAACTTGATCTCTCCTATCATAGACATCGCAAATTCTTTTCTCATTTCCTTAGCAAAAGACTTAGACATTATCTCATTACCACCAAATATAATGTCATCAACAAATATCTCAGCAATCAAGATTTCATCATATTTATCACATTTCAAGTATAAATTGTTGTTATCACCAGTCCTTTCAAATCCAATCTTAACTAAATAACAATGTAGTCTTTCATGCCATACTTAGAGAGCCTTCTTCAATCCATATAAAGATTTATGCAATTTGTAGACCATGTTCTTATTATTCTTGTCAACAAATCCATCAGGCTATTCAATGTAGACTTCTTCAAGTATTTCATTTAGAAATGCAGATTTAACATCCATTTGATAAACTTTAAATCCTTTGTAAGTTGCATATGCAAGAAATATCCTTACTCCTAGTCTAGTAATAGGGGGAAAAGTTTCACCATAATCAATTCCTTCTTCGTGTGCATACCCTTTGCAAACTAGTCTAGCTTTATTTATGATCACATCTCCTTTCTGATTGAGTTTATTTCTAAAAATCCACTTTGTTCCTATCACATTCTTATCTTTAGGTCTCAGTTCCAGTGACCATGTATTATTCTTTTTAATTTGATCTATCTCTTCCTTCATATAATTCATCCAATCTTCATTTTCTAGTGCATCTTTTACCAATCTAGGCTCAAATTAAGAAATCAAACAAGTATTATCTCTTAACTTACTTCTTGTCAATACTCCTGCATTCTTGTCTTCAATAATTCTTCTTGGCGAGTGATGTCTTCTCACATACTTTTCCAATACAAATTTGGTAGCATGTTTATCATTGATTTCATCTCTTGATAGTATCTTGTTCATTGGTTCCTGCTTGTTGTTGCTTGGTTGTATCAACCGAATTTCCATCTTGCACATAAAAAAAAAATCATAGTCCTTAGATTCCTTTTTTCTATCCTCGTCATTCTTTTCACCAAATTCATCAACTCTAACATTTTTACTTTCAATGATTTTGTTAGAATCCTTGATTAAACATTTATATGCTTTACTCTTTGAAGAATAACCAAGAAATATTCTTTTATCACCTTTATAATCAAATTTCCCATTTCTAGAATCTTTTAGTATATAACACTTACTTCCAAAGATTTTAAAATAACTTAGATTCGGTGTTCTGCAAAGCCATAATTCATAAGGTGTCTTGTTTGTACCTTTCTTCAACTGTATTCGGTTGAGAGTGTAAGCTGTAATTCTTATATCTTCTCTCCAAAATGTTTGTGCAATCTTCTTATCAATCAATAAAGTCCTAGCACAGTCAGCAGTAGATCTCTATTTCTTCTCTCGGCTATCTCATTCTATTGTGGAGTCCTCAGTGTAGACACTTGTCTTTTAATTCCATGCTCATTATAGAAGATAATAAATTCATTAGAGATAAAATCACCTCCTTTATTATATCTCAAACACTTCAATTGTTTATCTATTTCTTTTTCAACTCTAGCCTTATACCACTTAAACATTTGAAATGCATCAGATTTTTCTTTTAGAAATATGACTGACATCATTCTTGAATAATCATCAACAAACAAATAAAATACCGATCTCCATAATAGATTTGAAATTTCATAGGACCACAAAGGTCAGTGTGAACCAATTCCAAAATACCACTAGTACAATAAGATTTTCTTAGAAAACTCAACTTGGTCATCTTACCAACTTGACATTTTTTACACATAGCTTTATTTGGTTTTCTTAATCTTGATAGACCTTTGACTCTACTCTTCTTACCTACTTTGATCATGTCAAAATTCACATGACACAACCTCTTATGCCATAACCATACATCTTTAGTTTTATCAAATAAACAACTCTTTGCATTAGTATCAAGATAAAATAGATTACCTCTTGATTGTCCTCAGTTCTTGATGCAAGGCAGGATGCAAGAGGGGCCAAAGGATGGAACCCCCTAATGATCCAAGCCTGCTCAACACATGCAGAAGAAAACAAACACAATAGTGAGAGAGAATGCCAAATCCTTCATATATTTTCATCAATTGAATCATACATTTCAGGCTGTAAGGCCTTTCCAGTTACGACCTGATATTACAAAGAAATTCAGAAGTCCTCAAACATGCGAAGCTCTGTTACAACTCTTCAATCTAATGTCTACTATCTTCTATCTGAACTATCCCCCCCCTCAAACTACAACCAAACAACTACATTTATCCAAGAGGCTACCAAACTGAGTCGGCATTCAGATTCATAATTAACAGAAGTAACGGTCAGAATTAGGACCACACACTTCCCAATGATTAAATCCACAATCAAATATAAATACACAAGTCAGCTACAACAGAAACATAAACTAAACCCATCAGTGAGCAAGGATAATCGAGCGACAGACAGGAAATACTGAGCGCCAGTGAAATAATCGATGGCCCGAGAAATAACCGACCACACTCGGTAACCAAAGAAAACTGACCAATTATCGACCAACTCGGTCAAAGCAGGAACCAAACAACACAGACAAACTCCAAATTGTTTTTTTGGTGACACAGGATTGCGAAGGACCTGAGATGCTCCTACATCAAACACCTGGGGTTATTAAGAAATGATTCTTTGAATCATTTGGTAGGCTTGGTTTGAGCTGCATCCAACTCAGACTGTGAAATCTAAGAACTATCTTCCATTGGTCTATTCTTCCACTTTACCAGATATTCCATATGCTGTTTCCCTCTTGTGCTCTTGCCAACTCTTTGATTCAGAATCTATTCAACTTCTTCATTCTGTTTCTTAGGATATTCTGTCGGTACAGTCATTTCTTCATTAGGTTCATGATATTCATACAAATCAGCAATGTTGAAAATTAGTGATATGTCCATGTCATCAAGTAACTCAATCTCATATGCATTTCCACTATCAAATTTCCTCAAAATCTTGCAAGGTCCAAACTTCTTCATCTTTAGCTTTCCATATGTTCCAACAAGAAATCAGCCTTTCTTCAAATGAACCATCACTTCATCACCAACATCAAATGTTTTATGTCTTCTTGATCTATCAGCTCTGTCTTTGTATTTCTGATTATTGTCTTCCAGTTTCAGCTTCACATCTTCATGCAATGTCTTCATGTACTCAGAAAACTTCACTCCTTCAGCACTTCTCTTATTTTCATCATCAATGTCTCTCAAATTGGATATTCCTCTTGGTTGTATGCCATTCACAATCTCAAATGGTGTTTTTCCAGTACTTCTATTCATCGAGTTATTGTATGCAAACTCTTCTTGTGCCAACACAGAATCCCAATTGCTTGGTGTGTCTCCAACTAAACATCTCAAAATATTTCCCAAACTTTTGTTCACAACTTCAGTCTGTCCATCAGTTTGTGGGTGAAATGTAGAAATATATTTCAACTCAGTGCCAAATTTCTTCCAAAGGGTCTTCCAAAAGTATCCAACAAATTTACTGTCTCGATCAGAGATAATACTCCTTGGTAATCCATGCAATCTAACAATTTCCTTAAAGAAAAGATCTGCTACATGTAATGCATCTGATGTCTTTCTACAGGGTATAATGTGCCATTTTAGAAAATCTATCCACAACAACAAATATAGAATCATTACCTCTTACTATCTTCGGTAAGCCGAGAACAAAGTCCATACTGATGTCAGTCCAAGGTTTCTCAGGTACAGCAATCGATACATACAAACTAGTATTCTGACTTACTCCTTTTGTAACTTGACCAATTCCACAATGTTTCACAAATTTATGAACATCCTTATACAACTATGGCCAATAGTACTCCTTAAGAAAATTCCATGTTTTATCAATACCAAAATGTCTAGCCAAACCACTACTATGTTTCTCCTTTATCAAATTCGTTCTCATTACCCCTCTCGGTATACACAACTAAATACCTTTAAAAAACATACCTTCCCGAATGAAATATTCATCCCACTTAGTATCATGTTGATCTTGAATAGGTGCTCTACACTTTCTCCATGGCTCAAAAAAATTAGGGTCATTTTCATACAAAATTTTCATCCCATCAAAACCAAGAACTTCAATTTTCATCTCGGTCATCAAAGATCTTCTACTCAATGCATCAACAACTCAGTTAGTGACTCCACTCTTATGCTTTATCACAAATGTATAACTCTGCAAATACTCAACCCATTTCATATGTCTCTGATTCAACTTATTCTGACTACCCAAATATTGTAAAGCCTTATGGTTAGTATACAACACAAATTCACTCGGTATCAAATAATGTCTCCATTTCTTCAGTGCTAGAATATTTCCTTCTAGCATCATTCAACTTTTCACTAAAGAAAGCAACAAGTTTACCTTCTTGGCTCAACACAACTCCAATTGCACTTCCACTTGCGTCATATTCTACTTGAAATACTTTACTGAAATCAGGTAATGCCAAAATAGGTAATTCAACAACCTTCTACTTCAGATTCTCAAAACTTTTATTAGCTCCATGTGTCCACTTTAATTCTCTTTTGTCTCCTCTCATAGTCTCAGTCATAGCATTACAAATTGAACTAAAATTCCTTATGAACTTTCGGTAAAAACTTGCCAAACCATAAAATGATCTTACCTCACTAGCATTCATAGGTGTAGGCCAATTCAAAATAGCTTCAACCTTTTCAGGATCCATCTTCAGACCATCAGCTGAAATAACAAATCCCAAATACATAATTTTCTCTTTCATGAATGAACACTTTTTCATATTTATCAGCAACTTTTCCTCTTTCAATCTCTGCAAAACTTGTCTAACATGCAACAAATGTTCTTCTCTAGTCTTACTAAATATCAAAATGTCATCAAGATACACAATCACATATTTACCCAAGAATTTCTTCAAAACTTCATTCATCAGCCTCATAAAAGTACTTAGTGCATTAGTTAAACCAAAAGGCATAACCAACCACTCATACAAACCTTCTTTTGTCTTGAAAGCAGTCATCCATTCATCACCTTCTCTGATTCTGATCTGATGATACCCACTTTTCAAATCAATCTTTGTGAAATACTTTGCTCCAGTCAAACTATCCATTGTGTCATCCATCCTCGGTATAGGAAACCTATATTTCATTGTTATCTTATTGATTGCTCTGAAATCAGTACACATTCTCCATTCTCCATTCTTCTTTGGTGCCAATACAGTAGGTACTACACAAGGACTCAAACTTTCTCTAATCAAACCTTTCTCCAGCAACTCTTGAATCTATTAGTTCAATTCCTGATTCTGGTAGGTGTTAACCGATGAGGTGCCTTATTTGGTAAACTAGCTCCAGGGATTAGATCCATACAATGATCTATGCTTCTTTTCGGTGGAAAACTATCAGGTACGTTATTAGAAATGATTTCACTATACTCGGTGAGTAACTTATCAATCTCCTCAAGAACATTCTCTCTTATTTTCTTACTTGATTTGTTAGGAATCACAACAAAACATACATAATTCCTTTTCAAATCTTTAACAAACTTTCTTCCTTCCATCAAGCAAAATTTCACAGATGTGCAAACATTACTAATAGGTTCTTCCATCAATGGTAACAAGATTTGTTTCTTTCCATCAACCACAATAGTATACTTATGCAATCTCCCATCATATATAGCATGTTTATCATATTGCCAAGGTCTACCCAACAAAATATGACAACAATCCATAGGCATGATATCACACAACACCTTATCATAGTATTTTCCAATCTTCAAATTCACATAACATTGTTCACTTACCAGGAGTGTATGCTCATCTTTGATCCATGAGATCTGATGGGGCTTCGGATGTACTAACCTTTCCAACTATAGTTTTGTGACCATCTCTTCAGATGCCAGGTTCTCTGAGCTACCACTGTCAATGATTACCTTCCAGACTTTGTTAGAAAATCTACATCTGGTCTTGAACAAACTTTTCCTTATTGGATCTTCCTTCTTGCTTTCATTCCACAGTGCTCTTCTTACCATCAAGTTATTTTCCCTCTGTGGTTCATTTAGTGGCTCTTCTTGCACTACAACATTTCTAATGCTACCAGCCTTCTTACTCACTTGTGTACATTCAAAAGATCTATGTCCTTCTTCTCCACAATTGTAGCAAGTTCCATGGAAACTTCCTCTACTATAACCACCTTGGTAGTTACTGCCTCTACCTCTAGATGAATTTTCACCTTTCCACTCAGTCTTTCCTTTGTCCAGATTTGTCTTTTCAGGTTTAGATCTACCATTTTCACCATTAGATCTACCTCTTCCTCTAGGGAACCTACCACCTCTTCCTCTTTGTCTCTATTCATGTCTTTTGTTCAGTTTCTCCTCAGCTTTCAAAGCAAACTGATAAGCCTCTTCAATGTTCTCCAATTTGACCATACTAATTTCCTCTTGGATGGAAATCCTCAAACCATCTAGGTATCTACCAATTCTCTCCACATCATCTTCATCATGTCCAGATCTAATATCTAATCTATAGCATTCCTCAGTAACCCTCTTTTACTGAGCTATCCTTCTGTCTTAGACTTTGCATTCACCGAACTAGGTTAATCTGATAATCACAGGGTAAGAACTTTCCTTTCAATTTATTTACCATCTTGTTCCATACCTCAATTTTGTCTTTTCCCTTCCTTTTCCTATCCAATTGCAGATGTTCCCACCATAGGGATGCATGGCTTTTCAACTTAGTGCTTGCAATCTTCACCTTCTTATCCTCATGGATATTCTCATATTCAAAATACTTTTCCATCTTGGTGGTCTAGTCCACCAATTCATTAGAATCTAGCTTTCCACCATATTCAGGGAGATTGAAATGTGGTGTTGAATTCAAACTTGTCAAAGCCTTCAAGAATCTTTCTTCACCTTGATCCATAACAGGTGTAGGTTCTGCATTCACTTGTTCTTCTTCAACTTCATCATCACTAACATCTTCAAGATGTCTGCCTCTTCTCTGGGCTGTCTCAACAACTTCTAATCTAGCAGCAATATGTCTTAGCATATCTGCCAATTCTGGATCTGCATCTCACTTCCCATGAACCATCTTGAAAACCCTCTACAATTGCAGGTCAGATCGCAATCTACTACCCCACAAAAATCAACTAGGGCTTCAAGAGGAACCTGCAAACCTAGATCCGCAGACCTAGATCAAGATCTCACCTCGCTCTGATACCACCTGACGCAAGGTAGGATGCAAGAGGAGCCAAAGGATGGTGCCCCCTAATGATCCAAGCCTGCTCAACACATGCAAGCAAACAAACACAATAGTGAGAGAGAGAATGCCAGATCCTTCATATATTTTCATCACTTGAATCATACATGTCGAGCTGTAAGGCCTTCTCGGTTATAGCCTGATATTACAATGAAATTTAGAAGTCCTCAAACATACGAGGCTATGTTACAACTCTTCAATCTAATGTCTACTATCTTCTATCTGAATTGTCCCCCCCTCTCAAACTATAACCAAACAACTACATTTATACAAGAGGCTACCAAACTAAGTCAACCTTCAGATCCATAATTAATGAAAGTAACAGTCAGAATTAGGACCACACGCTTCCCAATGATTAAATCTACAATCAAATATAAATGCACAAGTTGGCTACAACAAAAACTAAAACTAAACCCATCAGTGAGAAAGGATAACCGAGTGGCAGACAGGCAATATTGAGTGCCAGTGAAATAACCGATCACCCAGGAAATAACCGACCACACTCGGTAATCAAAGGAAACTGACCAACTACTGACCAAATTAGACAAAGCAGGAACCGAGCAACATAGACAAACTCCAAATTGTTTTTGGTGACATAGGATTGCCAAGGACACGAGATGCTCCTGCATTAGTTCTAATTAGATCTCCATCCGTACCATAGATCTTAACTTTTCTATTATGAAATTCCAGTCGGTGACCAGTATTGTGCAATTATGCAACACTCAATAGATTGTAGTTCATTCCTCTAACCCAGTATGCATCATTATATTTCATCTTCTCATTCAACACAATAGATCCCTTTCCTTTCATAGGACATGGAGCATCATTGCCAAAACTAGAAAATCCTCCATCATATTCTTCTAGGTTCTCAAATTTTTCAATATCACCAGTCATGTGGTGTGAGAAACCACTATCAATAATCCAAGGATCTGATTTACTTACATGAGGCACAAGTGATTTTTCATCATCAAACTTTTCTTCATCTGATTCTTCCTTCACTGCAAAAAAAACATCATAACCTTCCTCAGTATCATCAGATTCATCATCAATTATACCTTCCTCAGCTAGGTAGAAAGATTTATTTCCTTTATCCTTAAAATCTTTGAATCTTCAGTTTCTATTGTCTCTATTGTCATTCTTATCATTTATGTCATTGTCAGGACATCTAGATGCAATATGTCTAATCTTATTATAATTGAAACATTTCAGTGGTAACTTACCTTTATACTTCCCTTTGCCTCTAGGTAGTCGGTTAGCCAAAAATGCTTCAAACTCTTATTGTTCTTTCTCTTCGATCGAGATATTGTCATACTCATTTCCATGTGAAGTACTATGATTTCCTTTTTCTTTTCTTGATGTTCCAATTCTCAAAGATGACTTGAAGGTTGTCTCAATAGTCGGTAGACTATTATCATAGTTAACTCAAATGCGATCAACTTTCCAATTAGGGCTTCAAGAGTAATAGTATTATTCGGTATGGATCTCAATTCATGAATTGCAGACACTCTAATAGCACAATTAGAAGATAGAGTTCTCAAGATTTTACTTACCACTTCTTTATTAGTCAATGATCCTCTAGCACCTCTGATGGCACCAACAATTTCTTTGATTTTGCCACTGTATTGTGTGATGTTCTCATCATCTTTCATTCTCATTTTCCTCTCAAGCTATCAACCTTATATTTTTTAACATGTTGATCTCCTCCATAGATAAGTGTGAGCCTATCCCATATCTCTTTAGAAGTAGTACAATCTTTGACATCATTGAATTATGCATCAAATAGAGAAGAAGCAATCTCTATCATAACCGAGTTATGTTCCTATTTTTCTTTCAATTCATCAACCATCATAGGTATGGTGGCCGATGGAGTGTAGTCATTCTGTAACAGATTTAGGGAATGTTCTCCAATCCTAGATAGATACAATTTCATTCTGCATTGCCATGTAGATAAAATTTCCTTTTTCAGTTTAGGTACCTCTCTCCTATACATCTTCATAGCTTTTACTCAAGTCTTTAAATGTATCTCTTCAGAGTACTTAGCTATAATACCAATTGTTGGATTACGGAGAGGAGGGGGGATGAATCAGTAATTCTAATCACAAAATACCTTAAAATATATTCTCTGATTGAATCGGTGACTACTCGATAAAAATGCAGTTCTCTATAAACCAGAAATAGTAAATAAACTATATTAATCAATAAAACAATCTAACAATCATTCACAATGTGTAACACAGATTTTAATGTTGAAACCCAGCTTTGAGAAAAACCACTGCGGGAATTGTCACCCACTAAGAAATATACTCTTCTAGAGTATGCTCGATTAAGATCCAATCATGTTAAAGATTACAATACACACTGTTAGGTGTGACCCAGTTAATGGATTAACCTCAGATCTGTTAGGATCTTCACCCTATTAGGAGTGGCCTTGTTAGAGATCTTAAAACACTCTTTTGGAATGTCACCTTGTTAAAGGATTTATAATAAGACTGTTAAGTCCACTCTATTAAGAGATTTTGATGTTACACATGCTAGTAAGCAACAATAATAAAAATGACCTATAGATTTGCAACTATCTTTGCATATCAGATCCTTTGTTCACTCTTCAATCTGTACTTCAATTCTTCATCTTCCATTGGCATCAACACTTCATCAAATCACTATTTTCCCTCTTGGAATATCTTTGTTCCTTCACCTCTACAATAGTCGATAGCCCTTCGACTATTTAGTTTTCCATTCCATTTTCCATACAAGATCATCCTTTATATATACAATTTTTGCCTCTTAATCTTATGTATTACATTTTCATTTAATTAACCTTGACCGTTCAATTCATTATTCATCGGATCTAGATCTCGGTAACACGTTTCCTTTTCACCTAGGAACTTGAAATTTTCTTGTAACTTGTTCCATCTCTTTTGTTGCTTAGATCTCACCATAGATCTCCTCCTTGAATTTTCATAGTTGTATATCTTTTGTAACTAACTTTCCTCATCATCATAATCATCCACCTCATCATAGCTAATCTTTAAATGTTGATTCCATTCACATTTAATACCTTTTTCTTGCTAAGTGTTCTTCACTTAGAATTTTGGAAACATCACTCAGTGCCTAAACCTTTCCGCTTTACTAAGTGACCAACTTTTTAGTTTACCTTACCAAGTGAGTTTTCCATCTCGATAGCCATAACAACTTATCTTATCGAGTTGTCAAAACTTTATCTTCATATTTTGCCGAGTTAACATAATCATATGTCGGGTAGAAAAAAATCATACCAACATAATCAAATCATTTTCCAATCTATATTAGTTATCTATTTGTGTTCTACAACTTCTTAACTTCTCATTTCCACTTCTCCTTAACTCATTCTTCTTATATCATTACTGAATGATATGGAAACATAATATAAATCAAAAATCAATTTCTTGACATTAATAACAAGATTATAACTGATCTAATCATTCTAATAACATCATGTATACCTCTGATCTTTTTCAGTCTTCATCATCAGCTCCATCAGATAAACAATTATCAACATTATTATCAGTTAAGATAACATCATGGGGCTTAGCACGATGTCTTTGGGTTTGGTCACAAGTATAGTAGTTCCTTTTGGTTTTTTTTTAGAGTTGGGAAGGTTTAGGATGAATCAACATCGACTCCTTTTATACCTTAGGAGGAAGAACAAAAGGAATCTCACTAGGTTGAGAGATAGAAGATGCAAAAAAATTATAGGATATATGAGTTGAAATGAAATAATAGATAGGAGGAATAGTTGGTGTGGGAAGGAGTTTGGGTTTGGGAGAAGGAGGTAGGACATCCATAGGATTTCTCAATTCAAAAATATTTTGGGCTTTGATTTTTTCATAAAATAAGAAGAGATGATCTTGGTGAGGTTGCAATGGTTGAGGTATGGTAGGTCAAAAGAGTTCAAGGTAAAAGTTTCTACAACTCTCTAAAGGTTGATAGAGACTATGATTTATCTATTATGGAGAAATTTCAAAAACTTATGAATAAGAGAGACAATAGCTTTCATGGAAGTGAGCCAAGGGAGGCCAAGTCTCACTTGGAATAGATAAGAAGTTGGGATGACAACAAAGGTGACATCTAAGCTCTTCTTACCAACTTCAATGGGGAAAGTTATGGAACCATAGGTAGGAGAAGTAAAACCATAAAAATTATTAATCATCACATCTGATTTTTCGTAGGAGTCTTGATGAAATGGCCTTGTATAAAAATGTTCCTTAGTTATAGATTTCACCATGCATGCAGGATAAATAAGAATTGCTCGAGAGAACTTAGCATTAATCTTTGTAGAAATATAAATAAGACCATCAAGTACCTTAATAGTCTCCTTAGGATCAAATGTAATGGAAATATTAGGTTTAGAATTAGTTTTGGGTTTAGGTTTCGGCTTGGATTGATCAATGATATTAACAATAGTTTTGGAAACACTACACATATTAGCATGATTCATTGTGTTGGGTTCATGAGGCACAAAATTCATTGAAGAAGGTAATTCGGTAGGCTCAATGCTATTGGTATAATGGGAAGGTGATAGATTGGTGTAGTTTTGCAAATTTTGATTGGGGGGTAAAAAAAAATTGTTTCCTTATCATTAACACCTCAATAAATATGGTGTGTCTTGGATACTATTCTTCAAATAGAAACACTTCTTAATATCATGACTAGGCTAATGATGGTATTTAAAAAATGCTTTGGGATCATGGGAAGCTAGAAATGGTTTGGAAGGGTCAATTGGTTTGACGAGAGGAAGTTTCAAATTATTCACATTAAGAAACTTCAACATAAAATTACACAAATATTCAAAAAGAGATGTAAAAGCATGAGATGGTTTAAACATGGATGAAAAAGGAGCCACAGGTTGATGTTGCATTTGCCACTTGTGTATCAAAATTGTTGGAATAAATGTTGAGCTTGATGAAACCTTTGTTGAGTTTTTGAAACTTCTAGGTAGATTGTTGAAAGGCATTACTCTTGTCAACTAGAGTGGATGACTCAAACTAGCTCACCCAAAGTTGATAATAAATACACACCATTGGGTAAAAGAGGTAAACCCATAAAATAGTAACTTATCTCTAACATCATTTTTACAAATTAGAAATGAAAATACATTGAACATCCATATTAGACATTGTAAAATAAATTTGAGCATGCAAATGTTTAAATCTACCAATAAAATTAATCACTTTTTTCTTAAGACCTTGTTTAAAATGAATCAAAATAGTTAAAGAAATTTGAGGACCAATATTATTTTGAAACTATTAAATGAAAACATTAGCAAGTTTTTGAAATGAGTCAATAGAATAAGGAGAGACAAAATAAAACAAATGTAAGACTTTATCTATAAAATTCCTAGTAAATAATTTAGCCATAAGCCTATGATCATTAGAGAAGTCACTATACAAGGTTTGAAATAATTTCACAAGTGAGGTATTTCCACGTATTGAGCGATAATGACATGAATAATATCAAGGGACAAAAGGCTAACAATGTCACTAGTAGCAATATTGAATTTTAATTGGGTTATGGAAGTAAGTTATTGATGTAAGGATAATACACTTTAGGTAAGGTTATTAATGGTGGATTTGATAGATATGTTGGTATTAGACATGTATGAAAGTGAAGGATTTGGAACATTGTCGGAAATAGAGGGAGAATTGGAATGTAAAAGTCAGACATTATGATAATTCAATATAGATGATGGTTGGGAAATACATCACACACTCATAGAAGGAGGGATGATAGGATTAGGAATACTTACAAGACTAACATGTGTAGGATTGATGTTTTGAAAATATGTAGCCATAATAGGTGGAGTATATGTAGACATATTAGGTAAGGATGTTGGAATAAATTCTCAACATTGGTATTAGGATTAGAAAAAGATCTTGAGCACAACTTTTCATAGTCTTGAGATTGCCATTGATAAGATGGAATATGTCATGAAATTAATCAACACCATGCTCATTATTGTGAATCAACTTCCTTGATACTTCTACCAAGGGGATTTTCTCACTATTAGAATGTTCTTGTCCTAATAATTTCTCAAGACTTTCAAAATCATGACAAATATTTTTCACTTGGATAGGAGACACTCGAAAGGATTCATCCTCATCATGAGAAGAATGGGAAGATGATTCTAAACAATAGAAGGTATTACATTAGTAGGCATAAAAGTATCATATGCAATACTATGGAATACATTAGAAGACTCAAGATCAAAGGAACCCATAAGTGTACAACTTCTTCTCATTGGAATTTTATATCTAGGTCTCAAGATTATGACACTCATACATAAAGAAATTGAAGAAATAGAGAAATTGATCATTTAAACATTTTATGAAGTAGACTAAAAGCATGTAAATCAGATTTGAAATAGAAACATGGAGATCATGCAAAAAATCATTAATTTTATGAATAAAAAGACCTAAAATATCATAATTATTACACATAAAAGCTAATGAAATGCATGTTGTGAACTCTAATTATTCAAAATGTAATGCAAATTTGATCTAAACACCAAATTAAGATGGAAATGTAAGGGAGTCAAGTTCACCAAATTGTAAAGAAAGAAATATTTTTTGGTGATGACAAGGATAAGGATGTTCACTGGGATGGTCAATCAAGATAGGAAGCTCACATCCCAAATTATATATATATATATATATATATATATATATATATATATATATATATATATATATATATATATATATATATATATATATATATATATATATATATATATATATATATATATATATATATATATATATATATATATATATATATATATATATATATATATATATATATATATATATATATATATATATATATATATATATATATATATATATATATATATATATATATATATATATATATATATATATATATATATATATATATATATATATATATATATATATATATATATATATATATCTCTCTCTCTCATTACTTAAGAAAGGATAAAGTACCCACTCGACTTAAGAAGACTCAACCATTGAACGGGTGTTAGGGTTTCTCCTTTACTAAGAATGGAATGATTGATGTAATTTGGAATTATGAAATGAGGAAATAGGATGCAGTCAGATTAACATGTGTATGCAAACAAACAACATAGTGATAAACAAATTTTAGGATTGGATCTAAGAAACAAGCATAGTAATAGAACTGTACACCAATTTTCAACCTGAATTGTCTATATGGGGCAACCTAGATTGTATGGGGTGATTGGAATCACCCTTGAATTTGGGAGGTGCCCTTGATTTGACAAAAAAAGATGGAGAGGTAGGGGATCTATAGAAGATTGTCATACCTTCTTGTAGCCAAATATGTAACTTTTTTACCTATCACCTGATGGGGAAAATTTTGGGATAAAGAGGTTTGCCTCAGTCAAACCCATATATAGGAATTAATCTTGAAGTCGAATTAAAATTTCATAAAGGAGAAAATGTGATGTTAGTAGCAAAGGCTTGACATGATGGTATACCTTCACAAGTGTCAAATTTCTCATGAAGATGATTGAAAGTTGTCTTGATGTAGTCTTGACCTTGGATCTAGCTGGATAGGAAGAACATGAATGCCTTCACACATGCTAGTATCTGGACATTACTCTATATCTTCCATGCTTGATGCTTGAATGAACCTGAAATTGATTGCTCATTGAATAATTGATTACTCAAATTGGGTTGCAATGTAATAGATGGATTGGTAATGTAATTTATTAATTTATGGGATCTCACAATGATGAAGGTAACTTTGTACTTATACCTCACATAGTCATTTCAGTGCTCAAATCTCAAAGGAGGCCAACAAATTATTGAAATCTTGCCGAAAATTAAAGGTCCATCCTCTGATTTAAATTTGGGCCCCATTTACCACATAAGGGGAAATCTCCAAGGTAAGGGATCACCTAATTCACCCCCTTACACTCTAGGTTGCCCCATACAGGAAAAAAGGGCCTCAATTTAGATTGGGGGTTAATTTTGAGATGACGAATCCAAAAATGTGCACAAAAACAAGTTATGATCATGCATACGGGGCATGGAAGCCTTGGAAACTAAAATAGGGCCTACATAAGGACCAAAATTGTAAGTACTTAAAACCTAGGACACTACAGGGACCAACCCCATGACCCTATCTCTACCTTTTCCTAAGAGCTTGTGCTTGCACCTATACTAACATATATGTCTCCTACATTGCATCCCCTATCTCAATGTCTTGGTTTTTGTCATTTTCCTCACCTCCTATCATCCCCTTTTCTTTACCTTTGTCATCTCCCTACTCCTCCTCTTGATCCTTTCCTCATCTATCCTTCTCCTCAAGTGTTATCTCATCAAAATCCAAAACCCTTGGTATTTTCAATCACATTAGAAACCTCTCAATCAACGATGTTGCATATTTTGATGTCACTCCTACATCCTTCACATCTAGTCATGGATCCCAAAATATCATCTACATACTAGTCCAACTCACTCTCACCCACACTAGATCTATTGGGGTACCCCATGGTCCCACCTCCCTTGTCACCCATGCATGGATGGACTCTATGCATAATGTGTCCTATTGAACACAAAATTGATGTTGTATCATATGTAGTGGATACTACTCTAGTACATGACTCATTTGCCCTATCAAATAGCATTGTGTTTGTACGTAAGGAAGTTAATCAGGTATTCCTCCCATGCCTCACAGAACCTCCATGATCACCAAGTAAACTAATGCAATAGATCTCCATATCATTGCACATATGGTTCCCCAACTACATGATCTAGTACCCCCAATTACCTACATACTACTATGCACTCAAATGGACAAACATGAAGAATATTAACCCTATATCCATGGTTCCACTAACCTTAGTAAATGACATATGCATATCCTTATAGAGAAACTTGAGAATACAATGTTTCCATGTAAATATTATTTATCATCCACTAATAAGTCTATCTAAGTACAAGGGAAACACATACAACCCTCTCTACACTGCCACCTCTAGGTTCACCCGATTCTCCTAGGCTAGGATCCAATGGCTTGGAAATACACATTACATACCATGAAATAGAATAGATATAAGAAAACTTGAAATAACAATTTGTGAATAGATAACCCTAATTTGAATATGCAAGTGTCTTAATGAGTAAGAGCCCTTGGTTTTTACCAATATGTTGTTCAAGCCTAGTGTCGATGAGAAAGAGTTATATGTCATACACAAATAAATGTTCTATATAATGCAATCATAATAGCTCACCAATTCTAAGCTATAATCTATCAACACTTGGATTGACACCTGTAAGATCGTCCATGGAGCTTCCAAGGTGAAGACCATCTTTCATGCCAACATATGAAAGTTGCTAATGTCGCTCTACCACTACTCTACCACTTCTCTACCATTACTGTCATCAATGCACAATGTTCTTGAATATGTGGTCACCTATCTACTCACTTTAGTATTCTAGATTTCTAAATTTGAGATTGCAAATGAGCCTGAATAAGCCCCAAATAGCCTAATTGTATCTTATTCTCCCCACATCCAAATTTCCCCTTCTACTGTTCGTGGTCTCCATTTGTTTCTCCTATTGTTTGCCCAAATCTCCACCTTTTTCCTTTGTTCTTTCACCAAACTAACCCATTCCTCCCCTTCTTCCTCTTCTAATTTTATCCTAATTTTTTACGAGAGTTTTCTCCAAAACCTCCTTTTTTGGCCAACATCTTGAGGGGGCATAACCTTCTCATGTCGTTGAGCTACAACCTTTGAGACTAAATTCTTCTTGTTTCTGCCACTGGGGCATATTTTCTTGTCTTTGACCCATTGCTATTTCCAAACACTGTATCAAAAAGGAGAAAAATGTAGACACTCATTTGAATTTATTAATTTGGACTCACATGATTCTTCTAAGCTTAATTAAATCACATTTCACTAATTATTATTATCCCCTTTCTAATTAATTATAATTTTAACTATTCTTCTATGGTTTAATTAATTTTAATCAATTAAACTCAATCTTAGATAAAAACCCTATTTTTCTAATCATGATTAGTTAACTATTTCTTCAATTAATTAACTAATCTCTTGATTCCTAACTTGATTAAAATTTCTTTTAAGTTCCTCTCTTACAAACATGTGGCATGTGACATGCATATGTCACTTTCCCCCACTTCCAATTCAACATGACCAAATATTTTATTTGGTGCTCACACATGAGAGATGACAACTCCCCTTGTAGCCACTTTATCTATTTCTCTTTTCTCTATTTTTCATCTTTCCCTTTTACAACTCTTCCATTTTGTCATTTTTATTTCTACTTGTCGTCTTTTTGTCCTTCTCAAGATGTGCAAACACACCTTGCTCTCTTCCCCATGGCAAGTCTTCTCTCCAATGCCTCCACCTTGTAACACTTGTCAAAAGAATAAGCCTTCAATCCAACTCATCTCCTCTCATTCAATCTTGGCCGTTCATGCCATTTTAAATCTCGATCCTTCATTTCTTCTCTTCAAAATCTATAAATTGGAGCCTTTTGTAATGTCCCTTTTTGAGACAGTAGAAGTCAATTAAATAATTAAATTTTAAGTTGTCAAATTATATCAAATTAAATGATGACTTATGTTAATTATTTAATAAAGTATTAAAATGACTTTTATGGAGTCTAGAGAAAAAATACTAAAGTCATTTTAAGTTAAAAATGGAAAAGAAAGAGATAAAGAAAAGGGATATAAAGAGATAGGTAGAAGGGAAACAAAGAGTCACGGGGTTGTGCTTTAAAAGAACATTGAGAGGCTCATTTTGAATATATTTGGTTTTGCTCTTGGAAAATTCTAGGAAGCTTTGGTTTTTAGCAGGTTTGAGGACAGAAACCTTTGAGCTTGGAGGTAGTGGACAAAACCCAATGTCTATTGGAGATATCACTTAGGTGTTTCACTTTGTGCTTCAAATTCATACTTATGGTTATCCAATCCAACTTCGTGGCTACGATTGTATATTTTGTTGTTTCTCTACTGAAGATTTAAAGACAATATTCATTTTCATTTTGATTTTCTATTTCAATCTAAAATTTTATAATTTCCAATATAATTTGATGAATAAAAAGGAATCAGTTGCATGCAATTTATTTATTTAAATTTTTGTGGTACTTTTAGAAATTTTGGAACAAATATTCATAGGGGGATATTTCAATGGTATCAGAGTTGGTTCTCCTGCCAATGTATGAGGTTTCATAAATGACAAAAACAAATATATATTTACCAGACTATGTTAAAGTTTTAGACTATGCTATTTTAAATCTTGATCCTTCATTTCTTCTCTTCAAAATCTATAAATTGCCTTCTGTAATGTCCCCTTTTTGAGACATTAGAAGTCAATTAAATAATTAAATTTTAAGTTGTCAAATTATATCAAATTAAATGATGACTTATTTTAATTATTTAATAAAGTATTAAAATGACTTTTATGGAGTCTAGATAAAAATAATAAAGTCGTTTTAAGTTAAAAGGGAAAATAGAGAGATAAACAAGTGCCACGTAGTGGCTAGTACTTGTCAGATTTAGTTTTAAGTTTGGTTGTAGATTAACTTAAATCTCCTTTATTATATTTATTATAAATAATATATATAACTAGATTAATAGTTATTTGATAAAAATGAAATTAATTTTTTTTTAAATAAAGAAAATGTAATAATTTATTACAAAATTTAACCAAAGAGAAAACTGTTCAAGATAGCCAAAATTCAAGAGGGGCCCAAAAAAACCATTTGGTGTACTTGGTTAATCGAAATGTGATGAAGACCACAAGCCATAAAAAAGAAACATTGGAATAAATAAAGAAAATATCGATAAAATGGCAACAATACGTAGAATATGGAAAAATGGTTGAACAAGTGTGCAACAAAACAAGTAGCAGTTGCGGAAAAAAATGAATTGGTCACTTAAATCAACTGCCAAGCTGACTCGCCCATATTTAAATTTTACACTATATAAATGTCAGCATCTCTAACTAACGATTATCATTATGCAATATATTTTATTTCAAATAAACTATTTACAAATAGTTTTAATTCAAAGTATCTAGAAAGTGATAAATTATATAATATAAATAATAAATATAATTATAATTTTTATTTGGACTGTCTTCAAAAGACCGGATTTTTCCCCTACATTCAAATAATCAATATTCGGAATCTTCTCCTCACGTCCAAATAAAAATGTCCATTTTTCCATATAGAATTTAAGTCCACAGATTGCAATTTATTTTCATAATAATTTTGAGTAATAAATCAACAAAAAATATAAAATCTGTAACATGTTTGGTTCTCCTTGGATTAGCATAAGAATATATAAAATAATAAATCCATGTGAAATGTGCACGTCCATTTTTCTTTCCTTGAACTCACAAGAATCATTGAGTACCAGTTTACCAAATATGGCAGTATAAGGCCTTTTACCTTTTTTGTGGGTTGTAATTCGGTTATACAGGGAAGAATTAGAAACTATTTTTTATGATACCTTTCCATAAGAATTTTTTTTAATTAAATAACTTTTATATTTTTTTAATTTAGAAAAAAAATTATAACATCTTTTAATATAGAAATTTTAGAAAATGCCTTCTTTATTTAAAAATACAATTATCTAAATCTAGTTATAAGGAAGCTCTCGGCTTAAATATGCTTAAAAAATTATTTTGTTATAAATTTCTTATGAAATATGTTTATTGTTGTTATCTTTCTAATTTTTTTAATTAATTAAATTAATATATTGCTTTTATTTCTTGTTAAAATCATACCGCCATTGAGAATGATGCATATGCTATTCCATATACTCTGCAAACACTGGGTTCTCCAAAGGGGCTTCCTTTTTCCAAATTACCCAGGTTTCCTACATGCAAGAAGACCTCCAAAATATTAGGAAACAGTTAACTTTATTCAGTAAAATTAATATTGTGATTTTTCACATTACATTTCAATGAAATTTGATTCAGGATTGAGTTAGAAGGATTTGATAACTGTCCCATTTTCTATTTCATGGAAGGGTGTATAAATTACAAGATACATTTAAAAAGAGAATATTAGTTGAAATCAATGGCCTTCTCCTTACCCCACTCACCTACAGATTCAATTATTTGGCTAAGATCGCCCAGTTATACAAAAAATGTAATTACAAGATTCAATGCATATGCTAAAGCATCAAATTTCAGAATGGAAAGATAAAACTCTTCAGAATTTTTTGGAGTATGATCTGAGAATCACTCACTCGTGCAACAGTTTGCAATAATATGCCCTTCAAATGCTCTGGAGGTTTGGTTAATTTCACAATAATCCACCCAAGTGTAGCTCCAAAGAAAAATGTAAGAAACATATTGAATGGCATGTACCACCTGAAAAGGAAAGAGTAGTGCTAAATCTTTTAAAACAAAGGAAGTACAAGATTATGAGCTAATAATCATGTAATTGATAATATGAACTAAAGAAAGTTAATCACTTCAAGCTAATACAGTACTTCATTTTTCAACAATGGCAGCCAGCAGCATAGCAATAAGTAAAAGGTTTTGCAAATGTGCATTTTTTTGTAATATTAGGAGGTGAGGCATGAGACAGTTGGGGTCTCCTCTGTGAGTACTATGTCTCTTTGGCTGTAGATATAGAACTTATTTTCTCTCTTGACTCTACTTGTTAACTTATCTGCATGCTAAATAACCTAAAGTTCAATCACTTATGCAACTAACATGTTTGTTAGGAAGCAATGTATCTGCATTGTTACTGATAAGCACATCTTCTGTCTATCTTTAGCATTTTTCAGTTCTATGAGTATATAAAGGCCATGTTAACTTCAATATTCAAAACCTCTGTCAAACTAGTTCATGTATAAGAAATACATTCATTCATATTTGAAAAGGATTCTAGGCTTTGTGTAATTTCACGATCATTTATAGAATGCTCTTTTCTTGAAAAAACTAAGGCAAATGTTCAGACTTATCATTGCTTTGCAGACAATCAAAATGAATCATTTGAAAGGACGAGAAAAAAAAACCTGCAGTTCAGAAAAAAACTTGAAAAACAGGGCAATGTGGAACCCAAACATAGCAGAGATAGAATTGGGGAAGCATTACTGTAAAAATTATACAGGGATTGTCTCTCTTATGTAGTGGTGGAGTGATCAAATTTTATACCACCATCAATATCATCATCACCATTAATTAATCGAAATGTGACGAGGACCACAAGCCATAAAAAAGAAACATTGGATTAAATAAAGAAAATACCGATAAAATGACAGCAATATGTAGAATATGGGAAAATGGTTGAACAAGTGTGCAATAAGGAATACGATAATATAGGGTTCACAAAATATTATATTTTACAATGCCATTGTCATAAATCTGCATATAAGAGCTCAAATGCAATCACCCAATGAAATGCTAAATAAATAATTTGTAGATATTATAAAGTTAAAAATTTTGCATCTATATACACAAAAATCTAAATTAATAGTGAAATGTAAAATAGAATTTATTTTCATTGGTGTAGAAGAGTTCATTTATTTTGCAAGTACTAATAAAGGGGATATGAAGAGACAGGTTGAAGGGAAACAAAGAGTCATGGGGTTGTGCTTTAAAAGAACGTTGAGAGGCTCATTCTTAATATGTTTGGTTTTTCTCTTGGAAAATTTTGGGAAGTTTGCTTTCAGCAGGTTTGAGGATGGAAACCCTCGAGCTTGGAGGCATTGGACAAAAACCCATTGTCTATTGGAGATATCACTTAGGTGTTTCACTTTGTGCTTCAAATTCATACTTCTGGTTATCTAATCTAAAGACAATATTCATATTCATTTTAGAATTTTTATTTCAGTCTAAATTTTAATAATTTCCAATATAACTTGTTGAATAAAAAGCAATCAGTTGCATGCAATTTATTTATTTAAATTTATGTAGTACTTTTGGAAATTTTGGAACAAATATTCTTAGGAGATCATATTTCAGTAGTATCAGAGCTGGTTCTCCTACTACCAGTCTGTGAGGTTTCATAAATGAAACAAATATATATATATATTTATCAGACTATGTTAACAAATAAATATATTTGGGCGGCTACATAGATTGGCGTAAAGCTAAATTATTTACATTTTGGTGCCACACAAAAGTTTATTTAGTGATTTATTTTACTGAGCAAACTAAGGATGAAGTCTGATTGATACTCTATTAATCACTACTCAGTTTTATAAACTCCCACCCCCAAAAGGCGATTATTCACAAGGCACACATATATTATAAAGTCTGATTAAACAATATGTAATTATCATGCCTTTATTTGGTTAAGACTTTGAAAATATTATTTTTAAAAAAAACACCAAACAAAAGTTTTAAAACTTTTGATATTATACGGGCATATATATTATATCATTGTGAAGATGGTCTGAGCAATTTTTTGATTGGTGCAATATCGCAACACATAAGCGGATTTCTTATTGTTTGGCAAACAAAGATTGATCCTTAATATTATGGTGGAATTAAACATTCTCATTGTTTCCATAAGATTGAGGCATTGCAAGACAGTTGGGCAGTCGAGCTGCCTCTTATTACAGGTGTTTTTCATATTCTGAGCGATTGGAGAAATTGAATTGGAGGAGAATACATCAAGAATTTTTTTGCAGTAAGTTGATATCTCCATGCACGTTGAAATAATAATCATGTGTGATACTCCAAAGTTATGGTAGGCCTGTGAATGGTTCGTGAAGTTCTTTAGTGGAATTATGAACCAAAAATAATCAATTTCATTTCCTATCTTGGCACAACAAATTAGCCTTGAGAAGTAGTTGTGTCAGTTCATTGTCGTGATGAAAGTGATTGTCTTATTTTCCATTTAGAGGTTTGAATTTATAAATTCTTCCTGCTTGTGGGTATTTTCTGAAAATGCATACCACATTTGTGAGTATTTCATGGGTATTTAATGGAAATAGTTCCGCCTTGATTGAGAACTGAATGGGGTGACACTGGGGCATTGTGTTTGTCACTTCATATTCATGTTTTAAGTCTGGTGAATGAATTAATTCTTAGTTTCTACCAGTAGCAGGAATGTGTAAAGCTTACTGAAGATTGTTACTTCACGGTGTTGAGCACAGTATATCATCTCTTAATATTACTGTCGTCCATATGTATAAACAAGAAACATACACTTTCCCATGCGCAATAGATTCATGCTATAACATGTGTATTCCATAACTCTTGTATCTTCTATGAAGTGTTGCTATAGGAAAGGAAAAAGTTAAAATCTTCAAGACGGGAGTTAAAGAAGAATATACAGGGGAGTTCGACGTTTCCTATTCTACCATTCTGGACATAAGTTTGTGGTTGGTTTCCTCTTGTTACGGTGAATAGTACTAGGAAACTGTATACAACAGTTGGACGTTGTAAAAACTCTGGGAGCTATCGTTGTTAGGATTCAATCAACAGAATTATCAAGTGACCATGGCTACTGTCTACTGGTAACACATATGTTGTATGAACAGGATGTCTTACCCTTTTTTAAATGAGATTGACAATTAAAAAGTGTTAGTGCAATCTAGATTTGTAACTCATTGGAAATCTTGGACTTAATACATGAATCAGAACATAACAACTTCTAGAATATTGTTGTTGGAGCTCAAGTCGTATTCGAACCCCTGCTACTAATCTTTGTAGTATTATCCCTAAGAGTGAAATGGTGCAACAAAAACATCATAATTGTTTCATGTAGGAAAACTATTTGACTATATGCCCGAATAATGAATCATTGAGAGGTGGAAGGGAAAGTAAAAAAATTCTAGTAGCAAAATAGGGTAGGATCTTACAGTGGCACAAAAAATTGGGGCAGAACAGGGGTAGCATCTTTCAAATAGTGCATCAATTTTGGTGGGATTTAGTTGGTAAAAAATAATATGAAGACAATGGCAGATTAGAAAAGTGATCTCTTCTCAAAAGAATTGAAGGACACATTTAATAATGAACAACTAAGGGATTTATAGAAAGAAAAGGAAGTAGGAAACTAACTCTATGTAATTGGATTATGATTAAAGTCAATGAAAATTTTCAATGGTGTTCTCTCTAAGTTGGAGGAATTAGACTCATATTTATCTAAAGTAGACCGGTTAGATTGGAGGCTTCTAAATTGGCTTTGCAACCCTCAATGCTCATTTTGGTCTAGCACAAGTTATTGGAACATTCATGTAAAGATATCAGACTTGTAGTTGCTTCATGTCAAAGTGAGATTATACGAATAACAACTCTTGTAGCACTCTATAATGGTGACATACTGAAGAAGTTTCTATAACTGACTATGGAGAGTCTATGTGGATTGCATGATGTCCAAGACCCTACTTTTGGTGAGATGGATATATAAGATTTTAGAAATTATGGAAAGAACTAGACAATTCATCACTATGTTGGATTTGAAATGTGAAAAAATGATTCTACAAATGGTTCAATGCTTCTTAACTGAAATCGGGAAGATTCATTCAGAAAATGTGAGGGTTTGTATGCAAACCATTATGTCATTAATCTTAGATGAGGATAACCATATCTGCAAACAGTTGCAATTAGACTTGTTGGCCATTTGGAGGAAGGAACAAGTTGTATCACCTATTGCTTATGGGTTCTCCAAAAGATTGATTGAGCATAAAATTGAAAGGTTCAAGGAACATATAACTAAAAATAAATTAATCGCAATAGGATTATAGGTTGTAGGGTCTCCCCAAAAAAAGTAAGAACCAAATGAGAAGGGAGCAGATTTGTTTCGCATGTTAGAACACTTGGACACTTGGTCACAATTGTGGGGTTGGTAAAGAAGATAAGGTAACCAAAGAGGTTCTAACCAGTGATGAAGATAGGAATCTCACATTTTTGTTTCAACTGAATAACACAAATGCTTGCAAGAAGGATTCAGTTGTAGTTATAAATAAGGGATATACAAACCTCTATATTGGTGACTTAGATATTGACAAACATATTGATGGGGATGCCCGTACTCAAGGAGAGAGCATGTTGGAGTCCCAAGATATTTTCATTGAAGTGTATGAATCTTCACATGTTCAAAATTTTCTTGAAAATGATGACATAGCAGCAACCTTAGCCTCGCACACAAATCAATCAAACAGGGATTTGGAGATCAATGATGACATTGGCAACACCTATAAAAAAATATGATGAATCATGTGTTCTTTATAATAGTAGCTCACTTATGCATGATATTGTTTTGGAGGACCAATCAAAGAAGGCATTTTGAGATGATGGTGTTGAGACACATACTTTGAAGGATCAACTAAAGATTACTGATGATATGGTTGTTGCAAATTTAGTACATCGTGATGACACGCACGGGATCATTGAAGATCTTTACAAGAAGGCTCAAATGGAAAAGAGACAAAGGGGAATGGAAGGTGATTCTTATGTTGTTGACTTGCAAGTCGTCAAAGGGGCTCATAAATCAATGAAATCTGAGCTTTTGTATTTACTTACAGATAAGAATAATATTTTAAAAGTTGTTGGAGTATATGCTGATAAATTGAAAGAAAAAGAGGATGAAGTTAATAAGCTCATCAAGGAGCCTAACAATACACATGAGATATTAGACAATACATGGATTGCTCTTCAAGAAGCGAAAAAAAATATTGTTGCCACCAATCAATTCAGGGAACAAGAGGACAAAGGAAGGATTGAGTTTTTCAAGGAAGTGATTAAGGAACTTGACAACATACAACAGACTTATGATTTGGATAGCTGTCCCAAAAGATCAAGTAATAAATTTTTGGACTAATTAGAATTTCAGTATGAGTTGGATAATATTTAATTGATTGGCAATTCTCTGTTTGAGGTGGATGTTGATTGGACACTTGATAATCCACTCTTTGAGTTGGATGAGAGAGTTTTTTTTAACTTAGGTGATGAAAATGGAATTGATTGCATGATTTGGGACCCAAGTACAGTTCCTAGTGATGAGGGATGGTCACAAGATTGGAGTAGTGGATTAGTTTCTAGTGTTAGTACTATTTCCCACTTACCAATCAGCCTACATATGAGTTCAAATTATCATCTACAAATGAGTTGGATAGTTTCTTTGGTTTAGCAGATTACTAAATCCTGATGTAGGGTGGATGGTACGTATAATTTGATCAGAGGAGATGGTTTTTCAGCTACTAACTTACTCATGATTCCTATGTAGTCAATGGCTTTTTAGACTGGTTATTGTTGTACTAGTTCCTCTACACCATCACTCTCAACCTCAACCTTTGGCTAGTTTAATTTTTACACCAACAGCTCGGGATGGGTTGATATGTTTTATTGTGTGCCTATGATGGGTTTTATGTACTTCCATGGGAGATCATTCACGGCTGGAGAGTTGTTCAGTGTCGATAGCTTCTTGAGATACTACTATCTCCTCATATTTGATACTTACGATAGCATGATAATTTGGGATCCTAGCATTGACATGTTTGGTGCATTACTTTAGTGGATTTTTTATGAGCGACTTCACAATCCCAAGCATGGTGTTATTTATATCAAAGTAGCGCAATGGATTGGCAGAGCAACATTCTTGACGTTGATATGGGATCCAATCATTTGATTTCATCATGCAAATGTTGATTGCTTGAGGGCAAACAATCTATGGGAAGGGAGGACTATAATGTTTGGGACATTAGAAGTCAATTAAATAATTTAATTTTAAGTTGTCAAATTATATCAAATTAAATGACAACTTAGTTTAATTATTTAATAAAGTATTAAAATGACTTTTATGGGGCCTAGAGAAAAATTTATAAAGTCATTTTAAGTAAAAAAGGGAAAATAAAGAAACAAAGAAAAGGGATATGAAGAGACAGACACAAGGGAAACGAAGAGTCACGTGGTTGTGTTTTAAAAGAACATTGAGAGGCTCATTCTGAATATGGTTGGTTTATGTTTGGTTTTTATCTTGGAGAATTCTAGGAAGCTTTGACTTTCAGCAAGTTTGAGTACAAAAACCCTCAAGCTTGGAGGCAATGGATGGAATCCCATTGTTTGTTGGATATCACTTAGGTGTCTCACTTTGTCCTTCAAATTCATACTTTTGGTTATCCAATCTGGCTCTGTGGCTACAATTGGATATTTTATTGTTGCTCTACTAAGGATTTAAAAACATTATTCATATTTCATTTCAAAATTTCTATTTCAGTCTAAAATTTTATAATTTCCAATATAATTTGTTGAATAAAAATAAATTAGTTGCATGCAGTTTGTTTGTTTAAATTCCTATGGTGTTTTGGGAAATTCTGGAACAAATATTCGTAGGGGTATATTTCACCTTCTCCCTTCATTTGATCATTTTTTGCAATTATAATTTCATTATGCCCAAATTTCTCTAGGAATTCTCATTTTTATGTTGCTTAGAGAGCAATCCGCATTGCAATCATCACAGGAGAAAATTGTGTGAGTAGGGTGCTTCACTTTGGCTTGATCATGGAAGAAGGTATAATGTTCTTTTGAGTTTCAATTTTATGTTTATTGTTTTCTTTGAGCATTTACTTTTCCCTTTCCACAAGATCAAAAGGATTATCCAAGAAGATCCTCTCTTTGTAAGTGCCTAGAATCATTACCAACAATCAAGCTCAATTAAGTCAAATACATCCAAGAGGTTCTACATTAGTGTGAACCATAACAAAAGAACTAGTGTTATCACTAACCATGACAATAAAATTTAGCAATACCATTACGGATAGCTTTAGAGATGCCAACTAAACTCACAAGGCAAGTGAGTATGCACACATATAACATACAATGAAAGTGACCTAGCAATAGTCAAGATTTTTTTTTTGAATAAATCTCAATCAACAAACCAAGCTAGATAACCGAACATTTCTCCACGCAACTAATTTAATTGCACAATTGAGATGTGACTAGGACTTAAATACCTTTCTTTTCTTTTGTATGAGAATAAATCCCCTTAGATTTAATAACTTTAGCTAGATCATTGGTCATTGATAATTGAAAGTAGTATATGTGATAATTAAATACATGCATTTAGCTTTACGAATAACAAAGAATAAATGTTGAATTGTCAAGCACACATAAAATTAGTGCTCTCTATCTACTAGATATTTTTGGTTTTATGTAGTCCCAAAATTACTATCAAACAAATCTCCCTCCCTTGGTCCCTTGGGATCAACCTAAGTGCTTGGGAATGATTTGACATTAAATTTTAATTATGATCCCCTTGCCTTTCTCTTTCATTGTGGCTGAATTTGTTAATTATTTACAAACACCTTTGGGGAGATCGTTGGATCATTATAGTCAAGTTCCCCTTGATTAATCCCATGTAACTACCATTACAGCTTTGAGAAAATGATTTAAGACAACATGCATAAACTTGTAAGTGGCCTACTATAATTCTAATGCAAAGAGGATCCCTTCTCCCAAAATGAAAATATGCTCTAATGCTTTTATCCTTGTAAACTTATAACTTGTTGATCTCTTGCATACATTTGGAAATAAATTAATTGCACAAATGAATTTCTCTAAATACAAGACATAATAATAAGAAAAAGCAGGTGCCAAGTTGGCTCAACTACTAAATAGGACGAGGCATCTAGAATTTGAATTTGAATATTTGACTCTTGAGGTCAATCCCAAGACATTGAAGATTGACTCAAGAGAGAGAAGTGTTAGTTTCAAGGTAGGGATTTAGCGTGAATAATGTGTAAATGTCGAACATATGAGATGTGTGTGAAATAGGGATGGGATAAGACTCAATACATGGAAATAGGTGCAAACGAGGATAATGTAAATAGGGAAATGTATAGGTGCAAGGCTAAAGATGGATGCAACAAGAAGTATTCAGTCAAGGCAAGATTGAGTGTGTAGATAAAGGTGTGTATGATGTGTAATGGTGAATATATGGAGATGTATGTAGGAAAGGATGGGATAAAGTTGAATGCATGAAAATGGGTGCAAATGAGTGAAACAAACAAGTTAAGCTATCGATATGTGAGGCAAACTTAGCACAAGAGTGCCACTAGTGATAGGTAATTGCATTATGACATTCCATCAAAATAAGCCCACAACTGAATGGGAATAGGCAGTATGCTAATTTTATTATTACGCTTTATACACTCAATTTTCTTTAAGTTGTATTCATTCTTTTATCTACGAAATCTAGCTGTAATAGTAGGTGTTAAAGGAAACACACCACTGCATTTAGAACCATTTTCAGGAATTTGTTTTTTTTTTAAAATAGAAAATAAATTTTCTATTGAATGTAAACAAGATGGTTGCAATGCACATGACAACACACAATGTTCATGTGGACTTAATTGCTTGTTTGTCTGAGAGTACCAAATTGTTACCAAAATCCTAAGTCAAATATATAAACTTTATGTGACATAATTGAAAAACGATCATGAATCAGATATGCACATATTTAACATAACTGACTTACTGAGTTATCTCCGCTGAGAATCCTTTAAGGAACATGAAACAAAGAAAGGAAGGATACAGATATACACATGGGCCTCTACACTTGAGACCATAGTTACAAGACTCGGACTCGGACTCAGCAAGCTGGATTTGAGCTCAGACTCGGACTCGGCAAATTGAAAAACCCAAGAAATTCAAAGATTTTTAAGGATTTAAAACTTTTTTTATGCATCATTCAGTCAATTAACATCAAAGACACAATAATTGAGAAAAACAATGCCCAATAAATCAAGTGATTGCTCCTATTTCATCAATTGCATTTCCTAAAGGGGATGACAATGAAATTAGGATATTTAGGCAATCTTGGAGGAATGCTTGGAACACAAAACTACAACAGCAGTGACAATTGCTTTCCAGTCTGCAACAGGTTATCTATTGCTCTGGCTGGAAACAATGTTTGTTGACTCTCAGAAGGAAATGTATGACTTGATAGCTGGCCACACTTTTGTTGCAGCTGTGTTTTTGCACACTCTTCTAATCATGCCATTAACAAAGCATGTCCTGCTTTGATTGATCTAGCTGTTTGCAGATATTAAGAGCATTTAGTTCAAGACCATTATTAGGTCTTTCTTGCTCATTTGTAGCCTTTAATGTTCTTAGTTTGGTATAAGAAGAAAAGAGGCCATTCTTGTTGTGTGGTATTTTTGTTTCCAATAGCTTATTCTAAAATACAGATACCAGCAACTAATGGCATGCAATGTAAAAACAGAAAAAATGTAAGATCTCTTTTTTTCTGGACAGAGCTATAATTAAACCCTTTTTTATGAGAGGAAACAAAAGCAAATGCTACACTCCCATAGATATTAACAGCATTACAAAGCTCATCATTCATAGAAACCGTAGGATCATATTTCAACAAAATGTAAACAATTCTCGAGAAAATCCTGACCAAAACATAGTAGACAACATCAAAATGCAAGAAAAAAACAAAACCCTGTTATAAGAATGCTAGAACAAGTCCTCATGAAATACAAAATTCAGAAAATAGGTCTAAATTATCTGTTTTCCTATCAGATATGAAATAACTAAAATAAACTTCAACACAAACAATTATAAAATGAAGAAAAATAAAAAAAACAACTTAAAATTGTTATTTTTTCCTATTGTGCATTGGCTGGCCGCAGCAGTCTTGCTGACAGGACTCGCCGAGTCAGCAGAGTCTGTGGACTATGCGAGTCCTGGAAGGACTCACCAGGACTCGGCCGAGTCAGCTAGCAGAGGCAAAAAAAAACCCTGCAAGCCTGACTCGGCTCAAGACCCGCAAAGTCCTATAACTATGCTTGGGACCACTTGAACCATTAATTTGGAAGAGTCATAGCTGTGGCTTCATAAAGAATTGTTATATCCACTTCTGATATCTTCGCAAAAAATATTTTTTCAAAAAGGAATTCAAACTACAGCAGCTAAAGTTCCAGCAAGAGAATTTCCAACTCTATGAAATGTAGGCTTTTCCATTCACAATCAATATTGGTATTCTTTGAATACTTTCAAAAATAATAAACTGATTAAAACATATCCTTTGCCTTGCGAATTCGACCTAGAGCTTCAGCTTCACTTGCAGTTTCTGGTATGTTTAGAGAACCCCTGATCTCAGCACTGAAAATACGCAAAAATGGATTACATGACTTCTCCTCTTCTAATGTTGATGGTACCTGATTAGAGAGAGAATATCATCCTGTAAGCTATGCTTACTCATTATAGGTACAAAATTGAATGAATTATGTGAACTGCTTTATGAATGCAAGCATGTGAGAAGGTAATACTACATGACGCATTAACCATGCCATCCACAAACATGAAATGAATCGTAGCAGTTAATTTACAAATGTAGGCAGATTTATCCACATGTGGGAACTGCATACTACATAAGACATTGATCATACCGTTGGTAAACCTTTGTTGCGGTGTTCAACTGCACGGGCAACATAAGAGCGAAGTTCATTGTTACCTGGCTCCACCGACAAGGCAAATTTTGCATTGCTCTGTTTCCAAACAAAAATAAAATTGGCAATTATATGATGATGCTAGTTCAATACTGAAAGCACTAATATCAAACTCATTACAGAGTATAGAAAAGCCCATCTAGCAAGGCTATTAATGATTTTTCATTATTTGAGCCTTTTAGAGTTCCATGATTTGGTGGTGGCAGTTTTTTCTTTATCATTACAAATGTTTCATTGAAATATTTGATTATAACAGCAAACCTCTATTTAAATCTCCACAGCGGGCAAGTTGTAACAGTTGTGACAGCACAAGTAACAGCACATAGTTTTTGTTAGAGGAGGTTTTACATAACAGATTATAAGGATATTGCAAACTATATACTGGACAAGATCTTAAACTTTGTGACACCACAAATGATACAAGATGATTTTTGTTAGAGTGGGGTTTGCACAACAGATTATGTGAAGGATTTAGCAAAAGACACAAAGGTCAATATAAAAGCTAAGATGTTTTGCCAATTTGATGATCCTTCTGGGATCCTGGAAATTCCTTTTGTTTTTGTAGAGATCACAACTAAAGTTTCATTGTCTAAATAAAGATATACACAACTGCTTGTTACATCAACATGGAAATTACAAACTAATTGTTTGGTAAAGTTGTTCTTACCACAGTGTACTCGTGCCCACAAAATATACGCACGTAATCTGGCAATGATGCTATTTTTGAGAGCGAAGACCACATCTGTTCCAAAAGACAGACCAAGGCCCAATTCAATAAAGTATAGATTTTTACAATCGATTCTCAAACATTTCTCAAATGCAAATTAGAACTTGATAGAAAATGTTCTTAATGCATTAAATTCTGTTATGGAGGCAATTTTTTTGCCAGGTCACCAAAGAATTCTATACAGCATAACCATTGTGGGGAGATACAGACACGTTTGCAATACATACACAGAACTTTGTTCACTCTACCAAGCCCTGCGATTTCCTTATTTGAGATCCAGTTTTGACATCTTAATCAGAGGATAGGAACAAAAAGATTGAAATCATGCATTTAAACAAATGAATGTGTTTGCTTTGCTTAAAAAAAGATACTTAATATTAAAACGGCAAAGCCCAACAGAGATACATGATATTCAGGGGGACCTCAGGCGTAAAATGTCAGACAGATAAGACAAAATAGGCTGAGATACATAAGGAGAATCTACTGTAAACTGATAATATCAAATAGTTTTATGCAACATAATTTTAAAAAAGATAGCATAATATAACCCAATGATAATTTAAAAGTGAAAAACATAGACATCGTGACAGCCAGTTCTTAATATGCTAGGTTATTATGGTTGACAGGATTGATGAAAGCTGTCAGCTATTGAAGGGTATTATCCTTTTGGCAGGGATTAGGCTCTAAATGATGATCCAGTTCATTCAAGATGCCTTCCAATAGTCACACCACAGTTTTGAGCTTGTCACATCCCCCGAAGATACCTATTCTTAACCTGTCCTGGATAGGTACATTGGTCGATTCTGAATTCACCAAGGGCAAGGTGCAAAATGAGGCACTTCCTAATCACAAATCTGAACTAAACATGATGGAATTGGAAGTTATAAACATGTCATTATAATTTTCCTTATGATATTGTGATGTTGATGCACATTTAATGAGTGTCCCAAAGCCAAATCAAGCCTGCCATGTTAAATGAATGTCATGACTATGTTTAAGGCTCGACCAAACTGTATCTACCCCCCTATGTGCCAGTGTTTGTTGGTAACGACCATGTTTGGTTGACAGGGCTAGAAAGCTTTTTCATCTTGTACACCCATACTCCAGAAGTTATGTAAAGTAAAAAAAATGAGAGGTTAATTGCATGAGCCTATGCCTCTAACCTTTAGTCGTGTTAAATTAAAATAATTATTTGTCTCGGGACCATGAGAAGTCAATAAAATGACTATATTAATCCTCATGCAGAGTTTATTTCAAGGGCATGAGCATGATAAATTAAAAAAGAAGGTAGGTTGTCAAAGGAGCAAAAAAATTGCCTGCAACACCATACAAGAAGAGTATGACATGCATTTTCTGGTCAGGGGAAAAAAACAATTTGACAATGAATTGACTTGCCAAGGAAGGAAAGAATAAGGGTGCAATAGGGGAGATGAGTTCTTCGGAAAAAAGCAAGGGGCATGCGGAGTAGAGGAAGGACATGTAAGGGAGAAGGAAATATCAAAAAAAGGCAGGCACTCAGCGATTGTGACTGTCTTTGGGGACAATTTGGTAAGTATGCCAAAACAGTTGACAGTGAAAAAATTTAAAGATCTCCTGCTGCATTAGCTCTAGGCTAACCCAGCTTCAAAGTATTCTAACCTTGTGTTTTTTTAATGAATATTGTTGTGGGAAAAACTGTGGGTATCAAGGCATTCTGCTCAGGATTAAATTTGGAAAAACCTGAAATCTAATTTTTCAAATTTTACTATGTTTTACTGAACTGCATTTTTGAGGGTCTTCGGTGCATTTCTGGGCTTGGATGATGCCTACTTCCGAAATTTGGTTCTATATAATTTGAATACCTTTCCAACGCATCAAACGGTTTGCAATTCGGAGCTAGGACTAGAAAGTTATGCCTTCTCCAAGTGGACCTAAGTTTTATATATAGTTTTTTGATAAATATTATGATTGCTCTTCATTTCATTTCCAAGGGATTTTGATGACCCTTGGGATCCATCAGACTTGTATAAACTCAAATATTCGAATAGAATGGATCAGTTTTTTTGGTTTGCAATCTTGTTGTTCTCAATTTTCGTGTTGAATTCTACAATACTGCAGGTATCACACCAAATATTGTAATCTGGTTTTCATAAATCAAATCAGTGGTATCAGAGCGGGAACGCTCCTTTATGCCAATTTACACAAGGTATTCCTACCAAAGATTAGGATTGGATACACAAGATTTGTCAAAATACCCACCTTTGAGACGCACACGATCGAAGATGTCAGACGATGATGTTAAGAAGTTGGTCGAGGAAGCTTTAAATAAGCAACAAGAGGAGATGGTGAGTCAATTTTCACGCCTCTTACAGAATCAAAAACCCTCTGAATCAGAAACATCATTTCGTGGAAATACCCCTTTCAAAGTGCAGGTCAATTTCGACATCCCAAATTTTGAAGGAAAGGTCAATTCTGAAGCTGTTGATAACTAGTTATCAAAGTTGGATAGATACTTTTCTATAAATAATTTCTCAGATGCAGAAAAGATAACATTTTCTCTCCTCAAAGCTGAAACCATGTGAAATTAGCATGGGAAACCAAAGTCGCAAATAAAGAACGAGAATCATTTGTTGAAGATGGATTTGAAATTTCTCTTGATAAGATGCCCACATGGGGAGAATTTGTGGAATACATAAAAGAAGCTTACCTTCCGAAGGATGAATATGAACAAAAATACATAGAGTGGCAGCTTCTTCGACAAAAGAGGGATCAGTCTGTGCAAGATTACACCAATACATTCCATTCACTTTCAGCAAAACTCGGTATTGAGGATTCAGAGAAGCATCGAATTTTGAAATATCGGAGTGGACTTCACAGGTATATTCAAACAAAGATGGAATTTTTGAATATTGAGACATTGGCAACTGCCTATAAATATGCTACAAAAATTGAAAATAAATTCAAGCAGAAAGGGAAGAGGGACTACTTTGCAAACAACAAGCCAAGGGTTGAAGGAGGCAATAAATTTGTAGGAAAATAGGTGACCAAGGAACCTCATTCAAAGTCGCCCAAGAACATATGGTGGTCTAATAAAAAGACACAAACAGACACAAGCATGTGGTGTGAGATGCATAAGTCCCCAACCCATAACACAAAGGATTGTCGAAGTATTAAAAATTTGATGACAGAAATACGAGGAGAGGAAGTTGAACCTGAATCGTCAACAATAAATAATTCTGAGAAAGAGGAGAATGATTCCATCATAGAAGCAAACCCATATGCCGTAGTTGGAACTGCTAAAGTATTGCCCCGTGAAGATGAAGAGAGACTTTTTCATTCACAGATGTGGGTTGATGGAAAGCCTCTGCATTTTATTGTTGACAATGGGAGTCAAAAGAATTTGATCTCTAGGGAGACAGTCAAAAGATTAAATCTGAAAGTGACAAGACACCCACAACCATACTCTATGGGATGGGTAAATGAGGGACAAGATATTCAAATAAATCAACAGTGTCGTTTGCCATATTCAATCAAGCCTTTCAAGGATGAAGTGATATGTGATGTAGCACCATTGGATGTATGTGATGTCTTGCTGGGGCAGCCATACATGTATCAAAGGCATGGGGTGTATGAGTCCAGGCCACGTAGTGTTACAATCAAGCTTGGTGGGAAGAGGTATCGAAAACCAGAGGTATGTCCAACACAAACAGCTTCTTTAATTAGTGCTAAACAATGTAAACACTTGATTGCTCAAACTGGAGCTTTTGTGCTACTCATGATTTGCCCTGAGCAAACAAAGTCAGTTGTTCTTAATACACATGCTAAGGTAATAGAAAATCAACAAAATCAAATGGATAAAATTTTGAAAGAATATCATAGTGTGTTTAAACCACCAGTGGGAGTACCAACACACTGTCAAGTCAAGCACTCTATTGATTTAATCCCAGGCACACCGCTACCACATGAGCCAATATATAGGAGGTCAGTTTTGGAAAATGATGAGATTAAGAGACAAATTTAGGAGTTGATTCAGAAAGGACACATTCGTCCAAGTGCTTCACCTTGTAGAAGTCCAATTGTCCTTGCTAAAAAGAAAGATGGGACATGGAGGCTTTGTATTGATTATAGAGCATTAAACAAAATCTCTGTTAAAAATAGATATCCAATCCCTCGAATTGATGATTTGTTGGACCAACTTAGGGGGGTTAATTTCTTTACAAAAATTGACTTGAAGTCTGGATACCACCAAGTACCAATTGATCCAACAGATGTGTGGAAGACTGCATTTAAATCTAAGGAAGGTTTGTTTGAATGGTTGGTCATGCCTTTTGGCTTAACAAATGCCCCAGCCACATTTATGAGATTGATGAATGATGTGCTTAGACCATTCATTGATTCTTTTGTGGTTGTTTATTTGGATGACATACTCATCTTTAGCAGAACTTGGCCTGAGCATTTGCAGCATGTTGAACAAGTTCTTTCAACTCTGCAAAAACATAAACTTTATGCCAACATTGAGAAGTGTTCTTTTGGTATGCAGAGTATTCAATACTTAGGGTATATCATTGATACTGAGGGTGTTCATGTTGATTCAGCAAAGATTCAAATAATCCGAGATTGGCCATCCCCTAAAAATTTCATAGAGCTTCGCAGCTTCTTGGGCTTAGCCAACTTCTATCGCAGATTTGTGTTTTCTTTCTCACACATATCATGGCCTCTTAATCAATCACTAAGGGGTGGAGCACAAGCAAAATTTCAGTGGACAGAAGCAAAGCAACAAGCATTTGAGGAGTTAAAGAAAAGACTATAATCAGCACCAGTATTGGTCCTTCCAGATCTACACCAAGCATTTGAGATAGAAACAGATGCATCCGATTATGCTCTTGGTGTGGTACTCACACAACATGGGCATCCTGTTGCCTATCACAGTGAAACTTTTTCTGATATAGTACGTAGGTATCCCACCTATGATAAGGAGTTGTATGCCATTGTTCAGGCCTGCAAACAATGGAAACACTATATACTGGGAAAGGAAACTATTATACATACAGACCATAAACCACTTCAATTCTTGCAAACATGAGGGAAGCTGCAAAATGATAGACATCAACGATGGTCAGCCTATCTACAACAATTTCACCTCAACATTCGTCATAAAAAAGGAAGTAGTAACAAGGTGGCAGATTGTTTGAGTAGGCCTCCAATTGCAGGTTTGACAATAGTGTTGGATTCATGTGGTCATCAATCATCTTGGAAACAACTATATGGTACTGACCCTAATTTTGCTAACATCTATGGTAATTTGGTAGAAGGAAAGTCTGTCCCTGATTTTCACTTGCAGGATGGGTTGCTTTGCCATAACGGTCACATATGTGTACCCACCGAGGAACGGAAAAAAATGATATGGGAAGCTCACTATAGTCGTGTTGCAGGACATTTTGGTATTGGTAAGACTACCGATATCCTTCAAAAGTATTTCTATTGGCCAAAAATGAAGCAGGATATCATTTCACATATACAAGCTTGTGCAGCCTATGCAATTGCAAAGCCAACAAATCGTAAGTTGGGTCTATACTTACCATTACCTATTCCTGATAAGCCATGGCAGTCTGTTTCAATGGATTTTATGTCTGGACTTCCAACTACCAGGCGGGGGCATGATTGTGTATATGTTGTGGTAGATAGGTTTTCTAAAATGGCTATCATGGTGGCATGTAAAAAGATGATTTCTGCAGAAGATACTGCCAAGCTATTTTTTGAACATGTTTGGGTTCATTTTGGACTGCCAAAAACCATTATTTCTGATAGGGATAGCAGGTTCATCAGCAAATTTTGGTATGCACTACGAGCTAAAATGGACACCAAGTTGACAAAGTCCACAACATTCCATCCCCAAACAAATGGGCAGACAGAAGTGGTGAATTGAATGATTATTCATATTTTACGGATGTATCATTCCAAACATCCTCGCACATGGGATGAAAGTTTACCCTATGTGCAACACAGGTACAACCGTGCACTCCATAGTACTACAGGGCACAGTCCATTTGAGGTTTCTCTTGGATACCAACCATTGGCACCTATGGATGTAGCAATACCATCTCTACAATCTAATAGTCCATTGAATGGTGACAAGGAGGTAGATAAACCAGAAAAATTCATTGATAACATTAGACACCTCCAACAGCAAGTTCATGAGATCTTGGAGCAGAGTAATCATAAGTATAAGGAAAGGCATGATAAACATAGAACTCCTCATAAGTTTCAGATTGGTGACAAGGTATGGTTACATCTTCAGAAAGAGTGCCTGCACGGACCAAATAGGAAGCTTTGTCCTCTTCATTATGGTCCATATACTATTGTGAAACAAGTTGGTGAGAATGCTTTTGAACTTAATTTGCCATCATTTTTGGGATTGCATCCAATTTTCAATGTAGAATTGTTGAGACCCTATTTTCCTCCTTTGTTGGATATTTCCCAAGCTACTGAACACATTCAAGCTGCAAAGTTAAATCCATCTACTACTGTTCCAGTCCAATGTGACCATGTTGCTGAAGTCATTTTAAAGACTTTGAGAAATCAGAACATTCCTTTGTATCAGGTGGTTCGTGCTGGCCAACATTCTCATCAAGGCAAGTGGTTTACTAAGGAACAAATTGAAGAACAATTTCCTCATCTGTTGCAGCAAATTAGTGCAATGGGGCCCATTGCCTCTCAAGGGGGGAGGAATGTTCGGGATTAAATTTGGAAAAAACTGAAATCTAATTTTTCAAATTTTACTATGTTTTAACTGCATTTTTTAGGGTCTTCGGTGCATTTCTGGGCTTGGATGATGCCTACTTCCGAAATTTGGCTCTATATAACTTGAATACCTTTCCAATGCATCAAACGGTTTGCAATTCAGAGCTAGGACTAGAAAGTTATGCCTTCTCCAAGTGAACCTAATTTTTATATATAGTTTTTTGATAAATATTATGATGGCTCTTCATTTCATTTCCAAGGGATTTTGATGACCCTTGGGATCCATCAGACTTGTATAAACTCAAATATTCGAATAGAATGGATCAGTTTTTTTGGCTTGCAGTCTTGTTGTTCTCAATTTTCGTGTTGAATTCTACAATACTGCAGGTATCACAACAAGTATTGTAATCTGGTTTTCATAAATCAGATCACATTCTTTCTATAGATAACGATCCTCAATTGTGGGTATGTTAACCTTATTTTTGGCCGTGAGTGTTTAGTGGCAACAACTAATCTCTATTCTTATTTTCATTTTTTTCTTGTTGAATCGATAGTATAAAACGGATTTCTATTTTACTTTGGAAAGAGGAATGCAGAAGAAGGATTTGAGTGCATAAGTTTCAATAACCCTAGAGGGTTATTGAAACTTTTTTTTTACCAGTAAAAAAAAGAAAGTTACAATAACCCTCTAGGGCTTGTTTTGCATTGACAAAAAATGTTTGTTGGTCTAGATAGTGGATCTCTAAGCATGGTTATTGCTTAAGGTGAATGGTAAAGATTTATGACATTTTTTATGTCAACCTATTCCTAGATTTAAATCACTTTCTCCTGTAGCTCTTTTACTTTCATTCACTGTGATGTCCCCTTTTTTAAATAGGATTTCATAATAAAATTAAAAAATCAAATCAAATTAAAAATATAGAATAATAAAATAACATAATTAAATTTAATTAAGTTGATGAAGGGTCACAAGGCACAAAATGAAAAGTTGTGACTCCCTCAAACATGAGATATAAAAAGAAAGAAGAGAACTTCATTTGTAAGGGGGAAAAGAGAAAGGAAGAGAAATGGGAAGGTATGAAGTAAGGAAGAATTAATAGAAGAGAAAAAAGAAATGAGAAGAAAATAAGGAGCAACTCCATCTAAACACAAAAGTTATGAAAGGTCGTGATTCTTCAAAAGGGTGCTAATTGTGGAAGGTTGTGACCTTTGCCACGACACTTATGATGAAGAGGTGTGACTCCCCCCCATATTGGAAGATATCAAGGGGAGAATGTTTCATTTGAAAGGGACATCCAAGGGAGAGCAATTTGGAAAATAATATATTATTCTCAAAGGCAACAATGAAATTGATGACGTATTTAAATACAGATTAAATATTATACATACTAGACAACCTGATTTGATAAGTTGTATTTTTTGGTGAAGAGGTGCCTCATGGAAGTTGAGACCATAGTTAAAAGACTCGTACTCGCCTTGAATTCGGCAAGCTGATTTTTGACTTGGACTCGGACTCGACATTTGGACTCTACAAAATCTTGGCAAGGACTCGACAAATTGAAAAACCCAAGAAATTCAAATATTTTTAAGGATTTAAAACTTTTTTCATGCATCATTTAGTCAATTAACATCAAAGACAATAATTGAGATAAATAGAAGCTACTTTGCACACATACACAAGTTTACATTGATCACATAAGTATAAATGTGAATTTTTGAAGGAAATAAGTTAAACTAAATAACACATTAGAAATATAAATAGTGTCACTATCAAATGTCTACAATATTCATAGAATATGAAATCCATGGAATCAAAAGTTCAAAACATATATTAAAATAAAAGCTAGAGCCTAGAAGACTAAGGCCCAGAGTAGCCTATATCAGTGACTAGTCAACCCCGCAACCTTCTTACATGTACACCTAAGATAGGTCATGGAAGATTTTGCAGGCATCTTCACTAATTGTGTCTGAGGCTCAACCTTAGTGGCATCCTCATCATCCTCAGATCCCTTACTCTTAGCCTTAGGGTCCTCCAATGGTCTCCTCGCACTATAGCTTCCCCTGCCATCGCTATTGCCTCTACCTATCGATTCACTTGATCAACCCATTCCAAGTCTTCATCGCCAAAGACAAGATCATCAATCTCAATGTTCTACTTTGCTTGTGGATCAACCTTCTCTAAAATGATAGATGTGTCAGTACCCAATATCTGTCTATGACGAAGGCAAAGGTTGTAATGAACAAACACAAGTTCATTCACCCTTTTCACTGCCAACTTCTTGTGATTCTTCAAGTGTATATGCGCAACCATACTCTTGTTGCGCTCGCATCCTTAAGCACTACATGGCTGGCTCAAGATACGAACTGCAATCCTCTGTAGATTTGGCACCGAAGTACCAAACATCTCCCACCATGCATCTGAAACAAGAAAATTCAAAAATCAATTCTATAACTTTGACTTTATCAACGTAAAATGATAAAAGAATTAGAAATTAGAATCATAGATTTTTACCTGGCATCAATGGTGCCCGATTTTTCTTACATAAGTCTCGTGAGAAAGTCTCCTTGTGAATTCCTATACATTTCTATCTCACACACTACATTTGCTCCAACTGTTGAATTAGGTGACATTATCTCTACAACATCATAAAGCCCACTCCACAGCTCATCATCAGCCTTGAAACCTAGGCTAAATTGGAATGTCGAACTAAGATAGTGGGAAGCTGCATGTATAGGCCTGTGAAGCAAATTGTGTCATCGTCGATCAATGACATCCCATATGGAACCATATTTAGCCTGATTCCCTATATAAAAAGATCTAATGGCCTCTTTCACCATGTCCATGCCCTCATAAATGTATCCCGTTGCAGGTTTCTCTCCATCAGCAATCTGTAGAATAATAAGAGGCTCTATGAACTGCAATCATTGTGAAAGTTGAAACATTAAATTTTAAGTTTTACTTTTAAAAATGAACAATGAACATAAACAAGTGTAAACAAAAATGATGAAATAAAATGGAAATGAGGACAAAAAGAAAAATTACCTTCACAATCTCCCTAGTTGGTTGCCAAAAGCCACTCTCATCAAAAACCTGATCAGCCATCTCAATCCATGCATTGCTTTTCGCATATGATGATGCAGTCCACTCCTCACATACAAACATGCTTTCAAACCAGCCTTGGACTGAAGCAAGGATTGCAACGTGATAAAATTTGTTGCAAATCGGGTGACCCCTGGACAAGGCAACTCTTTTTTATTTGTGAAATTCCTCATAAGGTTGAGGAACCAATTATGATTATAGATGAATTTACAAATACTCCTTCTGTGCTCTACAAACGTTTTTATCCAAGGAAGTTTGCCAAGATCCTCCAACATGAGGTCAATGTAATGAAAAGTACAAGGGGTCCAAAACAAGGTGGGGTGCCTCTCCATGAGAAGTGTACCTGCAACAACATAATTTTCTGCATTATCTGTGACTATCTATACCACATTCTCCTCACCCACCTCCTTCAACATTTCCTCCAATACCTCACAAAGATACTCAACATTTTTTGTTTTCCTTGAAACGTCAATTGATTTCAAAAACACTCAGGCACCTGAGAAAAAAAAAACAATTTAGTACAATCAAAATTTAAAAACTTAATCACTAAATCAATAGTTTACTACTAGTAAGTACAAGTTCTACAATTACCTAATGAGGAGACAAGAAAATTCAGCAATGTTCTACTTTTGTCGGCCCAATCATCGGTCACGATGTTGCAACCCTTCCTCCATACCTCACATTGCTTGGCAATTGCGACTTTGACATCAACCACCTTTCGGGTCAAAATAGGACCTTTTAGCTCCTCATCATTAGGGGCTTTGAACCCTGGACCACAGATAGTAATAGCATCTATTTCAATTTGCCAATAAGGAGACCTAAAACAAATTAAATAAACATAATAAGCATACTATTAAGTTTTGCTTTCAACTTTAAAAATTAATATAATCAATGTGGCATACTCTTGAACCTTGAAAGCAAGAAAATCAAGACAGAGAAATTAAAATAATAAGTACCTTGCTGCATTACATAGAAGGTTGTTGTAGAACCAAAAATATCCAAGTGCCATTTTCGCAGCCTCATGCTTCTCCTTATTCCAACCCATGCTCTAAAAGCTCCAGGTGATCACTCTGACTCTGACACAACAAGTTGTCTATCACCCTCAGTTGCATGAGACGAAATAACAGATTTGCTTCTAGGAGAGGGAAACAAATCAACATGAGAGACATACTCTCAACCAGATGACACCAGGAAAGTCCCCTCTGAAGATGGAGTAGCGTCGTGTACTAACACACAACTCCTTGGAGATCCACCACTGCTACACAAGAGCTATCAACAATCTGACCCACATCATCTGACATAGTACTGACCTCGGGAGAACCTGATGTAACAAGTGGTTCTCTACTGCTCTCAACCAAAGTACTCGTCCCATCTGAAACTATTACACCTGCATCAACGATGGATGTAGCCACATCCACACTACAACTTGTAGATATCAAATCATCACCAACTACCACTGTAGGAAACTCTATTGTAACTACAGATGGTGAAGACTGTGCTCAGCTCGACTCCGCAGTAAACTGCTCTGACCGTGACAGTGACTCCTAAAGGGCCAACTGGGTGCTCTCCAATGAGGCCATAGTCACCCCAAGCTCATGAGTGAACTCATCTACCTCCTTTTCCTTTCCCCTCAATGCATCATAACAGATACCATCCCACTCGAGAAGATAATCTTTGTTTGCAAGTAATTGTAGGTAATTTTGTTTCATTATTCCGATTGCTTCACAAAGTGCATGAAACTCTACAAGGGAAAAACCACTATCACAATGCTCATTTGTCACAAGAGTGCTCCAACCATAAGTAGCCAACAACTGACAAGCAACATCAAAATGCTCAATAGTTTTGGCAATCATGTTGTCATTCACCTTTAGTCGCCCAACCAAACGATGAGGACTTTGTAACTTATGATTCCCATACAAGCTTCCTAATTCAACACTTGCACTATAATACGAGGCTGTATCGACATCACTCTCCTCATGATAAGCAGCATCACAAGTGCTATCTACTTTACTCACAATATCATCAATTGTACTGCTGCTATGTACTTCAATGGATGGCTCAACTGGCAAGGTAGAAGTTGTTGTTATGTCAATATCTTCACACACTTTTGTTGCCAAAGTCGTTCTATGTCCATCTAAGGCACGATCCTGGGATTCAATGCCAACAAGTGAATTTTCTGATTTGTTTTCTAAGGTCTGATATGAAAAATAAGACTCATTGTGGCATGAATCTTCATCATAAATTGCATCATTAGTACCCAAACCTTGAGTACCAACATTCAACAACTCCAACAAAACATCATCCACATGCGAAATCTTTATTGTCTCATGCCGATGCAAACATAACTCACTACTGTCATGAAAATCAGAATTGTTATAGGTCTCATTTTCCAAGCAATCTTCATGTTTGACACTCCCATCTTGCATGTCAATACTCAAGGGGACACCCACAACATCCTCTGCACTTGTCATGACATCAACACCATCATTACACTCAAGCAAGGGACTGCTGCTGTAGAAATCAGAATTTTAATTATAGCTGATAACAACTTCTTGAGCGCTAATAATGTCAACATTCTCTTCAAAACTCACTTTCTTTTCCATTATTTCCTTTCTACTGATAAAATTATTTGTATTAGTGTTTGCTTTCTTTTTATTTGCAAACAATAGATCCAAAATTTATGGATGTTATAAGAACCTTGTTAAATTCCTATCACAGTTTTGAAAAGCCTGCATGAGCTCTAGCATGAATTCCTGTATAGACTTCATTTTACCCATACTGAAACTAAACAAGAGTACCAGTTACTCTAATAGCAACTATGGGAGCTCAATGAATTTTTAAATCAAACCCCAAAAATTTGTGCTGCTTGAAAATGGCATGCAACTGAAAAATTTGACATGCAACTGAAAACGCTGACATGCAATTGAAAAAACTGACATGCAACCTCACGGGCTGGCAGGAAACTGCTCTGATACCACTGTAAGAACCCAACAAGCTCTATTTTCTGAAACTGGCAATGCTTGTTTTTGGGTTTTGTTGTTTTGTGATTTTTTTATTTTTTTGAAAGTGTTTTAAATAAAAAGCAGATCCATATGCTAAAATAAAACTTCTGGAATTTGCAAACTAAATAACTAAGGAATGTAATAGAGGATGTTAAGTTTTAAGATCGTTGCAAATGTAATAGCACTGCCCGTGATGTATGTGTTTTTCAAATGCAGGAATCTCTCTTTAATTTATATTGAGAATGAGGCTAGGAGAGACATGTCCCTTCATGGGACATGTCTATTCATTATTATGAGATTAATATAATGACAATTGATTATGTGTGTGTGTGTGTGTATATATATATATATATATCTTTGAATCATTATTATATTAATTTCTCCTAATAGTATTTTAGATATATATCTATATATATTATATCTCACATAATAAAATATATATATATATCTTCAATAGTTTAGTCTTATAGTATTTATCTGACAGAAGCTACAAAACATCAACGCTCCCTCTTAGCTAGGGAGGATAACACAAGATATAATATTACCTCAGCGTAATATCAAGAATGACATGTTTAAGAATATCCTTGATCGAAAGATATTCACCATTAGATATCATCTCATGTTATTAGGAGTAATGGCCTCAGAATATCAAGTCGCATGATATTCACCAAATACTAAAAAATGTTCATAGGGTATGTGCACACGTATCCTCAATAATACTTACCATAGGAACATCATATTCATGGTCTATTTAAGGAAATTAATCCACCATGCAAGATATAATCTATCATGATCTTCATAGACATAAGATATCCATCATAATAGAAGATTAAGCTATTGTAAGATCGTCACCTTCCAATAACTTTAACAAATACAAGTGATAATCATTTTGAAGTCATCACTTCCTCATGATGTACACAAGGGGCAGGCCCATTAAAAAACTTGGAGTCACACACATGACATCCACCATGCCTCAACGCAAAGGGTGGAAACAAGGGATTTCACCTCAAACTTCTCTCACAGAGAAGAACTCATTAAGCAAATATCAATATGTTGATCTTTTCATCCAAGACTGCTTATGATAAACTGTCAAACTCCCTCTAACTCTGATATCAATCTTTTGAGCTCCTCGTCCAAAGTTACCTCAGAAGTGTCAAACTCCCTTTGAATCAATATGATCAAGATTCTCAAAAGTCAACTTAAACATATCCTCTATCTCCTCCACTTCATCAAGAACAATGCGACCTGACCTTCTAGCTGCTTAGGAGAAAACTCCACTCAATTTTGCAGAACTATGTTAAAGTCGCTATTTTAGGTTTCAACCTTTGTATTCATGCTATCATCTGATACTTTAATAAGAAAGGATCTTCTACTATCGTTTTTGGATTAATAACTTCTTTAATGATCCAATGAATATTTAGACATATGCTCTTCTAGGGCTGATTATTCATGTCTTCTTCTTGAACCACTCATATGTCTTTATATATATAGATCTTACACACTCACCATAAGTCTCATAATAGATTAATAATGGTGTACATAAGGTATCCATAAATCTTCTTATAATTTTAATTATATTTGTTGAGCCAGCGACTCCCAAATATCTTCTTTCAGTGTCTTTCTGCTTTTTATGTTAAGATAACTCCTATTAGCACCATGCTAAACATATATGTTCTTTGGATCTTCAAATTCATTTCCACTATTAATTGAACACTGAAACTGTTCCTTACACATATGGTCTTTGTGGTTGCAGTGAGAGGAGATCCTCTTCTACACCCTGAGCCTTGATTCACTCCTACACTCACGAGATTCAGGCGGTACAAACGATCTTCTTTGAACATTAGGATAACTCCTATTAGCATATTGATTGTTTGTATCTGCACAATCATTACCACAACGTATTGGAAACTGCAACTCTTTCTTATTAACATAATCAACCGAAATTGGTGACCTTTGAAATGTATGGGCAGGTTGTGGCCATTGTTGCTTCCTTAATAAGACACATAAACCGTCAAGCTTGTCACAAATCTTATCTAAAGGTTGATTAAATGTACTCTTTGTTCTGGGAGATATGGAAGCATTAGCAAGTATGTGGTTGCGTAAACAATGAAAATCATTTTCTAACTTGCTTCACTGTTCTTTTAGGGAAAGCACACGATCGCTAAGATTTTCCAAACGCTGTTGAAGTGTCCGTACAAGGCTTTCCTCTATCTGCTGCCCATGCTGAAACCATTTATGTAGTCACTATTTATATGGTCTTCATCATATCAATAATCTTAATTATATTTATGTTAAAGTTTGGAATCATTGTTTAACTTCCTCCCTTTGTCTTATTCGATGAATGGTATTTGATCGATCCTCTTACCTTTCTTACATTTTTAGCCTGGCTTTGATACCATGTTAAGTTTTAGGATCGTTGCAAATGTAATAGCATTTCCTGCGATGTATGTGTTTTTCAAATTTAGCAATCTCTCTTTTATTTATATTGAGAATGAGGCTAGGAGAGACATGTCCCTTCATGGGACATGTCTAATCATTATTATGAGATTAATATAATGACAATTGATTATGTATATATATATATATTATATCTCACATAATATATATATATATATATATATATATATATATCTTCAATAGTTTAGTCTTATAGTATTTATCCAACCGAAGCTACAAAACATCAACAGAGGATTTCAAACATTCTTCTTCATTATTTCATAAAGGAAACTCATTACAAATCAAATGGCATACCCGGTATTGTGGAAGAAACCTTTTTAATAAGTGCTAGCTGAAAAAGCAAAACAAGAACGCTAAAAATCTCCACCAATCAGTACCAAAATCTTCAAGTGATGATGTCAAATCCTTCTTCAACCCTAGGTGTCCCTTCTTATAAATTTTATTGAATTTTTGAGACCCTTCTTCATCAAAATCGTACCCAGCAGGGGTTACAAGGTACGGCTGTAGCATGTGCACCAAAAAGCAAGTCGTACAGCCCTTAATAACCAGCCAATAACTCCTTCAATGGATGCACCCAATCTGATCAACCAACTGCCCTCAATCTGACAATAAATTCTGGAATTTATTCCTCCAATCAGCACAATGATGACCTCTATATGAAGCCAACCCAATAAGCAATATCAGGGAATATTTCACACCTTTTGACTGCTGCTACAAAAAAGAAGCAACGCTCTCCAATGCCAATAAGCTCAGAACTCTGCAGAAACCCTTGGTTTCTCACAAACTCCAATGTTCAAGAGAAGGGATATCAAATCAAGCAATCAACATAATAAATTTGATTTCTCTTGCAACTACTAAATACCTTCAAGAAGTGCAATTTCCCCAAAAAGCATTTTAAATAACATTTTAGATATTATTTCATTTCAACTTAGGAAATCTTTTAATAATTCATTAAGTTTGGCATTTATAATTAATTACTCAACTAGTACCCTTCCAATGATAAATAAACCATCAACGTTAAGTGAAATTATAAAGTTATAACTTTATAATATAAGCTCTAAATAATTAATATTTATTTAGACCAAATAAATATTAATATCTCCATTATTACTCAACATTTTTAAATGTCGTCTGGACTAGGAGCTGACATGATGAAGCCGCATACGACCATCCCCCATTTCTAAAAATAGCAGGGGTCCCTCTCTAAGCATCTCAAAACTTACTATAAATAGCAATTAATGCATACGGAGTTCTGGAGATCTCAAACGAAAGCCAAACCTGCAAAACTTTGACCACTGGAGAAGTTGCATCCCTCAAAGGGCGCTCTAACCAACCTCATTAGCCTACAAGAGTCAATTAATAGGCTAATCCCTCAAACTCTGATGCTCACAAAAATGGGGACATTACAAGCTTGTAGTATTTTTTATTGTTATAGTTAAGGTGCAATATTCGTTGAGCCCAACAACTTTGATTAAAAGAGTAATCATGGACAAATTCACTTTCATTGAGAAATTTGAAGGAAGAGACTTTCACACTTGGCAGATACAGATGTAGTTACACTTGATTGAAAAAGATATTTAAGATGTTGTGAAACCAAATTTAGTCATACCTACTGATGTAAATGAACTTTCAAAGTAGAATATTAAAGATCAGAAAGTTTTGCGAACTATTGGTTGTTATTGTTTGTAGCTAGTCGGATCTAGCTAAGAAATTTAGATCAAATATTTAATTTGAATCTAAATTATTTCTCATTAACGTCTAAGGGTTAGACGTTACATCCTTGGTCGGCCCTTCCTTGTCCGCTGTCTTTTGGCGCCAAATCACTTGACGTGTAGGTGGTCGGCCTATTTAATTTCCCCTTTGGCACGCATATATAAGATACTCCTCGGCATCCAAGAAGATTATCATTCGAATCATTATGTAATAAAACTTGCGATCTGCATTTGTGGAGGTAGCGCAACCTGCCTTGGTGTATACATTTAGTCATCTCAGTCACCAAATGAGAAGCCATATGATCTGCCCTTGAAACAACGGATACATGAGAATTCATTCTCCGGAATCTCTCAGAGCAGCGAACATATATTGAATGGCAAGCCAAAAGACTTCTTACTATTCATTGTGACTGCAGTGTATTCACTCAAGACATTTATCAGCATCAGATTTGCGTGCATCTACATACTGCTGAGTCAGATCTTGTGATCACATACTCAGATCAGATTTGCTTGGCTGTCATACTACTTGAGGGATCTGTGATCAGCGATCTGAGATTTGCTTCGTGGATCGGGGATCCTCAGCAAATCTATAGCGATAACATTGTGAGTCATTGTAATTGTGATTTTGAGAACAATTAAATGATCTGATCTGAATGCTGGGTTTTTCCTCATAGAGGTTTCCCAGGGTAAACTTATTGTGTAATGGTCTTATTGCTTTACTTTTCTGTTAATGCTTTAGATCTGATTATTAAAACTTAACATGGTATCAGAACCAGGTTCATATTGAACTAATCAGATCTATCATGTCCCAGGTTCTTGCTAACTGCATCAGATATAACTTGTATTCTTTGAATTTGTTGTTTCCTTCTTGTGTCAAAATGGTGACAGGATTGAAGGAGGAAGATAGACTTGAAGGTTCCATCAACTTCATCTCTTGGAAAGCTCGAATTTTGATTGCTTTTGAAGAACATGACTTGTTGGAATTTGTGCAAAGTGAAAAAGTTGAAACACCTACGGATCTGGAAGCACTTAATCAATTCAAGAAGAAAGCTATCAAGGCCAAGAAAATCCTAATAGATTCTGTCAGAGATCATATTGTTCCTGTCATCTCGAGGATGTCTTCAGCCCAAGATATGTTCAAACAATTGGAAGTCATGTTCGAAGTAAACAACATGAGCAGGGCACTTACCTTAAGAAGATACTTACTTCAAATCAAAATGAAAGAGGATGAATCAGTCATGGAGTTCTTCATGAGGATTTCAGAATTAAGAGATAAAATAAGTGCTATTGATAGTGAAGCTGTAGACAAGGATCTCGTCATGCTTGCACTCAATGGTCTCCCTCCATCATGGGAACCGTTCATTCAAGGTTTAAGCAGTAGAGGTAACTTTCCTTCATTTGATCTTCTTCGTGCTGACTGCATTCAAGAGGAATCTAGGCTCATATCAAGAGGGATCAAGTCTACCTGTAATGAAGTTCTTGCTACTCAATCGGTCAAAGGTGAACATTGGAAGAAGAACAACTTCAAGAGGAACATTGATTTCAGATCCAATGATGCTAACATCTCAAGGAAGAAGCCAAGAGATCTCTCTCATATTCAATGCTTCAAATGTAACAAATTTGGCCACTATGCCAAGGATTGTCAAGTTCAACTCTTTCAACAAAAGGCTAACCCAAGCAAAGTTGTCAATCTTGAAGATAAGGAAGATTTTTTTCTTTAAGCATTTCTTGTGTTAGATAGTTTAGAATCAATGTTGTTTGAGATCTAACTATTGAAACTAACTTTAGGGAAAGGATATGTGTTGTAGATTTCTTTTGGTTGTGTAGGAGCGAGGATCAAGAGGGAGTCACACTTTCTCATCTTACTTGAGTTTGATGTAATCTAACCTATGTGGTAATGTGATGGTAACTCTCCTGGATTAGAAGTATTTCTTTTGGCTCAATAATCTTGGATCTATTGATATTTTGAACTAACTTGGAAGGTTGAGTATATGATTTTCTAACTCTAAGTACAGGAATCGTCAATCACATGGAATGCTTCAGAATCAGGGTATATTGCTTCTTCAAGAGAAGCTATTGGGATTGATTTTCTGTCACTTGAAGGATGTCCGAGTGCTTTGGAAGTTATGTAGGGCTCAACTACTGCTAAGAGGGAGTCTTAGCCTCATTTGATGTATCTTGCTTACCACTCCTGCGGGCAATGCAAGGTGGACATTGTATCTTGTTGTTTAATCTTCCTTAAGTGAAGATGTTTGTAACCACCCTCTACGGGCAATGCAAGGTGGAATTGTAAATCTTAATTTTGTCCATCCTCTGCGGGAAATGCAAGATGGTGTTGTAATAATTCTTATAAGTCCACCATTTGCGGTCAATGTAAGGTGGCAAAGTTCCTCACCACCCTCTGCGGGCAATGTAAGGTGGTGTTGTATTGAAGTCCACCCTCTACGGGCAATGTATGGTGGCAACCACCCTCTGCGGGCAATGCAAGGTGAAGATGTATTTGTTGTATCTTGAACATCCTCTGCGGGCTATGCAAGATGGTGTTGTAATTCTATTGAAGTCCACCCTCTACTGGCAATGTACGGTGGCAATCACCCTCTGCGAGCAATGCAAGGTGATCTTTTTGAGGCTTGTCCTCGTCCACCCTCTGCGAGTAGGTACGGTGGATATTCTTGACCATCCTCTGCGAGTAGGCATGACGGTTCCACCCTCTGCGAGTAGGTATGGTGGATATGCTTTGACCATCCTCTGCGAGTAGGCATGATGGGAATGTTGATTTGTTTTTACAAGTATGCTTCCATCCTCTACGAGTAGGCATGATGGAAAGTAATGGCAAGGGCTAGATATCTCTCCTAGCTAAGAGGGAGTGTTATTGTTTGTAGCTAGTCGGATCTAGCTAAGAAATTTAGATCAAATATTTAATTTGAATCTAAATTATTTCTCATTAACATCTAAGGGTTAGACGTTACATCCTTGGTCGGCCCTTCCTTGTCCACTGTCCTTTGGCGCCAAATCACTTGATGTGTAGGTGGTCGGCCTGTTTAATTTCCCCTTCGGCATGCATATATAAGATACTCCTCGGCATCCAAGAAGATTATCATTCGAATCATTATGTAATAAAACTTGCGATCTGCATTTGTGGAGGTAGCGCAACCTGCCTTGGTGTATACATTTAGTCATCTCAGTCACCAAATGAGAAGACATATGATCTACCCTTGAAACAACGGATACATGAGAATTCATTCTCAGGAATCTCTCAGAGCAGCGAACATATATTGAATGGCAAGCCAAAAGACTTCTTACTATTCATTGTGACTGCAGTGTATTCACTCAAGACATTTATCAGCATCAGATTTGCGTGCATCTACATACTGCTCAGTCAGATCTGGTGATCACATACTCAGATCAGATTTGCTTGGCTGTCATACTACTTGAGGGATCTGTGATCAGCGATCTGAGATTTGCTTCGTGGATCGGGGATCCTCAGCAAATCTATAGCGATAACATTGTGAGTCATTGTAATTGTGATTTTGAGAACAATTAAATGATCTAATCTGAATGCTGGGTTTTTCCTCATAGAGGTTTCCCAGGGTAAACTTATTGTGTAATGGTCTTATTGCTTTACTTTTCTGTTAATGCTTTAGATCTGATTATTAAAACTTAACATTGGTGTCAGCTCATCAAAAGCGTACTTACATCATGTGGATTTTGCAAAATCAGCAAAAGAGATTTGGGAGTCATTAAAAAAGCTCTTCAGATCTGAAGCAAAAAGTGCAAAGACAACATTGAAGCAAAGATTGTATGGATTGAAGATGGAAAAAGGTACAAAAATGGCAGGTCATATCAGTAAGTTTCACTCTCTTCTAAATCAGCTAGCTGGGATTAATGAGAGATTAAAAGATGATGATGACAAAGCGATACTTCGGAATAGTTTGTCTAAACATGTCTGGAATTGTGTTCACTTTAAGCAAGGTAACCATTAGTCTTGAAGGAGTAATATCTACTCTACTTGATCATAATGAAGACTAAGAATCTGAAGAGGTCTTATTTGTACATAACAAAACAAGAAAAGGCAAGTACAAATCCAAGCATATTCCTTCAAAACGAAAAATCAAATGCTTCTATTGTAACGAAATTGTAATATCCCTAAATATTAAACACCTGTGTTCTATAATTTGTATTAAAATAGAACTATCATTCATAATAGTTAAGCAATGTGCCATTTTGGAAAATCAAACATTATTAATACAATAACCTATTTATAATGTTATATATATATATAAGTAGAATAGATGAGGGGGCGGGCTGCGATGGGGCCCCATTTATGGTGGCAGCCCCTACTATTCTATACTATAATATATATTAAATGTCGTTTTGATAAATTAACACATTATTAATAAGGTATTAATAAACATCATTATTAATTATTAATGATATATTGATAAACAACATTATCAATTATTAATAATATATTAATAAACATTATTATTTAATTATTAAATAATATCTATTAATAATAATATATTAATAAATATTATTTAATTATTAAATATTAATAATAAAACATGTAATATATATATTATATAATTAATAAACGATAATCCTAAAATATATTATACATACAATAAATAAGGGGTTGCGTTCTATAAACTGGTCGCACCTTAGAGATGCGACTGAGTTGCAGCCTCAGGGCTGCGACCAATCGCACCCCTAAGGGGCAACCATATGTGGAGGGGACGTGGAGGGGACGTGACTCCCCCTCCCACACAAGTATATTAAACAGCAGTGAGGAAGAATAAGGGGCACGACAGAGGGAAAAACAGGGAAAGAGGAAAAGGAGATATGGAGGGGATATAAAATATAAAGGGGTGCACAGTCAACAACAGCAAAGGTGCCCAGTCAGTAGAGGTAATAATTAAATAAAGAAAATATATATATATAAAGGAAATAGTATTAATTAAAATGAAAGAATTAATGTCCATTAAATTATTTATTTATAAAGGAATTAATTTTAATTAACATAAATATATATATATATATATATATATATATATATATATATATATATATTTATGTTTGGCAACCTTTATGATTGATATCAATGAATATATTACTTTGACAGTTCTTATATAAATAATGAATTTGACGTTATGTTTACAATTGTTGATAATTAACTTTATTCATATTCTCTCTAGTAGTTAGACATATGAATCTTATATTCGTCTCGAGCTACATAGACGTCAAAGTAATGGCAATTCAAGGTTGATATAGCCTCGTTGCCCATTTGTGGTTAATGGCAATTCGAGGTTGACATAGCCCCGTTGCCCATTTGTGGTTAATGGCAATTCAAGGTTGATATAACCCCGTTGCCAATCTATAATTGATTGCAATTCGAGATTGGTATAGTCCCGTTGCCAAAGTGAGATTGTTATAATCTCAGAGGAAGTATATATACCGATGTCAATCATATGCACATGCGTAGGCTTGAGTAACATTTATTACTTCCAAGAGATTCTTATGGGCAGTACTCTATGGGATGACGTGTCGATAGCCCGGTTGCTTAGAGTGGATCTTATATCCCTCAAGCCAAGAATCGAGAATTTTGAGAATTTTATAAAGGAATTAATTTTAATTAACATAAATATATATATATATATATATATATATATATATATATATATTTATGTTTGGCAACCTTTATGATTGATATCAATGAATATATTACTTTGACAGTTCTTATATAAATAATGAATTTGACGTTATGTTTACAATTGTTGATAATTAACTTTATTCATATTCTCTCTAGTAGTTAGACATATGAATCTTATATTCGTCTCGAGCTACATAGACGTCAAAGTAATGGCAATTCAAGGTTGATATAGCCTCGTTGCCCATTTGTGGTTAATGGCAATTCGAGGTTGACATAGCCCCGTTGCCCATTTGTGGTTAATGGCAATTCAAGGTTGATATAACCCCGTTGCCAATCTATAATTGATTGCAATTCGAGATTGGTATAGTCCCGTTGCCAAAGTGAGATTGTTATAATCTCAGAGGAAGTATATATACCGATGTCAATCATATGCACATGCGTAGGCTTGAGTAACATTTATTACTTCCAAGAGATTCTTATGGGCAGTACTCTATGGGATGACGTGTCGATAGCCCGGTTGCTTAGAGTGGATCTTATATCCCTCAAGCCAAGAATCGAGAATTTTGTGAAGCCCAACCTAGAGGCAACCTTAAGAATCAAATTCCCCCCTTACTAGCTTAGACTAGAATATGAGTCATGAAAATAGTGTAATATTTTGTACTAACATCGGTTTTGCAGGAAATTATAAAAGGAGAATAAGAAGGGACATTATAGTGGTATCAGAGCAAAATCCCACCATCCTGTGGAAGATAGTTCATGCAAACATATAAACGAAAGAAAGAGACAAAAACTACGGCCGAACAATTAGCAAATGAATTAAGAAGTTTCATGGAACAAACTAATGAGAGGTTTGAGCAAACCAATCAGTTAATCCTTCAAGCCATCCAAAACATGAGTAATAATAATAACCGCAATGGCCGACCCACTTCTCCAATAAGAAGAGATATACGCTCTAATCATTCTGAGAATGATCCCTCAACCCAGGATTCCACCATGAGGCCAACTATACCATCATTTCTTCCAAGGGAGGAACCTATCACAGGAGGAGAAGAACCATGCACCCACTCAGTAGAAGAGATCGCTCAAATGTATCCTAGCTTAGAACCAAAAATACAAAGCCTCATTCCCTTTAAGGAATACTATGAAACCAAAACCATGGCAAGTAATGGACGGAAAAGAAATCATGGGGAAAAAGACATTAAAGCCAAGATAGGGAAAATGTCCCTACCACACTTCGAGGGGACAGGAAAAGAAATAGCTCAAGCTTGGGTAAAAAAACTAGACACCTACCTCTCCCTCAACCCAATGATCGAAGAAAACTTTGCCATAATCCACCTAACAGGGGAAGCCCACAATTGGTGGTGTTGGTTCCCAAAACCACAGATTGGAAATCCAAGAGCCTGCCAATTCTCCAATAGGATTCCAAATTAGTTCTGGCCAACAAACGGGAATAATCCAAATTCCCCTACACTTTAGGCTTCGCTACACCTAGGCAGGTAAACCTTCATCTCAAACCTAATCACTTTATTCAAGGCTTTTCTATAGTGAATTTAAGCTTATGAATTCTCCAATTGGCAGAAATCCTCAAACTCAATCAATATAAAGTTATGTGATTACTTGAAATGATTTGAATGTTTATGTAAGGTTTATCAATAATTGATTAGATACTTGCAAGAAGGAAGTATATAGATTTATGACTTCAATTAATAACTCCAATGATTTTAAATGACCAGTGCCTTTGTTTATCCGAGCGATAGAGTCAACTATAACAAGGATTATTACGTACAACTTTATGAGACAATATTTATAAAAAATATCATCAATTACTCCTAAGCTCTGCAAAAGACAAATCTTATATGCAATTATCCGTTAGTCCAAAAGGAATTTAACTTCTCCGGCTGGAGGTCTGATTAGACAGAGATAAGGAAACACATATTTCACACTATCTTGATTGTCTAACAAAGAATGCAAGAAAATGTCCAATGCAAAAATAAAACTTCGTCAAAATAATTCAATAATCTATTTATTGATCACAAAGGACGAATCCACATTTTAATTGCAATCTCTTTGCCTTGAAAAAATGACCTTTTATTTATTATTAAAATATAATATTGAAATTTATATTAAAGTCATGCTTTAATATTTACATCTTCCCTTACAAATATTCTTCTTCTAATTGCTTATTTGAATATGTCCCTCTCTCTACATTTTACATTATGTATATATATGTGTTTGAGTGTCTTTCACACCTCTTTAGGGTGAAAAGACACAACCCTTATTACAAATTATTTTGAAAAACAATAAACTAACTAAAAAATAACTACCTAACTTTCGAATTTGGGTCTGGTCGAAAAACCAAAACACCTTGTGGAAAGCTAAGATTTTTATTGGAGGTAGTAAATTTGATTTTCTGAACTGGGTCGTTTTTAGATTTTAAAAATGCGACCATCTTCAGGCTCTATCAGCATCATCTTTGCAGCAGGTCAAAATTTCAGCATTTTCTGAAGGCTTTGATTAGTTAGTTCTATTTATTTGTGTCATAAAGCTTCCTTCCTTTGATTTTTTTAGTATGGAGAAACTTGCTTATTGATAATGGATTTGGACTCTCAAAATTTAGGGTACCACCAGGTGGCACCATGGAATCATCACATTGGGTCATAAAATTATTAACACCTATAGTAAATTCACTCAAAAACTCATTAGCCAGTTTGACCAAAAGGAACCAAAATGGTACTTCCAAGAGTTAACTCACCTCAAACAAACAGGAACAATTGAAGAATTTGCCAATAAATTTCAAAGCATATCAGTCATGGTCCCTGATATATCTCAAAAAAGGAGGGTCTATATGTTCATCGAAGGACTCAAAGAACATATCAAAATAAGGGTGAGACCTTTCGAACCCCAAACCCTTGAAGATGCCATTAGAAAAGCAAAAATGATGGAATACGATACAACTAAAGAAAAACAAAAGGGCATTTCTGTTAGCCAGAAAGACTACTTTATTATATGTCGGGTATTAGTTATGTTGCTCCACTGGTAATTAGTTATTACCGAAGGGTAGTTGGGTTGGGCAGTGACGTTTGGTCACACCCCTTCGGGTAGATAAATATGTACCACCTACGAGTGAAATGGACGACAATGATTATAATGTGAATGTACTCATACGTTGGAATGATTAATGAAAGTATATATTATTCTCTGATATGCTCTGTGTTTATTATATTTCTTGCACTACATCTATGCAATATTAAGTTTACCCCAGCGGGCAAACATCTGGCGCCGTTGCCGGGGAATGAAGGGCCCAAGGAGGATAGCCGAGGAAAATCATGCTACCTATGCAAAGAGCCATGGAGCAAGGATCACTGATGCAAAAAAATGGAACTGATCGATAAAAAACTTTGCTTTAGGTGTAAAGCACCATGGAGTTGTGATCACCGATGTAAGAGAGGACAAATGAATAACATGGAGGAAGCACTAAATGAAGGCCCCACAAAAAAAAGTTAGACTGGAAGACTCTAAACATAGAACACTCACCAACCACTCTTAGCAAAGAAGGGGATACCCACTCAAGAAATTAGGGAACCAAACAATCACCAAATTCCAAGTAAAATGGAAAGACCTTTTGATGAAGACACTTCTAGGGGAAGGGAGGAAAACATCAAATTGCTTGAGGACAAGCAAATTGAAGATGGGGTAATATCCCTAAATATTAAACACCTGTGTTCTATAATTTGTATTAAAATAGAACTATCATTCATAATAGTTAAGCAATGTGCCATTTTGGAAAATCAACATTATTAATACAATAACCTATTTATAATGTTATATATATTATAGTATATACTATAATATATATTAAATGTCATTCTGATAAATTACCACATTATTAATAAGGTATCAATAAACATCATTATTAATTATTAATGACATATTAATAAACAACATTATCAATTATTAATAATATATTAATAAACATTATTAACAATAATATATTAGTAAACATTATTATTTAATTATTAAATAATAACTATTAATAATAATATATAAATAAATATTATTTAATAATAAAATATGTAATATATATTATATAATAAACAATAATCCTAAAATATATTATACATACAATAAATAAGGGGTTGCGTCCTATAAACCGGTCACACCTTAGAGATGCGACTGAATCGCAGCCTCAAGGTTGCGACTAGTCGCACCCCTAAGGGGCGACCATATGTGGAGGGGACGTGACTCCCCCTCCCATACAAGTATATTAAACAGCAACAAGGAAGAATAAGGGGCACGCCAGAGGGAAAAACATGGAAAGAGGAAAAGGAGATACGGAGGGGATATAAAATATAAAGGGGTGCACAGTCAGCAATAGCAAAGGTGCCCAGTTAGCAAAGGTAATAATTAAATAAATATATATATATATATACATATATATATATATATATATATAAATAAATAAATTTAAAGGAAATGGTATTAATTAAAATGAAAGAATTAATGTCCATTAAATTATTTATTTATAAAGGAATTAATTTTAATTAACATAAATATATATATTATATATATATATATATATTGCAACCTTTATGATTGATATCAATGAATATATTACTTTGACCATTCTTATATACATATGAATTTGACGTTATGTTTACAATTGTTGATAATTAACTTTATTCATATTCTCTCTAGTAGTCAGACATATGAATCTTATATTCGTCCCGAGCTGCATAGAAGTCAAAGTAATGGCAATACGAGGTTGATATAGCCCCGTTGCTCATTTGTGGTTAATGACAATTCAAGGTTGATATAGCCCCGTTGCCCATTTGTGGTTAATGGCAATTCAAGGTTGATATAACCCCATTGCCCATTTGAGATGGATGGTAATTTGAGGTTGATATAACCCCATTGCCAATCTATAATTGATGGCAATTCGAGATTGGCATAGTCCCGTTGCCAAAGTGAGATTGTTATAATCTCAGAGGCAGTATATATACTGATGCTAGTCATATGCCTATGCATAGGCTTGGGTAGCATTTATTGCTTCCAAGAGATTCTTATGGGCAGTGCTCTATGGGATGACTTGTCGATAGCCCGGTTGCTTAGAGTGGATCTTATATCCCTCAAGCCGAGAATCGATAATTCTATGAAGCCCGACCTAGAGGCAACCTTAAGAATCAAATTCCCCCCTTACTAACTTAGAGTAGAATATGAGTCATGAAAATATTGCGTAATATTTTGTACTAACATCGGTTTTGTAGGAAATTATAAAAGGAGAATAAGAAGGGACATTACAAAAATAGGACATGTTATTTTGAATTGTAAGAAGAGGGCACAAGATCTACTAGATGATAAATTGGATCATCATGGTTCCTTAGCTGAAGAAACTGATTGGGAAAACCATGCCAACGATGAAGAGATATCATGTCCTAGTGATGAAGAATATGTGCTTTAGATAAATTCAAGGCTGGAGGTTGGAGCCATCAAAAGCTGGAGGGCAATCAACGTCCTCTCGTTAGTCGCCAACAACAGGGCCACTCATCAACTTCAGTGGCATTTTATTTTCTAGTAGGCAACATGATATGATTTGGGTTTTAGTGTTCCTGGTTGTGTGAATAAGTGAAATTTCACATTGTAGGGGGAATATAACCAATGCTCCATTCCCATTTGCAATATGAATGTTGATTCCTATATAACTTCCCTAATGTAAAATAGTATAATGAACAAAAGCACTAATGTAATGCAATTCATGGATCTTGAAAGGGTTTGCAAAAGGATCTAGAAAACCAAACGAGGTTGACAGTTGGTGGGTTCCTGTTCATGTCCAAATTTGTGGTAAGCCTGTGTGAAAACCATGAAAGGTTGATGGGAGGTGCCTTTCAGTTGAATCAAGACCATGAGCTTGAAGAGTAGGGCTTACTACTAGTGGAGTGTGAGTTCTTACCATGTTCACACTAAGGGGGGAATGTTGGGAAAACTATAGTTAAATGTTCACATATTTGTTAGAATTCTTAGTTACATGGTTTGTTTAATAGGTTATTTTATTAGTGGTCCTATGTTGAGTTGTTAAAACAACTCAATCTATTTAGGAATATTGTTTCCTAAATAATAGGATATGAAAATCCTATAAATATGTGTTTGAATGAAATGTAAAAGTACGATATTATTTGCAAATTATTTCTTACTTCTCTGTCAATATTTCAATAAGATCTTCTCTCTTGTAAAATTGCAAAATACCACAAAATGGTATATCTTGCTCTAAAGATTAAACTACCAAAGCAATCGATAATAGTGCATCAATATCATTAAAACATTTCATTCCAAAAACTAAATCCAATATTGTTAAATTGGAAAAACCATTGAAATGCTCACACCCAAAACTAGAACACTAAAATAAGGATTTGTTGAGGCACTCTAACAATTCTTGTGCAGAAATCCGCTAAACCGATATAAGGGTTTTCATCTTTGAAACCAACAAATTGAGAGGGTTTTCATCCTCAAGAAAGAAGGCAAAGGCAAATTCATCCTACAAAATAAAATTGTTCAAATGAGCAAGAACCTTTTCAAAACATTCAGCCCTTCTATAACTTTTTTGAGGAGATAAAATAATATTATTTTATTATCGCCGCAAATTTATAAACATATAGTAAAGTGTCCTTTTTCATCTTTTGCACCTTGGATCTAGCAACACTTTATTTAATCACTTATAATGACCTTTTAAATAAATAAATATAAGTCGTCTTTTAATTTATGATTCATACTTACTTTTTCACCAACTTAATTTAACTATTTAATTAATTTTTCTTCTCCCACCACCTAATTAGCCTACAAGAAAATTTATGATGAATAGGCTAAGGGTCATCTGAGAACTTACACTCAAGAAGAGGATGTAACATTATTCTCGTGTTTGGTTGCAAAAGCTTGTCCTACACCATCTATCTCGCTGCTACTATCCTTCCATCTATGTTATTATAAGAGCTTATTCAACAACTCTTCAAAGTCCAGGTCAACATGAGTAGCAATGATATTCATGTCTTAATGCACACTAAGAGTTCATAAGCACATGGTAAGCTTTTCGACATGATTACTACCATAGATTAAAATAGCGCAGATATATTGGCGATATATCTAATTATCCCGTAGTTATGCTGGCGATAAAATGCGTAAATTTACCATTGATAAGTTGCGATTTTATCATAGATAAAATCGCAACTTATTGCCAATAAATCGGTGATAAGATGCTAAAGTATCTGCCACAGTCCACTAATAGCGATTGTCGGCCCAAATGAAAGTCATTTTACATTTTTGAAGTTGCCAAGTGGTGTTTGGGAGAAGAATAAATGGTTTGAAGGAGAAAAAAACGTGATTTGCAGCATTTTAGAGCAATTTGTTGTGGATTTGAAGAGGTTTTTGAAGCAAAATCAGATTCATAAGTTTTTTATTTTCTTTTTCTTTTCTTTTTAAATCATTTTGTCTTGTCTTTGTTGCATCTAAGTTTATATAAACACTATAATAGCATTTCCAATGTACTCTAAATTGTTTTAGAGTGTAATGAACAAAATTTAACACCAATTTTTAGCAATTTTTGTAATTTTTTTCATAGTTTTCTTAAAAATTTCAAATCCTAACACTTTTTTTTTCAAGTTTGAACAGTTTAAAATTATTTAAAGTTTTAAACTAATTTAGTTTGTTTGCTAAATTTCTTTATTAAAATATAGTATATTAATTTGTGGTTTCAATTTTTATGTGTAGGTTGAAATTTGATTAAAATGGCAAATAGAGATACATCAACAACTGGGTCAGCTGCAGGCTTTGTCAATGCCTCAATAGACGCATGTCCATCTAGATATGTAGGCACTCGTCCTAAAGGGGCTAGAGATGAGGCTTGGAAGTATTGCTTTGAAGGACCTGAATTTAATACTGTGATTTGCATAAAATGTGAAAACGTAATTAGTGGGGGCATATCTCATTTCAAATACCACCTTGGAGGGATCACAAAGCATGACACAAGGGTTTGTGAGCACACCACAAAAGAAATAAAAAGAGAAATGAATGCCTTCCTCGCTTCCCAAGAAGAGAAAAAAATGCAAAGGGAAAGGACAAAAATAGCCATGAGGGCAGCCATTTTTGAATCTCAAGGTATCCCACTATGTCTCCTTTTTAAGAATCATTTATTATTTTCTAATCGCCATTATTAATTTGGATTTTGCTAAAACAATTTAGATTCCACTCAAAATATAAAGGATCATAATGAAATAATGTAGGTTGTGACCAAGTATCCCAGCCAACCTTGAAGAAGAAGCAACACTTGAGGGCATAGTGGGCTCTCTTCGTGGCCCACGTATCCGCAAATCCATTATCCCCTCGGCCACTACTTTTGCTACTTCTAGTAGACCACCATTAGTGCCACAATAATCTTCTATAGATAATTTCTTTGTGCATGGAAACACACCTGGAGCACATCCATCATTGGAGGGTACTCGGTGGAACAGCGATGTGCATCGACAAGTAGACATTCAATGTGTCGATTCCTGGTACTTCAACAACATCCCCTTCAATGTTGCAACAAGTCCATATGGGCTGAATTTTGTTATCGGAATTACTATGGTAGGAAAGGGCTACAAGGCGCCTTCTCCTGCAGACTTGAGTGAGAGGTTAGTTCACTTGTTTTAATTTTTAAATGTTTTACAATTTTACTATTTTTTGTTGAACGTAAGTTATTTTTTAATCAAAATCATATACTTAACATTAATTTTACTTTGTACTTGTAGGTTGCTCACAAATGCAATTTCTAGGGCCAAAGATGGGGTACAAGAGCAAAAATTACAATAGAAACAATTTGGATGCACCATTCTTTCAAATGGATGGACGGATGGAAAAAACCGCACCATCATTAATTTTTTGGGTTTTTTGCAAGGATGAAGTGGTCTTTTTGAAATCCTTAGATGCCTCCAACAAGATAAAGACAACTAAAACTTTGGCTCTAATGTTCAAGCAAGTTGTAATGAAAGTGGGGATTGATGTTGTGGTGCAAATCATAACTGACAATGCAATAGCATATGTGGTAGCAGGTAGGATCCTCCAAGATAAATATGGTACACTTTTTTGGTCTCCTTGTACAGCGGATATCCTTGACCTTATTTTGCAGGACATAGGAAAGCTAGATTGGGTGAGACAAATTGTAGAGGATGCAAGAAAGATAACAAAATACATCTACAATCACCCTTGGGTTCTTCGTTTGATGAGAGAACACACCCAAGAGGAGTTGGTTAGAGTGGGAGTCACATGGTTCGCAACAATTTTCTTAATGTTGCAAAGTATTACTACTTATTTGACGGCTTTGAAGCAAATGTTTGTGAGTCAAGCATGGCTAAACTCAAGTTATTCAAAGAAGCCTAATGGGGAAAGTGTGGCATGCATTGTCTTCGATGACCAATTTGCACAAAGTGCTACATAAATTGTGAAGGTAACTTGAAAACTTCAAAAGTTGAATATTTAATTTTATTGTATTCAAGAGTCAAGTCTTTCATTATTAATTTGTAACTCTAGTCCCTAATGATTAATGATAATCTTTTTCTACTTTTCAATTGTAGGTGTCTGAGCTCTTGGTTAGAACTCTCTGCTTGGTAGATGGGTGATCAAACCCCATTGGGGTATCTTTATGAGGCCATGGATAGGGGGCAAAGAGGCTATCAAAAATTACTACAAGGGGGACAGCCTTAAAGTTGACCCCATATGGAAAATTATTGATAGGAGGTGAAACAATCAGCTCCACCAACCCATTCATGCGGCAAGGTACTTCCTCAACCCTTGTTTTTGCTTCTCTCCATCCTACTCGGATCCCAATGGAGAGGTCATGGAAGACCTCACTAAATGCATGCAGAGGATGGTTGATCAGGATTAAATTGGGAAAATACTGAAATCTAATTTTATTTTCAAATTTTCTTATGTTTTAGTAAACTACATTTTTGAGGGTCTTCGGTGCATTTCTAGGCTTGGATGGTGCCCAAATGTGCCAACAGAATGTTGTTACTTCCGAAATTTGATTCTAGATTTATTGAATACCTTTCCAACGCATTAAACGGTTAGCAATTCAGAGCTAGGACTAGAAAGTTATGCCTTCTCCAAGTGGACCTAATTTGTATATATAGTTTTTTTGATAATTTTTGATAGTTCGAATAGTTTATTTATAATAAATATTATGATGGCTCTTCATTTCATTTCCAAGGGATTCTGATGACCCTTGGGATCCATCAGATTTGTATAAACTCCAATATTCGAACAAAATGGATCAATTTTTGGTTTGCAATCTTGTTGTTAACCTTCTCAATTTTCGTGTTGAATCTTACAATACTGCAGGTATCACACTAGGTATTGTAATCTGGTTTCATAAATCAGATCAGTGGTATCAGAGCAAGAACGCTCCTTTATGCCAATTTACACAAGGTCTTCTTACCAAAGAATAAGATTGGATACACAAGATTTGTCGAAATATCCACCTTTGAGACGCACACGATCGAAGATGTCAAACGATGCTATTAAGAAGTTGGAGGAAGCTTTAAATAAGCAACGAGAGGAGATGATGAGTCAATTTTCACACCTTCTATAGAATCAAAAACCCTCTGGATCAGGAACATCATTTCATGGCAATACCCCCTTCAAAGTGCAGGTCAATTTTGACATCCCCAATTTTGAAGGAAAAGTCCATTCTGAAGCTGTTGATAACTAGTTATCAAAGTTGGATAGATACTTTTCTATAAATAATTTCTCAGATGCAGAAAAAATAACATTTGCTCTCCTCAAAGCTGAAACCCATGTGAAATTAGCATGTGAAACCAAAATAGCAAATAAAGAACGAGAATTACTTGCTGAAGACGGTTTTGAAATATCTCTTGATAAGAAGCCCACATGGGGAGAATTTGTGGAATACATAAAAGAAACTTACTTTCCGGAGGATGTATATAAACAAAAATACATAGAATGGCAGCTTCTTCGACAAAAGAGGGATAAGTCTGTGAAACATTACACCAATACATTCCATTCACTTTCAGCAAAACTCGGTATTGAGGATTCAACGAAGCATCGAATTTTGGAATATCGGAGTGTACTTCACAGGTATATTCAAACAAAGATGGAATTTTTGAATATTGAAACACTGGCAACTGCATATAAATATGCTACAGAAATTGAGGAGAAATTCAAGCAGAAAGGGAAGAGGGACTACTTTGCAAACAATAAGCCACGGGTTGAAGGTGGCAATAAATTTGTAGGAAAACAAGTGACCAAGGAACCTCATTCAAATTCACCCAAGAACACATGGTGGTCTAATAAAAAGACACAAATAGACATAGGCATGTGGTGTGAGATGCATAAGTCCCCAACCCATAATACAAAGGATTGTCAAAGTATTAAAAATTTGATGACAAAAATACGAGGAGAGGAAGCTGAACCTGAATCGTCACCAATAGATAACTCTGAGAAAGAGGAGAATGATTCCATCATAGAAGCAAACCCATATGCCGTAGTTGGAACTGCTAAAGTATGCCCCCGTGAAGATGAAGAGAGACTTTTTAATTCACAGATGTGGGTTGATGGAAAGCCTCTACATTTTATTGTTGACAATGGGAGTCAAAAGAATTTGATCTCTAGGGAGACAGTCAAAAGATTAAATCTGAAAGCGACAAGACACCCACAACCATACTCTATGGGATGGGTAAATGAGGGACAAGATATTCAAATAAATCAACACTGTCATCTGCCATATTCAATCAAGCCTTTCAAGGATGAAGTGATATGTGATGTAGCACCATTGGATGTATGTGATGTCTTGTTGGGGCAGCCATACATGTATCAAAGGCATGGGGTGTATGAGTCCAGACCACGTAGTGTTACAATCAAGCTTGGTGGGAAGAGGTATCGAATACCAGAGGTATGTCCAACACAAACTGCTTCTTAAATTAGTGCTAAACAATGTAAACGCTTGATTGCTCAAACCAGAGCTTTTGTTCTACTCATGATTTGCCCTAAACAAACAAAGTCAGTTGTTCTTATTACACATGCTAAGGTAACCAACAGAAAATCAGCAAAATCAGATGGATAAAATTTTGAAAGAATATCATAGTGTGTTTAAACCGCCAGTGGGAGTACCAACACACTATCAAGTCAAGCACTCTATTGATTTAATCCCAGGCACACCACTACCACATGAGCCAATATATAGGAGGTCAGTTTTGGAAAATGATGAGATTAAGAGACAAATTCAGGAGTTGATTCAGAAAGGACACATTCATCCAAGTGCTTCACCTTGTGGAAGTCCAATTGTCCTTGCTAAAAAGAAAGATGGGACATGGAGGCTTTGTATTGATTATAGGGCATTGAACAAAATCTCTGTTAAGAATAGATATCCAATCCCTAGAATTGATGATTTGTTGGACCAACTTAGGGGAGTTAATTTCTTTACAAAAATTGACTTTAAGTCTGGATACCACCAAGTACCAATTGATCCAGCAGATGTGTGGAAGACTGCATTTAAATCTAAGGAAGGTTTGTTTGAATGGTTGGTCATGCCTTTTGGCCTAACAAATGCCCCAGCCACATTTATGAGATTGATGAATGATGTGCTTAGAACATTCATTGATTCTTTTGTGGTTGTTTATTTGGATGACATACTCATCTTTAGCAGAACTTGGTCTGAGCATTTGCAGCATGTTGAACAAATGCTTTGAATTCTGTAAAAACACAAACTTTATGCCAACATTGAGAAGTGTTCAATTGGTATGCAGAGTATTCAATACTTACGGTATATCATTGATACTAAGGGTGTTCGTGTTGATTCAGCAAAGATTCAAATAATCCGAGATTGGCCATCCCCTAAAAATTTCACAGAGCTTCGTAGTTTCTTGGGCTTAGCCAACTTCTATCGCAGATTTGTGTTTGGCTTCTCACATATATCATGGCCTCTTAATCAATCACTAAGGGGTGGAGCACAAGCAAAATTTCAGTGGACAGAGGCAAAGCAACAAGCATTTGAGGAGTTAAAGAAAAGACTGTTCGGCACCAGTATTGGTCCTCCCAGATCTACACCAATCATTTGAGATAGAAACAGATGCATCCGATTATGCTCTCGGTGCGGTACTCATGCAACATGGGCATCCTATTGCCTATCACAGTGAAACTTTTTGTGATACAGTACCATAGGTACCCCACCTATGATAAGGAGTTGTATGCCATTGTTCAGCCCTGTAAACAATGGAAACACTATATACTGGGAAAGAAAACTGTTATACATACAGACCATAAACCACTTCAATTCTTGCAAACACAAGGGAAGCTGCAAAATGATAGACATCAACGGTGGTCAACCTATCTACAACAATTTCACCTCAACATTCGTCATAAAAAAAGGAAGCAGTAACAAGGTGGCAAATTGTTTGAGTAGGCCTCCAATTGCAGGTTTGACAATAGTGTTGGATTCATGTGGTCATCAATCATCAACTTGGGAACAACTATATGGTACTGACCCTAATTTTGCTAACATCTATAGTAATTTGGTAGAAGGAACGTCTGTCTCTGATTTTCACTTGCAGGATGTGTTGCTTTGCCATAACGGTCACATATGTGTACCCACCGAGGAACGGAAGAAAATGATATGGGAAGCTCACTACAGTCGTGTTGTAGGACATTTTGGTATTGGTAAGACTACTGCTATCCTTCAAAAGTATTTCTATTGGCCAGAAATGAAGCAGGATATCATTTCACATATACAAGCTTGTGCAGCCTGTGTAATTGCAAAGCCAGCAAACCGTAAGTTGGGTCTATACTTACCATTACCTATTCCTGATAAGCCATGGCAATCTGTTTCAATCGATTTTATGTCTGGGCTTCCAACTACCAGGCGGTGGCATAATTGTGTATATGTTGTGGTAGATAGGTTTTCTAAAATGGCTATCATGGTGGCATGTAAAAAGATGATTTCTACAAAAGATACTGCCAAGCTATTTTTTGAACATGTTTGGGTTCATTTTTGTTTGCCAAAAACCATTATTTCTGATAGGGATAGCAAGTTCATCAACAAATTTTGGTCTGCACTATGGGCTAAAATGGACACCAAGTTGACAAAGTCCATAGCATTCCATCCCCAAATAGATGGGTAGACAAAAGTGGTGAATCAAATGATTATTCATATTTTACGGATGTATCATTCCAAACATCCTCGCACATGGGATGAAAGCTTACCCTATGTGCAACACAGCTACAACCATGCACTCCATAGTACTACAAGGCACAGTCCATTTGAGGTTTCTCTTGGGTAGCAACCATTGGCACCTATGGATGTAGCAATACCATCTCTACGATCTAATAGTCCATTGAATGGTGACAAGTAGGTAGATAAAGCAAAAAAATTCATTGATAACATTAGACACCTACAATAGCAAGTTCATGAGTTTTTGGAGCAGAGTAATCAGAAGTATAAGGAAAGGCATGATAAACATAGAACTCCTCATCCGTTTTAGATTGGTGACAATGTATGGTTACATCTTCAGAAAGAGCGCCTGCACGGACGAAATAGGAAGCTTCGTCCTCTTCGTTATGGCCCATATACTATTGTGAAACAAGTTGGTGAGAATGCTTTTGAACTTAATTTGCCATCCTTTTTGGGACTGCATCCAATTTTCAATGTGGAATTGTTGAAACCCTATTTTCCTCCTTTGTTGGATATTTCCCAAGCTACTGAACACATTCAAGCTGCAGAGTTAAATCCATCTACTATTGTTCCAGTCCAGTGTGACCATGTTACTGAAGTTATTTTAAAGACTTTGAGAAATCAGAACATTCCTCTGTATCGGGTGGTTCAAGTTGGTCAGCATTCTCATCAGGGCAAGTGGTTTACTAAGGAACAAATTGAAGAACAATTTCCTCATCTGTTGCAGCAAATTAGTGAAATGGGGCCCATTGCCTCTCAAGGGGGGAGGAATGATCAGGATTAAATTGGGAAAATACTGAAATCTAATTTTTTTCAAATTTTCTTATGTTTTAGTAAACTGCATTTTTGAGGGTCTTTGGTGCATTTCTGGGCTTGGATGGCACCTGCAAGTACCAATAGAATGTTGTTACTTTTGAAATCTGATTCTAGATTTATTGAATACCTTTCCAACGCATTAAACGGTTCGCAATTCGGAGCTAGGAGTAGAAAGTTATGCCTTCTCCAAGTGGACCTAATTTTTATATATAGTTTTTTGATAATTTTTTATAGTTCAAATAGTTTATTTGTAATAAATATTAAGATGGCTCTTCATTTCATTTCCAAGGGATTCTGGTGACCCTTGGGATCCATCAGATTTGTATAAACTCCAATATTCAAATAGAATGGATCAATTCTTGGTTTGCAATCTTGTTGTTAACCTTCTCAATTTTCATGTTGAATCTTACAATACTGCGGGTATCACACTAGGTATGGTAATCTGGTTTCATAAATCAGATCAATGGTACTTGAGGTTGTGGTGAGAAACATTATTGTGTCCAAATTGGAAGTGTATCAGAATGCAAGGGGCAAGCTATTCTCTTCAGACTTGGCAAAGAGAGGAAGAAACACTCAAACCCTAGGTACAATATTTGGATTTTTGGAGTCTTTCACATGCATGATAAGTAGATAAAAACTAAGTTACTAAAATATGTTTTCACCTTGCTTTCTAACTCTTTATTATTTTATTTTGCAGATGCTTGGTGATGAAATTGGGGTGGAAATGCCCCAAATCTGAAAAGACTTGCCCTTTGAATCTTATGTCAAACTTGTAGTTCATCCAGTTGAAAGAGCAATTCAATCTTGTTCGAGGCCATCCACACGAAGAAGAGGAACAAGTTAGTGTATAAATGCCACAATGACCTTGTCCTTGTGCAATATAACCTTCGGTTGTACGTAAGAAAGGTAGAGGAAACACCAATTGATCCACTTGATTTGGATGACATAAATCCTTACTGTGATTGGACATCACAGGAGCAACCTCCATTATTTACAGAGGACGAGATCTACGATTTGGAGAGGTAGGCTATGGAGGAGGGTGGATTCGCAATGGGATTGGATAACATTTAGGAAGATGACGAAGATTTAGATGATGAGGTGTCATTGCCAGTGTCAGCACCATCTACATCCAGGAGGGAGGTCGAGTCACAACCAATTGTGCAGAGGGAGGAGGCACAGCCACAACAGACTTCTAGGGCTAGACCCCCTACCACTCCAATAGTTTTTACTAAAGTTGTTGGAAAGGGGAAGAGGAAAATGTATACTATTTTGATGTTGTACTTGTATTTACTTATAGTTTTACAAAGACAATTTACTATTTTTAGTTTGCTTCAAAGTTAGGACTATCAGACTATGGCTACCAACCATCAACATTCCACATGAGGATGCGATTTTGTACCCTATTTGCATTTCTATATATCTAGACTCAGCGTGTTTGGTTTGTTTACTCATTTACTAACTCATTAGATGCATCTCCTCATTGAATTTTGCAAAAAAACATTTCTATAATTAAATTTAAGCAATTTTTTAAGTTCCCAATAAGTTGCTGATTTATCTCCGATATTTTTTTTGCCCTTGGCGATAAGTTGTCGATAACAATATGCTGAACTATGATTACTACCATGATCTCTTCATCCATTTTTTAACCAATGGCTAACAATTGATGTCTGATGTCCTTGATCTTAAGTAAATGTTTCTACATTGAAGCTTTCATATCCACAATGATAAAAAATAACATATTCTTCAAGAAGAAGGCTTTGCCCTTGCATGATGCTTCATGCAAATCTCTTAAATGCTTTCAAATTTCAGCCTAAGTTGTCCCAATCTGGACTTCAACAAGCATTTCATCTATCACAGATAACCTGATCAAGATTACCACTTCCTATCATATTCATCAAACTTATCCTAGTTTTAACTTATACCATCCAAATAGGGATCTTTACTAAGGACACTATTTGCAACACATTTGTACTCAAAAATAATTAACATGTGTAGTTTCCACATTATAAGTATTGCCAGAGAACCTCTAGTTGCCTTCCAAAACGATATTAGTTAGCAAGGGACCTCATTTATTCTATTCTTCCCTCCCTCAACCTTCAATCTTGGAGTAAGACAAAATAAATTCCCCACTATTGTGATGTGTTACAAAAAAATTGTGCTCACAAAAAGGCAAAATCTGCAAAAAAAAAAGATTCTAAAACAAAAGTCCATCCCAAAAAAAACTATTAAAAACTACCCACAACAAAAAAACCCTACAAAAGCTCGTGGTAAAAAACCAACCTTTGATTTTGAAAGGAACACAGATGTAAAAATTGCAATTTTATTTTCCCTAATTGAAACCACTTAGATTCCTATAAACAAACTAATGATTTTGGTGTACCAAGAAGCGTGATTTTGGATGAAGAATTCCCACAGGAAATTCAGATGAATGACATGCAATATATAGTGAAACAACAACAAATTTTCCAAATCAAAATTCCACAATTTTCCTTTAAAAAAAATCCATGATTTTAACTCCATAAACAATCCCCAATTTTGAGGAAAAAAATCTGTTGTGCGGTTCCTACTAGATCGAATCCACAATTTTCAAAAGGAAATTTCTACAATTTGGTAAAGTTCAACTCATGAGTCCGTATGCATCTAACATATGATGCAATCAACAAAAACTTTTGGCTCTATACCATGCTACTCTGATGAATCAACCCATCTTTGTCAACAACTGTAATGTCCCCATTTTCGTGAGCATCAGAGTTCGAGGGATTAGCCTATTATTGTGACCCTTGTAGGCTAGTATGGTGGATTAGAGAGTCTAGTTTGGGAGTTTTGGAGCTCTTTAGATAGCCATTGTAAGTGTTTACCTCACCAGATCCTTCATTTGTTCTAAGGCATTGATATTCAGATGTTTATGGTTCAGTTTTGAGAAACTTACTATTTATCAAGTCAGTGGATGTTAGAGAGGGACCTTTACTATTTTTAATAAGGCATCCAAATTAACAGTGGGAGTAGTGGGTTAGCCAATGATGAAGTCTGAATCATTACATAATGGTTATTAATGGAGTTATGACATTTAATTATTATTAAAGTGTTACTTTAATAATAATTGATTTTAAGGGAATATTATATTGACTTCATGTGACTTTATAATTAAAGGGGGATTTAATATTATAAAGTCAAATTATAAAGTGAGAGCATTTAATGACTTTATTATAGGACAGTTAAAGATTATAAAGTCAAATTATAAAGTGCATTAAATACATATATTATTAAGTGGCTCATTAAATGTTTTCCCTAAGTCAACGCCCAAAGAAACAAAAGAAAATATGTTTTTAGTTATGTGAAAGATGATTGAGAAGCTTCATGATCGAACTTATTGGACTTATAAAAAGCCATGAGAAGGATCGATTTCATTATGCTTGGATGAATTTGACTTTTTTTATGGTGAAAATTGGGGTTTGGAGCTTGAGTTGCAGGTTTTAGTTATTATCCTCATTAGAGAACGAAATTTCTTCAGTGTTTATTCAATCTTGAGGGTGTGAAAGACCAGCTGAATCATTGCTTGACTGTGGGCTACATACAAAGGTCCAGTTGGTGCTTCATTAGATAAGATTTATATTTCTTTCAAAATCTTCAAGGGGTTATCAGACAATATCTTTTCCAGATTTAAATATGTTGAAAGAAGACATTGTTGAAGATCTTCATTATTGCTGCTATGCTTAGTTGCCGGATTCGCCTAGGCAACCCCGGATCCGGGTCCAGATTCGCGTCGGATCCAGGACGGATCCGGGCAGGGTCCGGACCAAACCCTGTGGATCCGCGGCTCGCGGATCCGGACGGATCCACAGGGTTTGGTCCGGACCCTGCCCGGATCCGTCACGGACCCGGGAGGATCCAAGCGGATCCAAGAGGATCTCGCGCGGATCCGCGCAAATCCTCAAGGACCCGCGGCATTGGCAAGTTAAAAAGTCAAACAATGACTTCAAAAAGAGATTTTTATATTATTTTTTTTACTTCTAACCCTAAAACGACCCTTTTTATGAGTCTTCAAACACATTTTATTTCTCATTGTGCTCTTTATTATTCTCTTTCATTTTGCTCTCTCATTCATGCAAGCTTGAAGTGAGGTGATTGAATTCGAAGGAGCTCGATTGTGGAGTGACAAAGACCTTCCAAGAAGCACTATTCAATCTATTTGAGTGACTAAGGTATGCATTTGAACCATATTCTCAAGTTTTTTTGATAAGTTTTGATTCTTGAAGTATAAGTTTTTCATTTTGTATAAGTTTTGAAGTTTTCTTTTTTCATTTTTGTTATAGATTGCAACAATGAGTAGTCAAGGTTCAGTGGGTGGGGAGGGATCTCAAAGATTTAAAATTGATAAAGGGTCTCCTTTGTGGAGACACACAACAAGAATTTCTCAATGTGTTGGAGGTGGGGGGTATGTATGGAAATGTAATTTTTGCAAAATACAATATAGAAGCTCCTACTCCCGGGTAAAATATCATCTTTTAGGCCCTACGGGTCAAGGGATTAACATGTGTGAGGGGGAAGATAAGAAGGGATTGCCAGCTGCACAAATAGCAGCTTTGGTAAAAGAACAAGAAAAAGCTGATAGAATATGTGCAAAAGGGAAACAAGTTTCTTATACCAGTAAACAGAAAACAATGCAGCCACCCACTCAAATGCAATCTAGATCACATCCATTCTTGCCTATGCCTTCTAGGGATGAAGATGTAGATCAACCACACAACACCCCCCGCAAGAGAGGCCCATTAGAGAGGGGATTTCAAATTGAATTAAGAGAAATTGCTGATGCCAAAGTTGGACGTTGCCTCTTTGCAAATGGTATTCCATTCAACTTTGTGAGATCACCTTATTTTAGTGACATGTGTGAAGGAATAAATGAAGCACCTTCTGGTTACCGTGGCCCTAAATATGAAAAGTTGCGCACCACCATATTACAAAATGAGAGAAAAAATGTAGAGCACCTACTACAACCAATAAGAGATTCTTGGATTCAATCAGGTGTGTCTATTGTTTCAGATGGATGGAAAGATTGTAAAAACCGTCCTTTAATTAATGTAATTGTTGTATCCTCCAAGGGGTCAATGTTTTTGAAGGCGGTTGACTGTGAAGGCGAACTTAAAAATGCAGAGTTCATTGCCCAAATTCTCATTGAATCCATAGAGTCCGTGGGTCATCACAATGTTGTCCAAGTAATTACGGACAATGCAAAAGTTTGCAAGGCTGCAGGTGCTTTGATAGAGGCTAGATATGATCACATCTTTTGGACACCGTGCACCGTCCATTCTCTCAATCTAGTGATGAAGGCAATTGGCACCGAAATAGACTGGGTGAAACAAGTGTATGAGGAGGGTGAGGAGATTCAAATGTTTGTGACAAATCACCATATGTCACAAGCAATTTTCAGAACTTACTCAAAATTGGAATTGTTGAAGGTAAATTTTAAAATTTAATTTATAACTTATTTAGTTTCATTTATCATTTTATAATTTTTATGTCATGTTTTAACTTTCTACTAACATGTTTTAGGTGGCTGAAACCCGGTTTGCCTCTCACACAATTGTGTTGAGACGGCTTGTCAAGGTGAAGGAGGCCTTATCACAAATGGTTCTTAGTAACCAATGGAGCATCTGGAAGCAGTCCAGTACAGTCAGGGCCCAAAAGGTGAAGGCATTGGTATTAGATGATGATTGGTGGACTCGTGTGGAGTATGTCTTGGAATTCACTGATCCCATCATGTCTATGCTTCGATTTGCCGACACTGATTTACCATGCTTGGGGGATATCTATGATAGCATGGACACAATGTTGGAGAAGATAAAAATGGTAAGTCATAAATTTAATACATTCCTTTATCTTTGTTTATTGAGAGTTATTTAAATTCAAAATTGACATAATGATAACTTACATGAACTTCATTTGATATCCCAGGTCATACATAGGAGAGAGAATGATCCTGAGGACACCTTATACAAAAAGGTGGAAGCAATGGTTCTTCATCGTTGGAACAAGATGACCACACCATTGCACCTCCTAGCATATGCTCTTTCTCCTAGGTACTATAGCGCACAAGTACTTGGTATTCCAGGTAGAGTGGCACCATATAGGGATGCTGAGGTTGCCAGTGGGTATAAGAAGGCATTTGATAAAATCTTCCGTTATCCAGATATTGGGGTAAGTGTTAGGAGAGAATTTGGATCATTTATCTCAGGAAGAGATCTCCACCCTACTGCTATCAATGACCAAAGCAAAATGGGTGCTGTTACATGGTGGTATCTTCATGGGCAAGATTATCTATACCTCCAACCTCTTGCGATTAAGATTCTATCACAAGTAAGTTTTTAAGGTTTAACTTTTTTTTTCTTTTTGTTTTGGCACTTGCATTGTAGAATTTAATACTTAACGCTCTTCAATTTATCTTGTATTTTTTTAATTTTGTTGATTTTTTCTCTAGGTTGCGAGCTCTTCTGCTGCTGAGCGGAATTGGAGTACTTACTCCTTTATCCACTCAGTCAAGCGTAACCGGTTGGCTGCAAAAAAAGCAGAAGATTTGGTGTATGTTCACAACAACTTGCGTCTCCTGTCACGGAAGGATCCAAAGTACAAGAAGGGGCCAACGAAGCTTTGGGATGTAGCACCTGAATCTGCTGACCTAGATATGACCATTCACGATCTTGCTAGAAGCACTTTGGCTGATGTGGATTATGATGGTGATGATGATGATGATGAGACAGCACCCTCTAGTGCTAGTGGAACTTTGGGTTCCATTAATGATGATTTTGATCAAACACTTGCAGCTACTGGAGACCCCATTGATCCAGATTTTTTTGATAATCCATTTGATTGATGAACCATTGAACATTGAATCATGTCTCAAACTTTAATGAACAATATTTTGAAATGTCATTTTGTAATTCAGTAATATAATTCAATGTGCTGATTTTCTTTAGAATTGTCAACATAGAATGATAGATCAATGATCAAGTATGCTATTTGAAGTTTTAATGATCAAGCATCATAGATTCATCCTCATAGTATGAAATGATTTAGTTTTAGAATTAAGTATATTTCTCTTATATTTTTTGATATATAAATATATATATATATATATATATATATATATATATATATATATATATATAAACTCACGAATCCTCACGAATCCACGAACCGGATTCGCGAACCCGAATCCGTCCCCGAACCCGAATCGGCAACTAAGCTGCTATGACTTAATATCAGAAGTTCATGCTAGAACAGGGGTAGCTGCATGAGAGGCATGATTTGGCTTCAAAGGGACTCCATTCTTTGCACAAGGATCTGCCACATCTTCATCAATCATAAGAACTTCTTTACATCAGGTTCTTTCATGTTTTTCTAGAGTAGTTGGCATCATTTTCCAGTTGTATTAGTCACTGTTCTTAAGCAGCTGTAGATGCACATTTATATCAGTTTGGTACTTGCATTGGACACATCATTGTAAGCCAAGAGTGTAATGTCCCCTGTGGAATAAAAGTCTCAATTATTTGATTGAGATAACACAATATTAATTATTTTATATTACTTTCCAACTCCAACTTGAAATTAATATAATATAATATAATTACTAATGCAATTGAATAAACAGTTTTCAGTTACATATGTTCTTTTTTTGTAAGTGCCTTACGGGAATAACTGTTGTGTTATGGGAATGCTTTCCGTAGGTGGTTACGGCTTCTTTTAAATATGCTCTGTATTTCAGCTTGGGGATATGATATGAGACATTCGTCATTCTTGGAGAGGGAAGTTCAAATATATCCTTTCGTCAATATGTTGCTGGCCTAGTGGATTGGGAGTATCAGCAGACGGTGTGAGAATTGTCAGGTGGAATTGCCAAGGGAGTTTTGTCATTTCCACTCAAACAGTGCCTAATAGTATACTGCAGTGGAACCATATGGTCTGAGGTCAAGACGACAGGTGTATAAAAAATTTACAACTCGTCAAATGACATGAAGCACGTAAGTCGTAGGCATCTACACTGGAATCCGACAAAACCATCAATTTAATTCCTTGTCACACAACAACCAAAGATTTGGCACGCACAAGCATTCTGGTGACTCGGGAACCATTCATCCGGTTCATAGAGGCAACATGTGCAGTGCAGCAGTGAACTACTCCTGTGGAGGGCAACATTTGGTATGTCTTCTTGGCAAGAGTCCAACAAAACAGCGAGCCTGGAGTATGACGAGACCATAGTGCAAACCACAGGTGCTAATAAATTTCCACGAACTCTGTACTTAGCAAATTAGAAATTATTTCTGACTGAAATTCTCAGAATTAAGGTGTCATTGTGTTGAAAATCCTGAGTTTGTAATATGGTAAATGATGAATAAATTTGGACAATAACTGGTTACGGGCTATGAAGAATCCTTTCCTCTGTATAATATCAATTAAGTTATGCTGCCAGTTAGAGAAATATAAGAGAATATTACAGTGGTATCAGAGCTTTTCATCTTGCCAGCCTGTAGGGTAATTCAAGAGTACATCCTCATAGGTCAGAAATGAACAATTGAGAATGCGAACCGGGTCTTATAATCTTCAAAATACCCAGGTGAGACAAAACAGAAACCAAAACAATTGGGTAGCACCATCTCGTTCGTCCATATCGGTTGACATTGAGGATAGCCATACCGAATCAGACGAAGAGATAGTTTTTGATCAGGACAACAGCATGGGGGAACAAGACAATAACAGGGATCTCGTAACAGCATTAATTAGAAGCCAACAAGATATGCAGGATAATGTAAACCATATGTCTGCTTTAGTGACTCAGTTTATGGCCCACAATGTGAACCAAAACCAAAACAACACAGGGGGTAACGGTGGTCGGGAGGACCATTCAGTAAACAACCATCCAGAGGGATCCACATCAACAAGGCCTTCTATGCCCACCTTCACACCCAGAAATCCACAACCGGAAATGGAACCAACTATTAGAGAGCTACAGGATTAACTACACCGGGATTGGTTATTATCAAGGGATGAGTTTAGATCAACTATGACATTTCAGGAATATTTGGATGTTAGAATGAAGCAGAGACCCAAAGGACAGTGGGGTACAACAATGAATTACAAAGGAAAATTGGTAAAATGTCTATTCCTTATTTTGATGGGTCAGGGAAAATGACTGCCAAGGCATGGGTGCAAAAACTTGACACATACCTCCAGTTAAATCCTATGATGGAAGATGAAGCCATTAAGTATGTGGCTTTACGTTTAGATGGAATAGCACATGAATGGTGGCACCATGGGCAAATAACCTTGGGTCATAATCAGATTGTCACATATGCTGAATTTACTGAGAAGCTCATAGACAAGTTTGATTCTAAGGATCCTGAACTTCATTTAAAAGATTTAACCCAGCTTAAACAAACTGGATCTGTGGACTAAATTTGAAAAGCTGGCAGTTTTAGTAACTGAGATTTCAAAAAGACATAAAATTGTCATACTCATCGATGGGTTATCTAATGCGCTCAAAGGATGGGTCAAATCTTTAAATCCTCCTACTCTACAGACAGCTATCAAAAGGGCAAGAGAATTGGAACCTTCATCTAAAGGGAAAACTTTCAATAAAGGACCACCTCCGAAATTCGATAAAGACAAACAACCTTTTAATAAAGACACACTTTCTAGGAACCGAATGGATAAAGAGGAGCGTGATGAGCTTAGAAGGAGAAAGTTATGCTTCAACTGTAAAGAACCTTGGGTACCTAATCATAAATGTATGGGAAAAGGGAAGGTACACTATATTGAGGTGATATCAGATAATGAAAAAGAGGGAAATATAGACCCAAATTTGGAATATTGCCAAAAAGAATATGATCCTGACCAGGGAAATAAACAAGAAGGTGGTATTATAGCATCCATGACACGAACTCCACATTACAACATTTTCAAAGTATGAGGAGTATTACAGGGTTAGTGGGTTATTGTTATGCTAGATAGTGGATCTCCTCATAATTTCATTGATGCTGCTTTTGTTAAAAAATGAGGTTTACATACTGTAAAACATGAAGGATTTGATGTTAAGGTTGCAGGTGGCACTAATTTAATAAGCACACATAAGGTACCACAATTAAGTATTGCTCTTGGTAACAATACAGTAACAGATGATTTTTATGTGATTGATTTGGTAGATACTAATGTTATTTTAGGAATTTAGTGGATGGAAACTTTGGATAAACATTCATAGAGTTTCAAACGCATGGAATTTTCTTTCAAGGTGGATGGGCAAAAGGTGATTCTCAGGGGAATGTCGAATGGTGGCCCCAAGATTGTTACTGCTAAAAGAATGGAGGCTATTTTTCGTCATGGTGATGATGCATGGTCAGCACAATGTTTGATTTCCACAAAGGTAACAGGTTTTGAATCTAAGCAATAATCAGATGATTTGTTGCAAATATTAGATTCACACAATTTGGTTTTCAGTGATATACCTCTAGGAGTACCCTCGGATAGAAGCTTTGAACATACCATTGAATTAGAAGAAGATGCCAAACCTGTCAACACTACTCCGTACAGACATCCCAAGACATTCTGAGATGAAATAGAAAAGGCTATAAAAGAGTTGTTGGTTATGGGTCACATCAGGCCTAGTTCAAGTTCCTTTGCTTCATCTATGGTGTTAGTCAAAAAGAAAGATGGAACTCTTCGCATGTGTATAGATTACCGTGCCCTTAATAAAAAGACAATAAAAAACAGGTATTCGATTCCCCGAATCGATGAATTGTTAGATGAATTACATGGTGCTGTGAACTTTTCTAAAATTGATTTGAGATCAGGTATCATCAAATTAAGTTAAGGGAACTGGATATTCATAAAACTGTATTTCATTGTCATTATGGCCATTTTGAATTTCCCGTTATGCCCTTTGGGTTAACAAATGCTCCAACGACATTTCAATCTTGTATGAATCATATCTTTAATAAATAGTTGAGGAAGTATTTGTTAGTTTTCTATGATGATATACTGATTTACGGTAAAACTTGGGAAGAACACTTGAAACACATTAATGAAATTTTGGGTATAATGGAGTCTCAATCTCTTTATGCAAAAGCCTCTAAATGTGAATTTGGTATGACAAAAATACTATATTTGGGACATATGATCAGTGCTAAAGGTGTGCAGGTCCATCAAGATAAGATCAGGGCCATTTTGGATTGGCCACCTCCACGAAATCTTTCAGATCTAAGAAGTTTCTTTGGTCTATGCAGCTATTACAGGAGATTTGTTAGAGGGTTTTCACAACTTGGAGCACCATTGACAGATCTTACTAAAAAGGGGGTGTTTAGGGGGACTGGGGAAGCACAACAGGTATTTGATAAACTCAAGGAGGTAAAGAGTTCTTGCCCAGTGCTTGCATTTCCAGATTTTAAGCAGCCTTTTGTGTTAGAATGTGATGCATCAGGTGAGGGAATAGGAGCAGTTCTAATGCAAAGTAAACATCCTATAGCCTATGAAAGCAGAAAACTCAATAGTGCTGAAAGGTTGTATTCGATATATGATAAAGAAATGTTGGCAATAATGCATGCTCTGGCTAAATTTAGACAATATTTAGTTGGTGGTAAATTTGTGGTTAGAACTGATCATAACAGTTTGAAATATTTCTTGGGTCAGAAGGATTTGAATGATAGGCAGCAAAAGTCGGTTAGTAAGATTCAAGCTTATGATTTTGAGATTGAATATGTTAAGGGTAAGAATAATGTTGTTGATGCATTATCTAGAAAACCCAAAATAAATGCTTTATCAGGGGTAACAGCTAATTGGAAATCACTTTTATTAGTGGAATATTCTAAGAATTCATTTTCTTGTGATTTATTGGATGGGAATGTTCAGGATGATAGATACAAGATTGCAAATGATGTTATTTACTATAAAGACAGAATTTTCTTTGTACCTAGTTCTAAATTAAAATTGCAAATCATGTAGGCAGTTCATGATTTACCTTTGGCAGGCCATCCAGGTTATTTTAAAACTTATAGGCAAATCTATGAACGTTTCACATGGAAAGGGCTCAAGGACGATGTGTTGCGATACGTCAAGGAATGCATTACATGTCAGTAGAATAAAACCAAGTATTCATATCCGGCAGGGTTACTACAGCCTTTACCCATTCCAGAACAGAAGTGGGAAAGTATATCCATGGATTTCATTACTGGATTACCCCAGGGACAAGGTAAAGATTGTATTTTCGTAGTGGTTGACAGGTTAACAAAATTTGCACATTTCTTTGCTATCACTACAAGGTTTACAGCTGTTCAGGTTGCAGAATTGTTTTTTAATGAGATTTTCCACTTACATGGTTTACCAAAGAATATCATCAGTGATAGAGACAATAGGTTTTTGAGCATCTTTTAAGAGGAATTGTTCAGATTAACAGGAACCGAGTTGAATCACAGTACCAGCTACCGTCCACAAACAGATGGGCAGACAAAAATTGTCAACAAATGGGTTGAAGGGTACCTCCACAATTACGTTGTTGGACATCAAAAAGCTTGGGATCAATGGTTACATTTGGGGGAATATTGTTACAATACGACATACCATATGTCTATCGGTATGACTCCATTTACGGCTTTCTATGGATATGATGCTTTATCTTTTGTTGATGATCACAGTAATGTGCCCAAGTCACAGAATTGGCTACAGGAATGTCAAGATATTTTGAAAGCATTGAAGGACAATTTACTTGTTGCACAAAATCAACAAAAGGTTTATACAAATAAGAAGCGTGTAGAATGGAGTTTTGACGTTGGAGAATTGGTGTATCTCAGACTCCAGCCTTACCGACAATCTTCTCTCAAGCGTAGTGGAGCCGAAAAATTAAAACCCTGATTTTATGGTCCCTACTGTATTGTTCGCAAGGTGGGTGCAATGGCTTATGAATTAGACTTACCTGAAGGCAACATGATCCACAACGTTTTTCATGTCCCTTGTCTCAAAAAAGCTTTGGGACAACAGGTGTTAGTATTAGATGCTTTACTTCCTGTAGATGAAGAAGGGAAATTAGAAATGGTACCGGAAGCGATTTTGGAAACTTGTGATAAACAGTTGCAAAACAGGACACTCAGGGAATACCTCGTTAAATGGAAAAATTTGTCAATTGATGATGCTACTTGGGAAAATGAGCAAATTCTGGTGCATTCAAATTTACAGTTGCTTCTGGGCAAGCAACAACGGGCAGGGGAGACTATAATGTCCCCTATGGAATAAAAGTCTCAATTATTTGATTGAGATAACACGATATTAATTATTTTATATTAGTTTCCAACTCCAACTTGAAATTAATATAATATAATTACTAATGCAATTGAATAAACGGTTTTCAATTACATATGTTCTTTTTTTGTAAGTGCCTTATGGGAATGACCGTTGTGTTACAGGAATGCTTTCTGTAGGTGGTTCCGGCTTCTTTTAATTACGCTCTGTATTTCGACTTGGGATATGGTATTAGACATTCGTCATTCTTGGAGAGGGAAGTTCAAATATATCCTTTCGTCAATATGTTGTTGGCCTAGTGGATTGGGAGTATCAGCAGATGGTGTGAGAATTGTCGAGTGGAATTGCCAAGGGAATTTTGTTGTTTCCGCTCAAACAGTACCTAATAGTATACCGCAGTGGAACAATATGGTCTGAGGTCGAGACGACAAGTGTATAACAAATTTACAACTCGTCACATGACATGAAGCACGTAAGTCGTAGGCGTCTAGACTGGAACCTGACAAAACCATCAGTTTAATTCTTTGTCACGGCACGACCAGTGATTTGGCGCGCACAAGCATTTTGGTGACTTGGGAACCATTCATCTGGTTCACAGAGGCAACACGTGCAGTGCAGCAGTGAACTACTCCTGCAGAGGGCAACATTTGGTATGTCTTCTTGGCAAGAGTCCAACAAAACGGCGAGCCTGGAGTATGACAAGACCATAGCGCAAACCACAGGTGCTAATAAATTTCCACGAACTCTGTACTTAGTAAATTAGAAATTATTTGCTGACTGAAATTCTCAGAATTAAGAAGGTGTCATTGTGTTGAAAATCCTGAGTTTGTAATATGGTAAATGATGAATAAATCTGGACAATAACTGGTTACGGGCTATGAAGAATCCTTTCCTCTATATAATATCAATTAAGTTATGCCGCCAGTTAGAGAAATATTAGAGAATATTACAAAGAGTCTTGGCCTTTTGCTTGTTATTTCAGTTTGTAAGCAATCTCATTGCATTCTAATATCATTGTAGTCACAACGAGTTTGAATGTCAAGAGTTGTCTCTCATATTTAGTTTGCATGCCAACTGCTTATATTAATGTCTAGCTGTTGTAGGTGCATAGTTACATTGTGTGGGTCATCTATATGCATTCAAAAGACAAAAAGAATTGCATTTGCATTATGGTTCTTTGCCTAGACATCTTAGTAACCATTTGAAAGCATTTAAATCACATTTGACATCATTTCAAGCAATCATTATCAGACTAAAACATTGAAACAGCAAGTAAAGAGGTTGTATTCAAAGTGTTTGACAATATTCCTTAAGCCTCTAATCAGCATTCTGAGGTCAGAATTAGCAAGGAATATTACAACAGTACTTGGTCTTCACACTCATAGATTCCACGGCTCTAGCTGAACACTAATACCATATAATGAAAATCAAACACATAAGAAAGCTAAGATATTCATTGGTAAAATAAGAAGCGAAAGCTTTCTTATATAGGATTACAATGAAGGACGACAACCCGCATTATGAAAGTGTGATAAATAAAAAAGAAAATATCAGAAGGAAATAAAACATAAAGTATTTTCTCAAGTTGGGATGACTTTATTGAATCCTATGACTAATAACTTATTGACCATCACTAATTAATAATTACTTTAACATGCCAAGCTTTGCACAATATTTTGGAATCATTTTACCTCTCACATGTTGTAAATTGGTATTTTCCTTTGAAAAATAACATGTGAATGGAAGAGACATTTGCAGCCAATACATACCCCTACAAGACAAGATTACAAAATTGTCTTCTCTTGCAAACTAGATGTAATTGTTATAGTGAACACAAAACTGCAAGGGCACATATGAAATTTCCTCTAGCATGAATGCAATTATGAAACCACCCCCCGCCACAAGTGATTGTTTCATTACCAATTGTAAAATACTTTATTTCTTCATCTGCTCCGCTATTCTCTAACTTACATACGATGTTCTAGACCACTGCAAAGTCATCTTTGGTACTAGAAATAATCGGTAGGCTTCAAAACCAATACGGCAAAGAAATATGAGTCTTTGCCAACTTTGATTGAAATTGACAACTTTTGTTGCTCTTGCAACTAATTCAATCCATAGTACATAAGCTTCTGGATTCAATTGTGTGCAAATTCTCTATTCAACATTTTCAATCACTTTCCTTACCTGATGATGAATCACTGAGAGTGATCGAAGCGTCAAATAAAAGATTTGCACACAGTTAAATCAAAAAGCTTATGTACTATAATTTTATCCAATCAATACAATTTATAAAGCAACCACACACACACACACACACACACACACATATGCACACAAGTTCTTTAGAAAATAAATAGTCGAATGTATGCCAATTTTTAAAATTGACATATATAGACATGTGTACTAAAGGATCTTCAAAACTCACCATATAAATTTATTTACTCACAAGCTTGAGTCTAGTAAATGTGAGCATGGGAAAAATATGCTAACAATTTCCAAATTACTTATTGGCTAGCATGTACAACAAAGACAAAGCACTTAGCATCTCCATTAAAAAGATAAAAATTTTAATTATAAAATAAATATATAACAAATAAATAATAAACAAGAGATTATCATTGAGGAAATCTCAACTACTCCACGAGTTGTGTGTAAATATGCAATCATGTGTTCACTAAACTAGGGAAGCTAGAAGCATATCATAGCTCAAAAATGAATAAACCTATCCTTGAAAATAATGATACTACCAAGTATCACCTTATGTGGAAGATACTTTGGGGAAGAAATGAATGATAACTTCTACACCCTTAGTCTTTTTTTTTTCCTTGATTCTTAGCAATCTTATAGATATGCAATGGTAGGTTGGGCATCAATTCTACAAGGTGAACAATCATTTTCTAGAGATACATGGTGTGTGTGTGTGTGTGTGTATTTCATGTCACAATCATGAGAAGAATGGGGAAAGGAGAGAGAATGTGAAGAAAGATAAACCTGCTCTTGAGATCCTTCAAAAAGTTTTCCACAACCCAAGCAAAAAAGTGTATCTCCAGTGAAGATTGCTTTAGAGTCCGGAAAATAAAAGCTTACATGACCTACAAATTATTCAAACAAGAGGCAGTCAATTAAACACTACATATATATTATAATTGGCATTGATCATAGCAAGAAGACTAAAATGTTGATTAAGTCTATATATTAAGCCTCATATAAGAATTCGCCCTTTTATTATGAACCTTTATGGCATTCACATTTGCAATTGACAAGCAAGAAAACCAACACAAAAGTATATGAATGCAAAACATTATTTTGAAGAAATGGCTGAACAAAAACCAAAACATAGGAATCATTTAAGATCAATAGCAAAGATAAGCATAGTTGTTTTGAAATTCTTTTTTCTTTTGTTTTAGTACATGTCAAAATATTTGCTTGTTTTTAGTGAATATTTGCTTCTACATCAATATTTCAAATTATTATATAAAGACAAACCTAAGCAGTCATCTTAAGGCAAATAGCGTGACAATATCACTCAAAATTTCAAATATTGATGTCACTAACAAACAAGCAAGCATCATGGTTGCATCATCATCAGGGACCTATCTCAAACACTACTATAAGATGAGCACAATTAAAGTAAGTTTGACTTTGCGCACATCCACTCCAAGAGTTGCAACAAATTGTTGTTGCAAAAAAACCTTCACCTCTATCACAAGCAAATCCTAGGCTATGACTTATCCCCCATCACATTAGAGGAAGTTGATCCACAACTAGAGTGGAACACTAAGGCTAAGAATCTTATCTTCAAGGATTACCTTGCATGGATTGATCAAGCTAATATTGAGGCAAACGTAGTATTCGTGGAGAGAGCACAAGCAAATCCCTTGAATGTTGATGTTATTTTGCAAACAAGCAAGCTTCATAGTTTCATCATCCTCAAGGACCTATCTCAGAGATCGAGGGATTGACCATAGAGATACAAATTTTGGATCATGTGATATATGCTTCTCTTAGCCATAGTTGTACTTTTGATTTATTGTTTTATTTAATAGTTCATGAGTTTGTATACCTAAAACACTTGACAATATTTATATATTTAAAAATGTTGTTTCCTTGAGCTAAATCTATTTTTTATGCATTAATCGATGTATACAAAGTATGTGATCAAAGTAGCTTCTATTTGGTTAGTTTATTATTTTTTTTAAAACATAGTTACTCGGAGACAATGGAGTGCTAATATTATTATGGGGATAGTGATATTGATCAAATCAAGGCATGCAAGTAAATAAATAAGGACATATCCATATTGTAGATAAATGTAGTCACGTAAGATTGTTAATATGGGAATGAGTTCACAATCCACATCATTATAATGGAGTTTCTTAGCAACTGTGCTTCAAAATTAAATCAGTGAAGGGTACACAACAAAATATTTAAATCCTTAAAAATTGCATATTTAAAATAAACACATATACGCCCCAAAATAAGTAAACATTGTTAAAACAATTGATAATAAGAAAGACGAGATGAATTGAAATTAGGACAAAAATTTTAAGTAACTTGTACTAAAAACTAGAGATTGGTTGTTTCCCAGAATGCAAGAGAAATGGGCAGCTGCCAAGATGGACAAGAAACCAATAGGAACACAAGGCTTAGTGGATAAACTATCTTGAATAAATAAATACTATGGATTTTTTTTAATGGATGCTAATGCTAATGTATTGGATAATCTATTCTACAAATAAAATGTCAATTATTAATTCTAAACATGTAATACACAGCCATATATGTTTAAGCATAATGTTTGAACGTTATATATTTTGCATACAAATATACACACCCATTACACCACCATGTGTATAAGTGCGGAAAGTTTGGAAAGATGAAATTGTTGTCCTGCATTTTGTCATCACAAAATGTAGGTAACAGTACAAAACTTTTGAACTTAGTTTCGTGTTTCTCTATGTTGATTCACTATTTAATTAGCCAATAATGATCGATCAGTTGATCTCAATTTGATTAGTGAATCCTTATGCTGAAAGTTTTCGTCAAGTCTTTTCCATTTTTTCAGTTTGTCTTCCTATACTTGATTTTTGAATCCTTTGGCATCCTTTGGTGTGTTTTCGAGTGTGTTATAAGTTGCTTTTGGTCTTTTTGTTTCGTCCAATCTCTTGCTTTCGGTTTTCCCTTCGAATCGATCTATCGTAGGGCTTAATCGAATTTGTCAATCAAAAGATATGGTCATTTAAGTGCCCAAAAAGTGGACTCTCCAAGCTCAACTACATATTTAAAAAAATAGATGTTATTTTCTATAGTTGAGTTGCACTTTTTGAAAAAAATAATATAAAATCAACTTATGTTATGTTTTTAAGTTACTTTATCACTTAAATTTATAACTTAAGTGATTAAAGTGCACTTTATGATATATTTTTATGTTGAGTTGCTTTTTAATTTTTCACTTGAGTGACTATATTACTTTATTGTTCTATTTAAATGTTGAGATTTACTTTATGTTTTACATACATACAAGTTAATATCACTTTATAAAATAGTATTTGCACATTATGTATTTATATATTTTGTGTTAATATTTATTTTGGACTCTTTAAGTGATATTACATTCAAGATTTTAAATAGACATGTGCTTAATTATTCACTTAAGTTGTGTATAACAACAACATGTCAACAATCTCCTACATTACATGTAATTGCATCTAGAGAGTCCACTTTGCATGTAAAGTAAAAAATGAAACATGCATTTGCATCTAGAGAGTCCACTTTGCATGTAAAGTAAAAAAATAAAACATGCATTTGCATCTAGAGAATCCACTTTGCATGTAAAGTAAAAATAAAACACGTATTTACATCTAGAGAGTCCACTTTACATGCAAAAAGGGTAAAACTTGTTTAAAATATGCATTTGCATACATGTAATGCCTCTCCAAGAGTCTAGTCTACATGTAAATGACTTTTACATGTCTTTTGCTTTACATGTAAATGCCTCTCTAGAGAGTGTGTTTTACACTTGGGATGCATTTAAGTGTTTGAAGTCAAAAAATAAAACATGTCTTTACACCTCTAGAGTGAGATTTGCTTGTAAAAGACAAGTTGAGTTAAAAAGCATGTAAATGCAAGTTTTAAAAAAAATGTAATGGCACTTCTAGAGTGTGTTTTACATGTAAAAGGCATTTTCTTTCAAATGCAACTCATGCAAATGTCTTCTTAGAATACGTTTTGCATATCCAAGTCAAATGCATCCAAAAATAAAACATGTTATTGTACTTGGAGAGTGCATTTTTGGCTGGGAAGTGTTTTTAAAGTATTTTTATGCCAAAAACTTTGACATGGATATGCACTTAGAGAGTGCGTTTTGGCTGGGAATGCTTTTTCAAGTTCAAAAGCATTAAAAATAACATATGTAAATGCATCCCAAGGGTCCGTTTTTGCTTTGCAAGTCCAATGCAACCAAAATAACACATGCGTTTGCACTTGAAGAGTGCGTTTTGGACTTAGCGCATCATCTCATGCCAAAAACGTGACATGTAATAGCATGTGTAGAGTGTGTTTTTGCTTGGAAAGGTTATATAAGTCATTTACATGCCAAAATAACATATGTTATTGCATCTTTAGAGTGTGTTTTGGCTGGAGGTCTCCATTCATGCTCAAAACATTCACAAACTTTACATGTAAATGCATCTAGAGGCTGCGTTTTTGCTCAAGGATTCATTTCAAGACATTTATATGCAAAATAACTCATGTATTTGCATCCCAAGAGTCCGTTTTACTTCCAAATGCATGTGTTTTTCATCCAAGAGCAGATTTAATGCATTCTCAGCCCAAAACGATTTGTGCAAGGGCATCATTTGAATGCATTTCCATTAAAAACGCCCAGCAAGATTGATTGGAAGGGTTTGTAAACTTGTTTTGATCAAATGCAAAGTTTGTTGTTGCATGTTGAGAGCATTCTTGGTAACTTGGAAATGGTCAAAGATTTTTGGGTTGTTGGATGCAAATACATCTCTAGAATCAGTTTTTGGAGAAGACAAAGACATTTCAACTTCTCTTTCTCTCATTTTTGGCTCATTCAGCTCCAACATAGGATATGTCAACACCGACAAAAGCTAAAGGAAAAATGAAATATCAATATGATTAAGAGCTGGCTCATTCTACAGCCTAACTCGTTTCATTATCTTTGGATCAAATCTCAGATACAAGAATTGGGTATGTTGACATGACCAATTTCTTGCAAAGGCTTGAAGATCCTGCTAACAAGGAACTACAGCGCATCAAGAGGAGTAATATTCACATGATTTCTACTTTCCCCATGGTTGCTCTGGAACCTGAATTTGTCTTTGAGTAAGCACACCATTTCAATCCCAAGGGCAAGACAATCAAAGATGCAGATGGAAAAGTGATTTTCAGTCTGGATCCAAATGTCATTGAACAAATTTTCAAGATTCCTACAAACCCTGAATGTGCAGACTTGTCCAAGGATATATCCATACAGTTGTGGAACTAGAATAAGTCAAATTATCAGACATACATGAATGGCCAATGGTTGGTTAATAAGAGGTCAAATTTCTCCAAATGGCCAAAGACAATACACAAATCTGATTTCTCTCTAGAAGTTAATGATCTCGAGGGATTCTCTTGTAATGATTACAAGGTTGTGAAATCAGCAGGTACGGGTGCAATCAGAATTGAAGCCATTTCACAGACTACGAAGATTTCAGATCTCTCTCTTATTCATCATTGTATTGCCAAATATAAGGCTTTCCTTGATAATTTCAAGGATTAATTCTCCTTTCTTCAAACTTTCTGTTTTAGTTTTCATGCTTTGTAGATTGGAGAAGATGAATTGCATGCAATGCAATTACATGTAAAGTCGATTACATGTCCTTATGACATGTAATCCAATAATTCTTCTCACCTAGTTTTACTGGGTCAAAGTGGTTGAGTTCCTCCCACTTTTTCCTCCTTTTTCTCATTTCTTTTCCTATAACAAGAATGAGCCTCTCATTGTAAATCTCATCTTTATTTTATGCAAGAGAGCTCTGCCAAACTTGTGCAAGCATAATTGTGATCGTATAGTACTATTTTGGAGAAAAATAAATAGAAAGAAACAATTGGAGCTGAAGCTATGACTGAGTGCAATTGTGGTGAATCAAATTGGAAGTTGTGACTGCAATTTGGTTTTGTTGTCTTTTTATTTATGTGATTCTTGTGTTTTGTTAAGAGCAATTTAAAAATTAGAAACAATCGGAGCCGAAGCTGTGACTGGGAGCGATTTTGGTAATATAAAACTAGAAGTTGTGACTGTAGGTTATATTACCATCTTATTTTCATGCACTGTTAGAATAGTTAGAAAATCTCTACTTCTAGAAGTCTATATGCCCCAATGGTAGAGGTATTTCTTATAGAATAGATAAACAGGTCTTAGAACCAAACCGGTATGCTTTTCAATCAGCCTGTGAGTTGGTGTTGGTTTATCGGTATCACTGTTTCCAGCTTTTAGATAGAAGTGTAGTTTAGAGATTAAAGCTTTGCCCATTACTCATTCTTCAGGTAAGTGGATTCCTTCTTGAAAGATAAGAAGAAGAAATATTTGTAACATCCTATTTGATAATCTCTTAACTTCTTGCTTACTTTGAGTTGATCCAAGAAACGGTGAGAAGGGGGAGCCATCGCTTTAAGGTAGGATAGACATTGTCTCATACGCTATGGCTGGTATCACTATTTTGTAGCTGGATTTTTTCCCAAAACTGTCGGTTGCAAAATATCCACCCAACAGAAATTAATAATAATGAGTTAAGTGTCATCTCCAATGAGAACTTGTATTGCTAATTTCATATGTTACAATAAACATTCTTCAGTTACACGATGATACAATACAATCATGAAAATAATATTGAGAATATAAATGTTTGGGGTCAGTACTGAAAATAAAGATTATTCAGCGTTCCAGGACTCACCGCGAGACACGCAGGTAGACCGAGTCGGCGAGCCAAGGCAAGCTCAGCAGGTCAAAATGACCCTGACCCGTAGATCGGCAAGTCAGACCACATGACTCGCCGAGTCGGCGGGTCAATGGCTGCCTCGCCAGGTCACGATGGTCGTGACTCTATTGCAGCAGCCATTGTTGTTTTGCAAAAAAACAAAAAAATTGATACTTTTTTAACTTCTTTTTTTTACATATGTTTTCCATTTTACCCTAAAAGCCTAAAAGGTAATCTATTTGCTTGTTATGAGAAGAAGAGAGGAAAAGTGAGAGAGGAAGAAAAACAAGAGGCCATAGGTTTGCAACCAGCAGGGAAGAAGAGCTAAAAAGCTTCCACAAATCACATTGGGGCAGCGGTATACTTGCATTGAGAGCATCAAGGAGGCCATAGAAGTTGTTCCAAGACTTCTCAACTCATTCAAACGAGGTAAGTGTTAAATTTTGTAGATTTTGTTGGGTTTTTTTTTGTATGTTTATAAATTTTTCATTTTTTTGTTAAATTTTTTAAGTTTAACTTTCCAAATCTTGAATGTTTTCTATAAAAAATATTAATTGCATGCTTCAATGAGAGAAGTAGAACAATAGTAAACCCTAGAATTTTTTTAGGAAAAATTGTAAACACACATTTACAATTTTTCTGAAAAAATGTAGGGTTTGTGAGATCAAACGCTGGATTGATGGCAAATTAAACACAAAACAGAGACATTGATATTCAAATGATTCAATCTGATTTGCATTCGATGTAATTGGATGATATTACAATTCAACATAGAGGCTATTTAAAGCCATTATTTCCCTTATAAAACTACCTACGGGAATAACTTCCCAGCACCTAACTAGTCAACTAATTTATTTATTTAATCTAAACCTACAAAACTAACCTAATTAATGTAATAACTCCAACATTTCCCCCCTTATTACATTAATCCGAACGAGAGTTGAAGTTGCAAGGGTTTTAACCCAACCCTTTGGAGACTTTGATGAAGCGCTTTCACCAATCCTCCTCGCTCACTCAAGAAACACCGAACTGATTGCACCAATGGATCCCCTGACCATTCTCACTCAAGAAACATCGAACTGTCTGCATTAGTGGATCTCCTGACTACAAAACTTGAAGCTATCTGCACAACATGAGTGTTCCCACCTCCCTTGCACAATGAGACACATTTCCTCCGAAATTCCACATCTCCTCCGAGTGTGTCTAATGCCTCCTCTAGTGTTGCACATGGCACGCCTTTCCTCCGAAAGTCCACATCTCCTCCAAGTGTGTCTAACGCTTCCTCAAGTGCTCGAAAAATCATTTTCAAATCCTCCCCACCCCTCGCTCCTTAAAGGGACAATCATGCCGCCAAGCCCTCTCTTCTCTTCAAGAACACAAATAAGTCAAGCCCCCTCTTCTCTTCAGGGACGAATTTGCCAAGCCTCATCTTTTCAGGGACACAAATAGGTTGCTTCTCATGCAATGAATCATCTCTGATCGAGAAGCTAGCTTGAGACGATAGGTGTCATCCTACCTCCGTTGCCTCCAGCCTCTTGTTTGTCCTTGGACTTTCCATATAATAGGTAGCATCCATACCTTTGAAAATTTTTGTGAAGTTCAACGTGAGTGGCTTTGGTAGCACAAGTAAAACTTGATACATGTATAGCCATGATAAAAAGATGATAATGTTGATTTCAATCAATCATGGACCCATACTATAGTCAGTCTTATACCTCAAAACACACCCTTCTATGGCACTTCCCCAATTTTGCATAGCCTCTTCTACAAATATCACGGTGCAAGCAATAAAGATCTTCTCAAATAGAATTTAAACTCTTAATTGATGTACCGAAACACATACTCATATATTTGTAAAAAACTAAGATCCTTCTCTATGTTGTTGATGTTTTCTTCTCCTTTTACGCCTTTCACCATATAAGTAAACCGCCACATATGCATGTATGCAGTTTGAAAACTCAAAAACTAATCAAACTAATGAAATGGCTTCTTACCAAACAAATCGAGGGAGATCACTTCTACACCGCAACTTCGAAGAGCAAAAACAAGACAATATAAGCATTCAATGAGGCAAATGTTGTGACAGTATTTAACTCCATCCTAATTCAATTGAGCAACTAACTCCTGCGTGGGATTTGGGACTGTGCAATAGTGCAATGCTTGAAGACATTGATTAACGAGGATAATCTGCTGGTTGATGCTTCAAAATATAATATGACTCAATATAAATATTGAAAGAAAGTCTTTAGATCCGCCCAATAATCAACAATTTATTGATCAAGTTTTACAACCCCTTCATTCTATTGGCTTTTATTGTGTTTGATGCCCACAATCACTACACTTGTATTCATTTCATATGATAATTAGTTTTTCTTCCCAAACCGCCTATGGTGATGCTATTTTTGGTAAACAACAATCTTGGCAGAACAGCAACATACCATAACTTATAAGCAAAGGCTAAATCACCAGTGAATCTTCTAATGGCAGAAACATCACAACATATCAAACAAAACTCCTTACAACTCTTCTTCCAATAGAGCTTTCGACATAGAAGTACTGGTTTTCCTTCCAGCAAGGTTCCCAATGCTTTTCTTGAATGATTTCAATGCATGACTGTTCCTCCAATGATTTCAACACCACAAGAAACAAACCTCCATCACAAGCACATAAAGGGAGACTTTCTGATACCAAATGCAAGATCAACGCTGGATTGATGGCAGATTAAACACAAAACAGACACATTGATATTCAAATGATTCAATCTGGTTTTCATTCGATGTAATTGGATGATATTACAATTCAACAGAGAGGCTATTTAAAGTCATTATTTCCCTTATAAAACTAGCTATGGGAATAACTTCCCAGCACCTAACTAGCCAATAGATTTATTTATTTAATCTAAACCTACAAAACAAACCTAATTAATGTAATAACTCCAACAGGGTTTGCAAAAAAAACACTGCACAAATGTAGAGATTGCTGATTTTTTCTATTAGTTTATAACTTTATAAAATACAATGCACAAATGATAAGTTTTTCGTCAAATTGTCTTATTGCAGTAGCCTTCATGTTTTGAAAACATTAATTTTTCCCAATGGGTAAAAAGGATGAGACTTAGAAATATACTGAAGAGTTTCCTAGTAGAGCAAGAAATCAAACAAAATGTGCATTTTGTAAAGAAATTAATCATGGTGGCATCAATAGATTTAAATACCATATTGTCGGCATATGTGGCAATGATGTTGAGCCATGTAAATTAGCAACAGCAGAAGCAGTTCGTTTTTGTTATGTCCGGTTAGAAACATTTGAACAAGAAAAGGAAACTAAGAAGAGACAATTGGAAGAGTTAAATGATATTGGTTCCTGTTCATCCGCATCTACAGGCGCATCTACATCCACATCCCTATGCTATGTTTGAGAGGGTTCTTCCATGCCTCCCTTTTGTTCTAGTGCTTCTGTGAGTGCTAGTGCTTCTGCTTCCACTCCTCCTAGTGGCCTTGTTAACCTTGGTCCTAGAGTCCAGAGATCCGAGTTGGACAATTATTTTGTGCCATGCAATTCTCCTGGTGCACAGCCTTCGCTTGAGAGCATGGGTTGGAACAAGGAGGTCCATGATGTTGCAAGAAAACAAATTTGCAAGTTTTGGTACATTTGCAACATTCCATTTATTGCAGCCAGGTAATTCTTTTTTATTTGATTGCTTTAAGTTTAAAATTAAATTTTAAAATTTATAGTTTGAAGTTGAACTTTGTTTTGTCTAATGATAATCTATTTGTGATAGGTCTCCTTACTAGCAAGGCATGATAGATGCCATAACCATTTGTGGACTGGGGTTTAAAGCCCCTACTGATACTAAGTTATGTGGGCCCCTCTTGTTAGAAATGGTTACTAATATGAAAGTTGAGCTAGAGGACCACCGAAAGTCTTCGAGCCAAAAGGGTTGTACCATCATGATAGATGGTTGGACATGTAGGAGGAATAGGACACTCCTAAATTTTCTTGTTTTCTGTGCAGGTGATAGATCATTCTACTTCCCTAACTGCATTGAATAATTTAAATTTTGATTTATTAATTGATCAATGATCATTGATAATTATTTTTCTTTATTTCAAGATCCACCATGTTCTTGAAGTCTATTGATGTTTTCTCACATGTGAAAAATGCCACATACTTATGTGAGGCTATTGATGAAGTCATACGTGAGGTGGGGGAAGAAAAAGTGGTGCAAGTGGTGACGGCTAATGCAGCAAGTTATGTTGCTACAGGTAAACTTTTAAGTTTTGATGGAGAGGCACCCAAAAATGTATTTAAAAATTTCTTATCACATCTAAATTTCTAATTAATTTAAAATTGCTACAGGTAAACTTTTGATGGATAGGCCCCGAAATTTTTTTGGTCTCCATGTGCTACCCATTGCCTTGACCTCATATTGGAGGATATTGGTAAGCTTCAATGGGTGAAAAGACGAATTGAAAGGACCAAAAATATCTGCAAATTTATCTACAATCATGCATTGGTCATTAGCATTATAAGGCAATACACGGGGCAAAAGGAGTTGGCTCATCCTGGTATCACGAGATTTGCCTAAAATTTCCTCACACTAAAATCTATCATGAAATCAAAGGCAATTTTGAGGTGCATGTTTGTTGATGACCAGTGGACTTCCTCATCCTATGCTACAACCACTACAAGGATGGATGTGTTGTTGACATATTTAAGTTGTCATTGGTTAAGTTAGAGGCAAACATCAATTCCATCGGAAAACCGATAGACTAATCAAGCACCGGTACTCTTTAGTATGCACCGGTAGACCAAACAGAGTGTTTTCAACCGATCTTATGAGACATACAGGGAAAGTATGACCAACCGGGTATAAGTTTAATACTGGTTGAGTGCATGATAATCCGAACCGGATTATGCGGAGCAGTCTCAATTAAAACTGGATTATACGGAGCATTCACAGTTGAAACTAAAGTTAGCTTTTAACTGGAGTTAGCTTTATTTCATCTACAGATGTTTCAAGGTAAACTCAAAATCATTTTGCAAAGCTTTTTGCATGCATGATTTATGGGTGAGTTTACAACTTGGCGGAACTATGAGAAATATTTTTTAATAATAATAATGTCTTATAAATATAGGTCGTAGTATACACAAGAAGTATTGTTGAATATTTAGAGCAGGAGAGAGATATCTTCTGATAGGAGCTATAGTCACAAGAAGTAAAAGACAAAGAAGGGTTCAACAGCCAAGCAGAGAAAAAGGGTAACAGGTATGATCTGATCAGACAAAAGGTGTCATAATAGATCATTGCTTTGAATTGTAAGAGCAGATTCAAATCCCTCAATCAGGGTGAACCCTAACAGGTTCTTGTATAAATCCCTTCACCAGGTAACATCTTTATTGGTGTTGAAAGTCTTTTAACAAGGTGACTCCTAACAGGGTCAAGATCCTAACAGGCCTTCTACCAAATCCCTTTACCGGGTAGCACTCTTACAAGTGCTTTGTAAGCCTTTAACAAGGCATCTTTATTACTGCAGTAGTAAAGTTGTAGGTTCTGTCCCACCGTGGTTTTCTCCTTCTAACCGAGGGTTTCCATGTATATGTGATGTGTTGACCTATGTATTTCTATTTCTGTTTATGAATAATTGATTATATTCTTTTAATTCTGCAAAAATAAATTTATAAGGATAAATTGGAATAGAAATTGTATTTACTGATTCACCCCCTCTCTTAGTAACCGGTTAGGATTAACAAATGGTATCAGAGCCTTTTGGTTCTCAAAGATATAAAGCTTAACCGCTTGAGTAAAAGATCATGGAGGGATACAGGTATCAGAAACAGCTTGAGGAAGTGAATGGCATAATTATCTCTCTTGAGAATAGACTGAGGAGGTCCCTTTAAAGAAGAAAGGAGTTGGCTCTGCAACTGAGTGAGAGCAATGAAACAATTGAGGAACCCTCTGGGCAAAGTGGATCTAATGAAGCAGAGGAGGCAGTCTCTGAGCTTATGGAGAGAAATTAGAGTCTAACCAATCAGATCTCAAATCTAAAAAGGGAGCAAGAAAATAATGCTCCAAGAATGACTGAAATCATTGAGGAAAAGAGGAAAGTTGAAGATGAAAGGAACAGTGTCGTGAAATCACAGGTAGCCTCTGAGAGAGCAAGAAATCTGGCAAAAGATGCAGTAAGGGAAAGTGATCTTGTTGTTCTACAACTTCAAGAAGACATGCAGATAATTACACGAGAATGCAAACATGCAAAAAAATTGGCATGATAAAGATGATGCATGCAAAAGGCTGGCTATTGAATTGTATCAACTGAAGGAACAGATGAAAGTTCTCGAAGAAAGAAATGAGACACTTAAAAGATACAATGAGAGCTCAGAAAAGCTTGATGAGCAACTGAGGGCTCAAAGAAAGCACAAGGATCCCACAGGACTTGGGTTCACCGATCAAAGCAGCAAGGAAACCGGTGAGTCATCTGGAGTCAAGAAAGGCAAGATGGAAAAGAAGAAGAAATCAACGGAAGAAAAAGGTAAAAAGACCTTCAAAATCTCTTGCCATCACTGTGGTAAACCGGGTCATAAAACAAATGACTGTAGAAATGCGCCGGTAAAACCAATTACTTCTATCAGTTACTGCAGAAACTGTTACAAGTATGGCCACAAGACTTCTTCATGCAGGTCTTGTCCCAGCAGTGTGTCCAATGGAAGCAGGGGAAGCTTCAAAGGTTAATGTTGTGCATGCAACAAATTTGGACACAAAGCTGATGAATGCAGATCTAAAACTATGGCATTCAGATCCCCACCGAGACCGATATTCCCTAAGAGGAATGTAAACCGGAGCACAACCAACTGTGCTAACTGTGGCATACATGGCCATAATAACTCCTGGTGTTATTCACCTAAGAATGTAAGGGTAAATCCATGGAGAGCAACCGGGATAACTTGTTACAACTGTAACAAGATCGGGCATCTGGCCAAGGAATGTAGGAACCAGACAATGAACAAAGAAAAGGACCGGTCAAACCAGTAAATAAGACCCTATCTACCAACCAAAAGGGCAACAAGGGAAAAGAGACTGAGAAAGAAGTCAAGAAGATTTGGTTCAAAAAGGAGTCAAAGAGCTTCGCTGAGGAGAAGAAGGAAGGAAGATCATCATCTGTTGATGGTGATATCTCTTCAGCAAACTAAGTTTGAGGGCTTAGAGGGAACCGGTAGTCCGCCTACTATTCCCGGTAGAACCGGTGAGCAATGAACTCACACAATCAAAAGTGAAACCAGAAGAAGTCACCAGTCTATCATGTGAACCGAACAGGTAAGTGCTGACATTTCAACCGAGGTTTGATCAACAAGTAAAAACATGAAAACTGGTTGTCAAAGAAAAGATTAGGTAAGGTAATTAATGCTATAGCCGTTAACAATAGTTATCATTTGGTAATTACTGTTATACCCCTAAATCTATATAAGGGAAGGATGATTACTCATTTCACTTTACTTTGTGAATTGCGATTTTTGTTTATGATTGAGTAATCTTCTCTTGCTTTGATTTACGGTCTTTGCTAAGTAATCTTTGTAAATCCAATCAAGTGTTCTCTGTGTAAACTGGTCAAGATACGATGGTATCATCATCTTCTATCATCAATCTAATTCAAGGGAACCAATTTGACAGACCTGTTTACAACATCATGCCAATGCAAAACAGAGAAAATGACATGACAAGTGCGCTATCATCGGTGCCTGATGGAGTTTTGTTGACTGAAGATGTTACTGCTTTCATTCACGCTAAGCAAGAAGAATTGGGTGAAACCTTCATCTAAAGCGAGTATCTCTCACTCTACCAAGATGGAAAGCTTCAGGATAAGTATGCGAAGCTTGTAACTTCAGGATTGATCAATGGGGTCAAGTATCCAACCGTGTTTCGACCGGATTGGATAAGATTGGTTCTAAATCGGGTGCATGAACCAGGGATGTGGCTAGCAAAAGGCGCAATCACATCGATCACTAAGGAGGATCTACGAAGGGTTACTAGTTACAGCGACAAAGGGGAAGCTCTTACCCTTAGAACCATTGCGAATGTTGTAGTCGCAAGGTTAACAAAATCGAAATCCGACAGTCAGTTGATGATTGTCAACGACATAGAGGACGAAGGCGTTCAATTTGCATCTGCAGTGATAGGGTACAAAATCTATCAGTCGAGCAACCTCAATAGTGTACCGAGCGGAACTATACATGCCGCACACCAAATCATGCACAACAACACACAATATGATATTTGCGTCATGCTGAGAAGGCAAATTTTTGAACATCTGAAAAAGCTAGGTCTTGTGAAGAAAAAGTTTCTAAAATATGGAGCTCTACTAGTATGTTTGTTCTTTTATTATCAAAATTTATTTCCGAGCATAGGAAAAGTAACCTGGTTAGCAAATAAACCGGTTATGATTCAAATAGGAGAAATGGCGAACAAACTATGAAATCAATTTACTAAAGTAATGACCGATTACTTTGAGGCCTTCCAGATGAGAATACATGCCAGGGAAGAATTCCCTCGACTATTGTTGATTTATACAAGGATGAGGTGTGTTTTCTTGTCTCCACCGATCACTGCATAATTCAAGCTGTGGAGCCAAGAACTGAGTACGAACCAGAGCTCGGTTATGAAATCTCTACCAAGGTAGCCAAGGCTTATGCAGAAGCATTGCAAGAGAGTGATCTAGATCTCTCTTCGTATCGGTTTGGGACTTATGAAGAAATTCTCGAAAATCTGAAGAAGTCTTCAGTAAAAGAACCTTAAAAGGTATATGTGAAGAGGCCTCCCACACCGACAAAGAAGAAACCAGTAATAGAAGAACCCAAGGTTCAAAGGAAAAGAGCACAATAGGTGTCTAGCAAGCAAGAGGAAGACAGGAAGAAACAGAGACCGAAGACACAACTACTCTTCACCGAAAGAGGAAATCTACGAACCGGTGAAAGAGGATGCACCAAGAGGAAACAACCAAACTTCTAATGGAGGAAGTGTCAATGAATTTGGACACAAAGAATAGGGTCGCCAAGATAATCAATGGATATGAAAAGGATGAATATCAAGAGACACTTGAATTCTGGCAGACTTGTGACTTCAGTACTCTCAAGACAACAGGTCCACATGATGAACCTAAGAAAATATTGGAACGACTAGTTCAATTCACAGCTCATGAACAAACTGGTGAGCAACAAGTTCCAACAGAAACGTTCACAACCAGTGAACAACTGAATCTAGGAGAACAAGCTCTACTAGAAGAACAAGTACTGGGAGAGTCATCAAACAAGATGATTACTGAAAAAGGGACAAATGAGGAAGCAATTGTTGTGGATAAGCAACATGCAGCTGAGGAGCAGCACACAGAGCCTCCACCGGAAGAGCAAGTACATATTGAAGAGGAAGTCTATCCGGAAGAAGCTCATCCACAAGAAGTACATCCAGAAGAAGAGGTACATCCGGAGGAAGAAGTTCAATTGGAAGAAGTTCATCAGCAACAAGAGGTGCAACAAGATGATATACCACAACAACAAGAAGTACCTGTCAACACTAAACAGGAACAGCATGCGGAAGAACAATTGAAACAAGAGAAGAAACAAAAGGAACCGGTAGATGTTCCCAGCTCATCTTCATCAAAGAGGAAACTAACTTTTGCAACCAAAACTGAAGCTAAGAAGAGCAAAGTTAGTGAAACTGTGATTGACATAAGCAAGATGCCAACTAGACAACTCAAAGAGCTCAATAAGAGGAAACAGGACATGGTCCTCTCTAGTGTAAGGAACATCTTGTACAATTTTGTACTGGATGCAGACATTGATGAAGACGAACCTGTTATTGATCAATTGGAAATATTGGCACAAGCAATTGGTGAAGATTTCACCGATCCGGAGACAATAGCCATTGATCACTATGAGAAAAAGCGAGTAGAAATTCTACACAAATAGGTTGAAGAGTTAAAGACAACTGTATCTACAAATACAAGAGTACTCCAGCAACATATGCAGGATGCAGGAAGTCTAATCCCAAGGACTTCAAACTTTGAAGACTTTGTTCAGGATATCACTGAGAAGACATCCAAAACTTCAGAAGAAATAAGAGTTCTTTCATCCAAGTTTGATGTAAAGAACACATCTGCAACAAAATATAGCAAGGAAATGACAAGCCTTGCTCTCATTCTGAGAAATGCATCTGAAGAAAGAACAAAATGAATTCAAGATCTCATTGGATTCCAAATATTTCTTGCCCCTACATTTGATCTCATGCACATGATTGCAACTGAGGCAAACAACCTGATCAAGGAACCGGACTACAAAACAGTAGAAGACATGGAAAACATAATTGTATCGTTGCAAGCAGCACAGAAAAACTTGGAGCATGTCACTGGTCTATGGAATCCATTTCTTCAATCAGCGAAGCTAATGTATAAGGATATCTTCACAAAGTTACAGATATAAAACAAGTCATTCAAGCTGTAACAACCCTTTGTCCTATGGAGGCAAAAAGGGGAAGAAGATCAAGACTTAGAGAAGATCAGAATACTGATCGGTAAGCAGATATCGAAGGCGATATAAAGGAAGAAAGAAGAAGATACAGACAACTGTGTTTACAGGAGAAGTCTACAAGACAGGGAATGTAAGGTGATGTTTTGCCACCAATGCCAAAGGGGAAGATTGTTGACATATTTAAGTTGTCATTGGTTAAGTTAAAGGCAAACATCAATTCCACCGGAGCACCGATAGACTAATCAAGCATTGGTACTCTTTAGTATGCACCGGTAGACCAAACATAGTGTTTTCAACCGGTCTTATGAGACATACAGGGAAAGTATGACCAACCGGGTATAAGTTTAATACTGGTTGACTGCATGATAATCTGAACCAGATTATGCGGAGCAGTCTCAATTAAAACTGGATTATACGGAGCATTCACAGTTGAAACTAAAGTTAGCTTTTTAACTAGAGTTAGCTTTATTTCATCTACGGATGTTTCAAGGTAAACTCAAAATCATTTTGCAAAGCTTTTTGCATGCATGATTTATGGGTGAATTTACAGCTTGGCGGAACTATGAGAAATATTTTTTAATAATAATAATGTCTTATAAATATAGGTCGTAGTATACACAAGTATTGTTGAATATTTAGAGCAGGAGAGAGATATCTTCTGATAGGAGCTACAGTCACAAGAAGTAAAAGACAAAGAAGGGTTCAACAATCAAGCAAAGAAAAAGGGTAACAGGTATGATCTGATCAGACAAAAGGTGTCATAATAGATCATTGCTTTGAATTGTAAGAGCCGATTCAAATCCCTCAATCAGGGTGAACCCTAACAGGTTCTTGTATAAATCCCTTCACCGGGTAACATCTTTATTGGTGTTGAAAGTCTTTTAACAAGGCGACTCCTAACAAGGTCAAGATCCTAACAGGCCTTCTACCAAATCCCTTTATCGGGTAGCACTCTTACAAGTGCTTTGTAAGCTTTTAACAGGGCATCTTTATTACTGCAGTAGTAAAGTTGTGGGTTTTGTCCCACCATGGTTTTCTCCTTCTAACCAAGGGTTTCCACGTATATATGCTGTGTTGACCTGTGTATTTCTATTTCTGTTTATGAATGATTGATTATATTCCTTTAATTCTGCAAGAATAAATTTATAAGGATAAATTGGAATAGAAATTGTATTTACTGATTCACCCCCCCCCCCCCTCTCAATAACCGGTTAGGATTAACATGTCAAATTGCGTTTTTGATGAGGCAGGTTTTTGGACCCCTTGTGCAGAGATCATGCAAGTAAATTTATTACAAATTGTTTAATATTTAGTATTTATTTTTTATAATTTTATATGCATATTTTTATTTTGTTTGTAATTTTGCTTATTTTCATGCACACTTGTGACTTAACTATTTTTTTAAAACATTATTTGCGCGTCACTGATTCCCTGGTAGTTCTCCTACGAATTGTTGATGGGGAGAAGCCCTCTATGGGCTACCTATATGGGGGTATGGATAGGGCCAAGGAGGACATTAGATCCATATATGCAGGAATTGAGGATAAGTATGGCCCCATTTGGGAGATAATTGATAGATGGCATAACCAACTTCATAGGCCCATCCATGCAGCAACTTATTTCCTCAATTTGGTATTGTGTATCCGCAATAATTTGAGGATGGATGAGGAGGTTCTTAGTGGCCTATATATAGTGGTACAAAATATATCTCCTGATAGCACAGCTACATTGCACAAGATGGATGCATATAATAATGCAATAGGGGTGATTTTTGCAAGCAAGATGTGCAAAGACACTCGAAATTGGAAATGAGACTGATTTTTTTTTCTTTTCCTTATTTCAGATAGATGGTGGCAAATGTTTGGGCCTACAGCCCCAAACCTTCAAAAAATTGCCATCCGCATATTGAATCAACCATGCAGCACTTCTAGCGCAATTGGAGCATGTTCGAGCACATCCACTCGAAGAGGCATAATAGATTGTGTGTTGAGAGGTTGAATGATTTAGTCTTTGTCCATTACAACCTTTGTCTTAGGACCAAACAGATTTTGGATTGACTCCTCTCCAATCACTCTAGCAGTGGTCGATCCAAAGTCCGAGTGGCTCACTGAGTCTACTAATCCTGTCTTCACTGATGAGGACCTTGAGTGGGTTGACCAAGCAGACAGAGAGGTTGAGGCTAAGGCTATGGCTATGGCAGAGGAGGATGGAGCACGATCAGGCACAACTGAGGTTGATTAGAGTGGCACCTCACAAGCATAGACTGGCTGCACAGTCAACCAAGACCTACCTTAGATGTCTTTGTAGGAGACAGCCAGACTACTCTCAGGTTGAGGTTGAGCTAGAGCCAGAGCCATAGACTTGTTTTTGTTTACACATGTTTGGGAACATTTGATGTCATGGATTTCGTGGATTTTATATACATTTGACAATATTTATATTCTATATATCTATGTTTTCTATTTCCTTTAGCTACAATTTACGTTTGTACTTATGTGATGGATGTATGTTTATGTATGTGATCAAATTAGCTTCCATTTGATGATGTTATAGTGTCTTTAAGCTTTATTCAATAATGATTGCATGAAACAAGTTTTAAATCGTTAAAAATCTCTAAATTTCAAGGGTTTTTTCATTTTGCCAAGTCACAAGTCGAGTCGGCCTTGCCGAGTCTGAGCCTGGGAACTCTAATTTAAAATAAGATAGCATTAAGGACATTTGTCAAGAGAAACTAAACTTACAATACAATCATTATTGTGTGTAGGGGCTGTGACAAATTAAAAACTTAAAAAGACATTATAGTCCATCAATTAATGAACGCAATATATAAAAAAAGAAAATCATGTTCATTGAATATGACATCATCATTTGACAACCAGCAAACTTACCTCACAATCATCAACCAACATACAATCAGCATGATCATCAACCAACGAAGGATGTAAGGAGAAGATTCAAAACCACAAAGGCAACTCAAATGTTGGTGGATGGATGGCAAATGTTGTTGTAGAATGGTTTCTTGCACCCACCAATGAACAAAAATAATATTATGCTAGCAAATGTGAAGAGAATGCATCAGCAGCACACATGACTATCTTAGGCACACTAACAAACATGCTTCATACACCATTGAAAAAACAATGATAATAATAAGCATAAGGAAAACAAGATATAGAATGTGATTTTGGCAATAATTGTTTTATAGAATGCAATATAAAGTTGCTAGAATGCAAGAGAAGAATGATAATGCAATAAAAATGGCATTCCAAAATGTTAGATGACCATGCTTGGATATAATTACAAAAACAAACCCGGATTCCATAATTATTGTTTGTACACTTGCAAAATACATAAGAAGACATCCATAGTTTTAACAGAGCAATTCTCTATGCAACTCCAAGTAACCATAACAACTATGATTCAATGACAAAAAACAAATATATAAAGTCAATGCATATAAATTTCTCTTGGAGGAAAGGTTTAAAAAAATACTATCTAGATTTGTTAAATAGAATTCATTTGCCACAAGAGGAGTGCAATCAAGAAAATTGAATATTTTTATATCAAAAACAAAAAATATTATAATCCCCTTTTATTCTAGGGTGAGGCTACTTAAAATGAAGACATTATTATATTTTCCGATTTAGAAAACATGAGACGTCCTTAGTGATCAATGAATGTGAAATCTCTTCACCTGTTGGAAAACCTTTCATCTTTAAATACATCAACTAAAATTCCCTTATATTCTTAACCATAGTTGCAAGACTCGAACTTGGCTAAGGCTTGGCAAACAGATTTTTTACTCAGACTTGGACTCAATGCTCAAACTCAAGGCAATTGAAAAATCATGAAATATAGATATTGTTAAAGCTTTTATCATGCCCTTTCAATAAATAAATTTTAAAGACACAATAAACTAATCAAATAGAAGCGACTTTGATCACATACACAAGTATACATTTGATTACATGACTACAAAAGTGGATTTTAGCTGAAGGAAATAGAATTTTTAAATATATAAATAGTGTCAGGTGTTTTAGCCTTTTAGGTGTACCAAACTCGCAGATTATGATATCTATGGAATCAAAAACAAAAATCACAATATGGAGTCACGAACTGGTAGAGAGGAGCTTATATTGCTCAATCCAGCATTGCAAGCTCTATGTGGAATCATGAGCTTGTTTTTCAAACAAGTCTGTACATGCTACTACAACCATAGGAGAATTACTAAGGATCAGAATTGACTCAGGAAACCAAAAGTATAAATATAGTTCAATTACTTGGGAGTTAATTGGGAACAAATTGAAAGAACAAAAAAAAGTTTCTTTTCCATCCAAAATGGCCCTAAATTATTTTTATTTCTGTTTTTTCTTAATTAGAGAGGATGTCTGGAGGTGAAAGCCCCCAACAAGGTCACAAGGCAACACCCTTCATGTGGCCCAAGGGCATTACATGTTGTGATACAAGGCGGTGTTGCCAAGGAAAGGCCCTCGCATCAAGTTCAAATTAAACTCTTTAAGACCACATAGACCTTCATGATGGGTGAAATTTTTCATAGTTTTGTTGCTTTTAACTAACCTCCAAGAGTCCTCCAAAGTCTTCAATTAAGGCTTGACTTTCATACTTTTACATTTGAATTTTCAATTTTTCTTCTTCTTTTTCTAATTTTCAACTTCTTTTTCTAATTTTCAAACATGACTTGGTCAAGTCTCAGCAACAGAACTCACCAAGTACCTAAGTCCCGAGTCTCTGGGCCTCAATTCATTCTACCTACCATGGGACTTGCAAACTCTGGGCAAGTCCTAGTGAATCTTGTATATATAGTCTACATTATTAAGTTTTAGTCATTACCAAATGTATAGTCTATATAGAATTGTTTAAAAGCCTCACTATATAGTTTAGGCAGGTGTTCAAAGTCCCGCCACCAAACACTTTATTAGTGATACCAGCCACTGGTAACACTTAACCAAAGAATCCACCATAGTCTCTCTTTAAAAATAATCTGCAGAACTTTTCCAAGCAGTCTAGGCTCCAACATCCATAATGTCATTTCATACAAACTCAAAATATTATTGAAACATATATACTAATTTGCATAAGATATTTTACAAAATGGACCAATAATCCAACTAAACACAATCAAAATTACAAAAGTCAATCCCATTGTCACCGAGTGAATTTGGACCTTACTATCTAGCAAAAAGAAAAATCCCACATTTTTTAACTCTTCTCACAATATATTGCAATAAGATAGAAGCAAAAAATGCATTTTGCGTTTTATTGAAGAAGCTCATTGACCTAAAAAATAACATCAAACAAGAAAAGTAGCATGTACCTAAAGTTCTATGAATGCAATTAATTTCCAAAGATGGTAAACCTTTTAAACTGCACCTCTTGTATGCCCAGGAGTATCTAGCACACACATTTCATGGCTTCCAAACATCCACTTTTCCCCATCACTTAAGGCCAAATCAATCCCAGGAATTCGATCTTTGTCAGCAAAAGGTCCAATCACCTACACATACCAGTTTGTAGGTCCATGATGTTTATTAACAGAAGTCACAAATTGAAAAAATACATTAAAATAATAGCACTAATGTCATAAACTATGCTTTACACAGTTAACCATTTAAGAAAACTTATTGTACTTGTAAAATCAGCTAAAGTCATAAGTGCTGTGGAAGCAGCACTGTCAAGTGGTGTAAGTAACGAGGAATGTGCTTCACAAATGTTTTGTGCTGTGCAATCCAGTTGATACTAACTTCAGAGTTAAACTCAATGAATTCCTCTCCACCTATATCTTCACAAATTCTAAAGAAACGTCATTATCAAAAGTTTGAAATAATTCAGATAACTTCCTAAAGGGATATTCATTAATGATACAAATGAGCTATCTAATTATTTGTTTCTTTCAAAAAAATACAACTAATCAAAAAAGACTATCTAAACCACATACTTCATAGTTTCTGCAAACTAGCTGCGTGTGACTACAAAAATCCAAAATTCATGAAACTAAACTGTGCTTCAGAGACAAGAAAAATAAATATTTCAAACCTATGCAGATGTTGAAAGCCACCTCGACATCAGAAATACTTCTTATGGAATGTCATAGAATGTAAGAATTATGTCAGAATTATGTCTAAGTCACTAGAAAATTAGAACATGTAAGTGACTGCACTATTACATTACTAATTGCTACATTCAAATATTTCAAGAATTCAGCAACTATGAAGTCCAGAAATTACATGTAGTATTTACATATTTGTTTCTTCTGTTCTACATAGAACAAGGTCTAAGTATACACAAGGAACACATACAGCAAGCAATATTGACAGGGTAAAATTCAAGCAATCCTTATTTCTATTGACAAGTTTAGGCAAATTGATTGCGTTCACTTGAATGGTATAATCCATAAGTCAATCTATTATATCGTTCCATTTATCTTGTATGGACCATCTCCTGGACAAGAGGGTATATATGCGTATATATAGTGTAATTGGCAAAAGAAAACCATTGCCAAACTCAACCCACAAAATAGCATAAAATAGTTTACCAGACTCCAAGAGAAAGCAATACTAGAACATACGCGTGGTAAAGAGTCACATACAAGAACTAGCAAAAAGCACATTTTGCACTGTAATCTATTCCAGCTTCTGTCATTTTGCAGTCTATAATTAATCAGCTAAACCAATCTTTAGAAAGACATGTTAAAAGTAAAACTAGCAATTGTATTGGAGAAACAGAATCACATTAAAGAGCATTTACATTACTCGCAACAGGGTTACAAGGAATTTTTCTCCCAAAATAGACCTAAAAGCCAATAACTTACTAACCATGTTAGAGAGGCAATCCACACTACAAGAAATATAGAACTTGTGGTGACCCGGTAGTTCATTGACAAAGCACTCCAACATGCCAATGGGAGGTTTTAGATTCAAGTCCTAGCTATTCCTGCTATTCAACACAGTATTGGAGACAGGCTACATGAGCTTGATGGGGAGAAGGGAGGTGTTGAAAATGTATTGAAATGTCAATCTACATTCCAGAAAAAATACAACCTGTGAGGGGCTGGTTGGTAGCTCGGTGTAAGAGAATCCCAGCATGCTCATAGGAGATCCTAGATTTGAGTCCTAACTATTCCATGTGAATATTCTGGGTTCGAATCAACTGTTCCATGCTTTCCAGCAACCCAAACAGCCAATGACTTGACATCTTGCAATAAACATTTGCTTCAAACTGTAACAAGTAGCCTTGCATCTTGTCTTACATGGGAATCCAACAGCAATCAAGTGAATTGTGTGGCGTAAAAAATATTCACATTTTCCTAATCATCCATGTGCCTTAGACTACAGATTCTCACCCAAACAGGGAAGCATTAAGAAATTGGCAGGACACATAGTTGTGAGTTATATGACACATCAGTCATTGCATCCACATTACTTTCCCAGCTGGATTCAAGAAGAAATGACAGGACAAAACTAATGCAGAACTACTTAAATGAAGATCAAACTATGCAATGAAAGTTATCATTATCCTGATTGCAAATGTTAGCCTAGTAAGATACCTTGGCACCATATCTCGCCTTTAGCTCCATGTTCCCTCCAGTATGATCATAATGATGATGAGTATTCAGAATGTACATGAGATTGTACTTTCTTTGGCTCAAGGCATCAATTACAGGTCCAGACTCTGAAGGATCCACTATCCCTGTAGTACCTGAGCTTGAATCGTGCAATAAATAAGCATAGTTGTCTTTTAGACATGGAACCTACATTCAATAATTATTGATTATTATGTAGCCAATGAAAAGGTAATTTCCTTGCAAAATAAAGTCAAAATTAAAGCACGTGCATACATTTCATGAAAGGGGCAAAAATAAAGAGAATTACTTGTGAAGAGGATTGAAACAAAATAAAGAGAGAATTGATTTATTTCAGTAAGAGAAAAAATAAATACAAATTTGTATTTCAACCACAATAATAAATGCAAAATTATCTCCTTTTTCAGTTTGTATAACTTAATCTCATCTCTTTATTGTGTTATGCACAATGGGTTCTATTTTATGCACCTTAGGCTATTGTTCTATAAATAGTGTTACTGTTTTGATTCACACCTTTCAATATGACACAAAACGGAATAGAATGTACAGTACTGTGTTCTCCAAATTAGTAGGGGAAGATCTCTTTGATTTGGAATTTTAAAGACTTTTCAATATTACAATACAAACAGAATTTAAGACCTTTCTTTTATTTCTCAGTCTAAAGCACAAAGAATTTTCAGCACATCTCACTAAATAAGAAGTTTTTCTAAAACATTAACTACTCCAGAAAGTAAACTAAAAAATTGTCTACTCCAGAAAGTAAATTAACATGACTAAAAGATGTTTATGGTTTTTAATTAAATGCAAACGATTGAAAACCATAAATGAATAAAGTAGGATTTGATAAACAAACACAAAATATGAATTAAGTGCAAGGGGTTGCCTACAAAAGCCACAATACTTCTTCCAACTATTTTTTAAAGTTATTAAAAAACTCAATTCACAATTCAAACAAATATAAGGATAATAAATTTGTGAAAAGCAAATTTGTGAGTGACTACCCCTATTTTTTACTAATCTTGTTTTTACTTCCTAATCTTCAATGATAGGTATTTCATCAGACATTGTGCATGCCACACTAAATTCCTGATTTGCTGGTATGAGTTTTTCAGTAATCGATAATTGCAAGACAGATCCACAACGAAACAGAGAAGGAAACAAGATACTCATCCAAGCAGATATTACATATATTACTTCACTGAATAATCAGAGTATGGTGACTGAAAGACCTTTCTAGATGTTCACAAATCTGAATCTATTAACTAATCATTTAGAACCAATATACATAGCACAGTTTTAAACAATAGAAACAGAGCACATGCTTCAGGCAATAAAAGAAGGCTCAAATACAGCATTTTGAATAGAACACTAACCTTGAACTTTCCAATAGATAGTATAGAATCCTTCAAACTCTGGGATCATCTATTCCGCCACTTGCTGTTCTCCTGCAACCCAGGTGCCTGTCAGCCTTACAAGTTTTGATTTCAAGTTAACGGAAAGTATCCACAACCCGATATTGACAGGAACCCACGATGAAGCAGGAGTCTTCACCATACATGGTATTTGGCGCATACCCGTCTTCAGAACAGCATTCAGAAGAAACGTCTCCCAGCAATACAAACACAGTAGAAATCAAGAAAGATACTTAGAGCCTTTGTTCTGTGCTAGCCCAACCATTAAAACTATTTCCATCTTAACATACTCTCCGCATTCATTCTCTAGTTGGAAATTACTTCTTCCTAACAACTTTATTTTATTTTTTAAAATAAAAAATGGACTCAGCTCAGAAAAACCAAGAAACTCCTGACAACACTCTTAATAGCATCGGATTCATTGTTCACCTGCCCATCTACCCATTCCAACCCACTGCAATTTTCCATTTGAGAACTTGCATACTTTCTCCTGCTGGTCGGACTTATAATAATGACACTAGATTAGCCAAGTAACATGCCAATACATGAAAGAGACGGCAACCAAAATCTCTCCACATATGTGGGTAGGACTCAATGATGTGCATCAGTGACGTTTGGAAGCCCAATGCCAATTTCCAGCATCAGTTTCTCTCTACAGAATTGCCAATGTAATAGTCTACTATTGTTCCCTAAGCAAACCTTATTCTCCAAGAGCAACCCGATAAAGATAAGGGAAATTACCATTGGTTAGGAACAAAGTTCCCAGACTCGGACTCGGCTCTGACTCGGCAAGAATGACTCGACTTGTGACTCGGCTCAGACTTGGCAATGACTCAGCAAAATAAAAAAACCCTTGAAATTTAGAGATTTTTAACAATTTAAAACTTGTTTCATGCACCCATTATTGAATAAAGCTTAAAGACACTATAGCATCACCAAATAGAAGTTATTTTGATCACATACATCCATCACATAAGTACAAACATAAAATGTAGCTAAAGGAAATAGCAAACATAGATATATACAATTATAAATATTGTCAAATGTATATAAAATCTATGAAATCCATGGCATCAAATGTTCCCAAACATGTGTAAACAAAAAAAAAGTCTATGGCTCTGGCTCAGCCTCAGCCTCAACCTCAGAGTAGCTTGTATCCCTCCTATAAAGGCATCTATGGTAGGTCCCGGATGACTGGGCAGCCATAGTCTCTGCCTGTGAAGTGTCACTTTGATGATGATCAACATTAGTTGTGCCTGATAGTGCTCTATCCTCCTCTTCCATGGCCACAGCCTCAGCCTCTTTGTCTATCTAATCAACCCACTCAAGGTCCTCATCAATGAAGACAGGATCGGTAGACTCAGTGAGCCACTTGGACTCTGGATTGACCTCCTCTAGCGTGATCGGAGAGGAGTCGGTGTCCAAAATTTATCTAGTTCTAAGACGAAGGTAGTAATGAACACAGACTAAATCATTCAACATCTCCACAGACAATCTATCATGCTTCTTTGAGTGGATGTGCTCGAACATGCTCCAGTTGCGCTCACATCCCGAAGCGCTGCATGGTTGACAATATGTAGATCGCAGTTTTTGAAGGTGTGGGGCTATAGGCCCAAACATTTGCCACCATCTATCTAAAATAAGGAAAAGAAAAAGTAAACAATCTCATTTCCAACATTAAGGCTAGATTATAAAATTAAAGTGCATAAACTTAAGAATCTTAACATATATTTCTACCTGGTTGCAATTCTGTCCGAACGTCTTTGTAAATTTTGCTTGTGAAAATCACCCCTATTGCATTATCAAATGCATCCATCTCGTGCAGTGTAGCTATGGAATTAGTAGATACTAGACATCTTTTGTACCACTGTATATAGGCCACTAAGAACCTCCTCATCCGCTCAAAAATCATTGCAGAAATGCAATGCCCGATTGAAGAAATAAGTTGTTGCATGGATGGGCCTATGAAGTTGGTTATGCCATCTCTTATCAATTATCTCCCAAATGAGACCATACTTATCCTCAATTCCTCCATATATTGATCTAATGGCCCCCTTGGCCCTATCCATGCCCTCATATATGTAGCCCATAGAGGTCTTCTCCCCATCAACAACTCATGGGAGAACTACTAGGGACTCAATGACCTACAAATAATGCTAAACAAAAATAGTTAAGTCACAAGTGTGCATCAAAATAAGCAAAATTGCAAAGTTGCAATCAAAACAAAAATATGCATATAAATTTTAAAATTATAAAAAGTAAATACGAACTATTAAACTGTAATAAATTTACTTGCACGATCTCTGCACAAGGGGTCCAAAAACCTCCCTCATCAAAAATACAATCTAATGCATCTATCCGTGCAGTGGTTGTAGCATAGGATGAGGAAGTCCACTCCTCACCAACAAACATGTGCCTCAAAGTTGTCTTTGATTTCATCAAGGATTTTAGTGTGAAGAAATTTGAGGCAAATCTCGTGATACCAGGATGAACCAACTCCTTTTGCCCCGTGTATTGCCTCATAATGCTAAGGACCAATGTATGATTGTAGATAAATTTGCAAAAAAATTTAGCCATATCAACACATTCTTTCACCCATTCAAGCTTACCAATATCCTCCAACATGAGATCAAGGCAATGGGCTGCACATCGAGACCAAACAAAATTTGGGTGCCTATCCATCAAAAGTTTACCTGCAGCAATTTTAAATTAATTAGAATTTAGATGTGATAAGAAAAAAAAATTTTAAAAATCGGGTGCTTCTCCATCAAAACTTAAAAGTTTACGTGCAGCAACATAACTTGTTGCATTATCCATCACCACCTGCAACACATTTTCTTCCCCCACCTCAGTATGACTTCCTCAATAGCCTCACATAAGTATATGGCATTTTTCACATGTGAGGAAGCATTAGTGGACTTCAAAAACATGGTGGATCTTGAAAATAAAGCAAAATAATTATCAATGATCATTGATCATTAATCAATCAATAAATCAAAATTTAAATTATTCAATGCATTTAGGGAAGTAGAATGATCAATCACCTCCGCAGGAAACAAGAAAATTTAGGAGTGTCCTACTCCTTGTATCTTTCCAACCATCTATCATGATGGTGCAACCCTTTTTGCTCCAAGACACTCGGTGGTCCTCTAACTCAACTTTCATATCATCAACCATTTCTAACAAGAGAAAGCCACCTAACTCAGTATCAGTAGGGGCTTTAAACACCAACAGAAATGGTTACGACATCTATCATGCCTTGCCAATAAGGAGATCTGTTCGAAATCGATTAAATAAGAATGTGTAAGAAAATTATAAAAATTCATTCTGATTAATCATTAGACAAAGCAAAATTCAACTTCAACTATAAATTTTAAAATTTACTTATAAAGCAATCAAATAAAAAAGAATTACCTGACTGCAATAAATGGAATGTTGCAAAAGTACCAAAACTTGCAAATTTGTTTTCTTATAGCATCATGAACCTCCTTGTTCCAACCCATGTTCTCAAGCAAGGGTTGTGCACCAGGAGTAGTGTGTGGCACAAAATAGATGTTCAACTTGGATCTCCGGACTCTAGGACCAAAGAAAACAATGCCACTAGGAGGAGCAGAAGTAGAATCATGAGCACTAGGTCAAAGGGGAGGCATGGAAGAACCCTCTCCAACATAACCTACAGTTGTAGAAGTAGATGCACGGGTACCAATAGCAACTAACTCATCCATTTGCCTCTTCTTATTTTCCTTTTCTTGTTCAAATGTTTCTAATTGGACATAATAGAAACGAACTGCCTCAGCAGTTGCTTTGCCACATGGCTTAGTATCATGGCCATGTATGCCGACAATATGGTGTTTAAATCTATTTATGCCTCCATAGTTAATTTCTTTACAAAACATACATTTTGTTTGATTTCTTGTTCTACTAGGAAACTCTTTAGTATATTTCCAGGCCTCATCCTTTTTAGCATATCTCTTAGGCTTAAGTTGAGGATTAGGAGGATTAGGAGGAGCCATTAGGAAAAATTATTGTTTCCAAAACGTGAAGGCTGCAGCAATAAGACAATTTTACAAACAAATTACCATTTGTACATTGTATTTTATAAAGTTATAAACTAATAGAAAAAAAATCAGCAATCTCTACATTTGTGCACTGTGTTTTTGTTTTCTAAATTTCAAATTTCAAAAGAAGAATTTAGAAAAATCAGCAAACCCTACATTTTTTTGAAAATTTTGTAAATACATGTTTACATTTTTTTCAAAAAAAAATCTAGGGTTTGCTATTGTTCTACTTCTCTCATTGAATTTTAAAGTATGCAATTTATATTTGAATAGAAAACATTCAAGATTTGGAAAGCTAAACTTAAAAAATTTAACAACAAAATGAAAAATCCATAAACATACAAAAAAAAACTAACAAAATCTATAAAATTTAACACTTACCTCTTCCAAATGAGTTGAGAAGTCTTTGTAACAATTGCTATGAATTCCTTGATGCTCTAATGCAAGTATACCGCTTCCCCAATGTGATTTGTGGAAGTTTTTTAGCTCTTCTTCCCTACTGGTTGCAAACCTATGGCCTCTTGTTTTTCTTCCTATCTCTCATTTTTCCTCTCTTCTTCTCATAACAAGCAAATAAGATACCTTTCAGAGTAATAAGGACAAGATATGAAAAAAAAAGTTTAAAAAGTTATTAATTTTTTTGTTTTTTACACGGGCAACTAAACATGCCGCGCGGTCGGGTCAGAGGCCACGAACTCGGCGAATCAGCCCTTGACTCGCTGAATAACTTTTTTTTTTCAACAAGCAACTACACATGTCGCGCAGTCAAGTCAAAGGCCACGGAATCAGCAAGTCAACCTCTAACTCGCCAACCCAGCAAGTCACGCCAATCAAAGGGCTTGACTCGGTGGGTCACGGGTCAAGGTCACCCTAACTCGATGAGTATGTCCAAGCGCAGTGACTCGCCTAATTCGCGACTAGTCAAGGAACTCTGGTTAGGAATGCACATGCACTTCTTGAATTTTCACTACTTCACAAAAAGATTATTTAAGCAGTTTATTTATCTATTTTTTCCTGAATTTGTAATTATTTCCTCTTTCATGCCAAAATGAATTGAAAGGATATTGTTCAATAGATGATCACTCAAATTACATACCAACTTTTATCTCCCTCACAGCGATAAATCATAGTGCCAAACTTCACATATTCATAAGGCCTAATAGTTAATATTTAGCCTCACAATATTGTTACACACAATCAAGAGTCAGTCATAAGGTATTAATTCCACATATGAATAATTAATTAGCCTTTGATGGCATTCACACCATAGATATAGTGGATACATACATTTTCTACATCCTTAGAACACACAAAATTCAACCTTCGTATTTCTCCAAAAAGATACAAATTATCTCAAGATTTACAGGTAACTTTATTTTGCAATTTTATCTCCAAAGGAGAGTTTTACAAATTTGAAACTCAGTAAATGCAAAGTGAAATACTTGGATGATACCTCCAACCTGAATTGGGTTTTTGTCCAATTTGTGAGTAGTCCCAAGGGTTTCCATCCTTGGGAGACTGAAACTGAAAACAAGAAGCTCAGAGATCTTCCAAAAAATATTTAATAAAACCAAACATAATCTAAATGAGCCTCTCATTGTTCTTTTGTAGCCCATTGCAGAGACTCCTCACCTTCCCTAAGATTTGCCCCTTCAATTTCCTTTTTTTCCTGTCCTTTATTTCGCCTCTTTTAATTTAATTTGGACTTAGGAGGATAAAAGTAAAGTGACTTTATTAAATATTCACTTAACGCACCATTAAAGTCACTTTAATATTTTAATAAATTAAATAATATTACCCTTATAATTTATTTGGAGTGATAATATTAAATAATTAAATTGATAACTTTTATGACCTTTTTAAATACTTATATTCCAAGGCCACATTAGAAGGCAACATTACAAAATTCAACAATAAGCAGGAACAAAAATTACTATTAGAAAACTAAGTGCAAAAGGCACTTAATTATATTGTTTATAAGAAATTGCATGGAAAAATAAATAAACCAATTCAACTACTACTTATATCCCAGGAATAGTTTTGCATGAATGAAAGCTTCATTATAAAGTAATTCTAGCCACTAAAAAGAATTCTAAAGTATGCAACGTATCAGCTAAACCGATAGCTTAGATTATTATAAAATTGATAAAACATTACCCAAAGTTGATAATATTTGCATGAGAAAAAATATATAAGAATAGATTTGCCTAAAAATAGGAATCTTTCTCAAAGATGTATATTTCTCAAAATAGCCATCCAGGCTAAAAATAAGCATATCTACAAATGGCTACCCAACGTCTCCACTAGAATTCCTTGGTAATGAAATCTCCTACATGCTTTGAAGGAACTGATCCATCTTGACTTCCCCTAGTACCAACCAATACAGAATCTAGATGCACAATTTAAGTTTGATGAATAAACTCAGCTTCAAAAATCAATTTTCAAAGACTTCTAATTCTTTTTATGCCTTCTAGAAGTAATTTGTAGTTGTCACCAAAATATAAATTGTCTACTTGTCGGTCCTTGCCAAATTTTTCAATTATTAGCTACTAGAATTCTCCCTGAACCTAATCTAAGTCATGCATGTTTCCTTTATTACAAATATATTTACATGAAATTTGTCTCATGAAACCAAAAACAAATTTTTCCACCTAAAGTAATTTTAATTTCTACTCAAAATGATTAATGAGTATTCCCCTTTCTATGCAAACATTATGTCATTTTGCTCATTCAATTTTAAGGCCTCCGCCTAGTTAAGGTTTTTAAGAGTCTTCTCATAGGACAAAAATGTCTCAATCATGCCTTTCATATATCCTCAATCCCCTAATTAAAGTTTTTCATTTTTGCTATCAGGTATAATTTCTTCAACACTTTAGTACCTTAACAATAAATGTCCTCAAACCATTTTCCAGAATCTTCTCATACACGACTAGCTAAACTAGCCACTTTTGCTCTTTGGTAGACTCTAGAAGCTTGGGCATAAACATTGGGAGTTGTTTAACCCAAACTTTCAAGGCTACCTTATCTTCTCCATCTTTGATAACCTTCTCCTTAATGTTACCTAGGACCACTTCCAACATGTTCACATCCCCATGATAACTACTTGGCCCCAAATATGTCCAAATAATTTGAAAATTAGAGGGTTTTGAAACTTGAATGGATTTATCTTCAAGTGAAATGATTGGTTAAATAATTAAATTTTCCTTTGCAATCTTGGTCATTCTAGATTGGAACTTGGATTTTTTTACAAGTCTCCCACCACTTTACCAAGTGTATCAAAGTTGATTTGATAGGAAGACACTTTTATTTTCCTCATGACAACCTCTATTAACCATGTAGGAACTTCCACCTTTCTTCTACACAACCACTTTCACGAGTTCCTTGATGAGGAAAAATTTATTGCATCACAGATAGTTTCCAGGGTTCTGATTGAACATGTGACAAGACAACCTCCTTTAAGAAAAGTTCCCTAACCAATGACAGAGGAATAGGAGTTAATATAGACTAGTCAAGTTGAATAAACATGGCCATATCAATCCCCTTCTTTTCAATCTATCTTATAATATCCCCAATGGATATTTTCCCCCAAATTTCTCAAATATATAAAACTCAAAAATTAACAAATAAAATTCATGCAATAGATTTCAGATTAACCAGCAAATACCAAAAAATATCTAGATAAAACAATCTCAGAAATATTATTGCATTCAATCTTCAGCAGTTTAATAACAAGATCCAATCTTAAAAACAAAAGTCACAATCAGATTAGAAAACTAGAAAAGAACCTGAAATACAATGTGAACTCCGTCGTGAATCCACCTCAAGAGATGAACTGGATTTCCATCCAATCCACTGAGAAAGCCTAAAGGTTTTCGTCCTCGGGTTTTAGAATCGAAAGCTAGAAGCTTCCCAAATTCTACAAGAGAATAGAAATCAACTCATAAACCAAGCATGCTGAAATGAGTTCCCCTCTTTGTTCTTTTAAGGAGCCGCCCTATGACCCTTCAGCTTTCCTTTTCTGTCTTTTCGTCTTCTTTCTCATTTGTCACCTTTTTATCCACCTTTTTAAATATAAAAACTGACTATTAGTAATTTGCATTAAGCTCCAAATAAGTCACTTTTAATATTTTATGAATTTAGCTTTTAATTTTCTAATGTCCCAAAAGGGAACATTAGAGTCCTCCCTCCTTGAGATTGCTTGTCCTCAAGCAATCACGACCCTGTAAACCAATACCAGGATCTCATATCAATCTGCAAGCTGCTCTATAGCTCATTCTGGAATCTTTGAAAACAGGACATGCCACACTGTGAAGCCAAATGTTAGGATGCAACTCATCCATCAATAAGATTCCTGGATCCCAAGTCAACCTGAAAAAACACTACTTCACCTATCTACTGCGTCACTCTGAAAATAACAGCACTAAGCCACAAGCTAAGAAGCAACTCATCATGATCCACAAGAAGCAAAACACTCATCCTGTCAACATCTGGATCCCAAATCAAGCTATCCATCCGATCCTGGGAGTAGAAATAGATGTTTATCATTCTACCATCTTCCTGTAACAGCCATCTAAATGAGTAATCCACCCAACAGATGTCAAAAACATCTCCAATATGCACGAAGATCAACTCATAAGACCACCATATGTTGCTGCTATAATCCGGGTCAGCAATAAGAATGATAACAATGTTGTCATTGTGCCCCTGTACAGAAAAGATGATCATCTCATATGTGATATTCCTTGAGTAAAGATGTCTCCACAAATCTACATACAACTCAATACCCATTGTAGACCATGCCAATTATGAAAATGCAGTAGAAGACCAAGCAGGACAGCTACTAATAACTGTTAAGAGAGCTTCATTCGTATTGTTATTATATATATATATATATATATATATATATATATATATATATTATACAATGTTAATAATGAAGAGTTGTGATATTTATATTATATTATTATCATTATTATATTATTAATATAGTAATGATAATATTATAATGCAATGATATATATTATATTATTGTAGTTAATTATATATTTATGTTAATTATGGTTATAGTAGACAATTATGGTTATTACCATAATTGTCATATTATATTATTATATGGTCATGACTCTCCAAGACGTGACTATTCAAAAGATATAAATATATATCAATGGCTAGTGAAAAGATCAATCACAATGGTAATCTATTTCACTACAGCAGTAACATATATTCTCTATAGGACGATCCAGATTTCACAACATTTTATCAGAGCCTAACCTATAAGAGAATAAAATACAGTTTTGGGAACAGTAAGAGCAAAGTATTACATAGGGAGACGGACAATACAGAAATAGAGGACTACAGAGTTGCCTTCCTCATCTGCGTTCAGATATTATGAGACTTAAAACGAGGAGGGAAAGATACAAGGCATCGGAAAGGAGAGATATTCATTCATCCACATCGATGAAAAGAGGACCAAGTGGGAATTACGTGGACAGACTCAAACTTATAGTCAGAATAATATATACTACGTAGCGGATAAAATACAGCCTATGCGATCAGCCATATTCATATGTGATGGAAGGGAAGCAACATAGACAATATACGGGACCATTTACACAGATATGAAGATATCATACGGAGACATGGAAGAAGCCAAATAGGAGTATCAACAGGAAGAAACAAGAACTCAGTCAACGTACTATAGGGAAGTCGATAAAAGGAAATTGAGTATCATTAAGCAAAAGAGATATGCAGACATGGAAATAGAGATCTGCAGACAGGGAAACATAGATTAAAACATTAAAGTCTTTAGAATATCGATTCCAGCCGTAGAGGAATAAGACGATATCAATAAGCATATACATGCGGTTACAAACAGAGTCTAATAAGAACCGTTATTTCAATCAACCATCCTCTATATCACTTAGCAAGAGTCTCTTACAACATAGTGGAGAAGATAGCGATCAAAATTAAAAAAAGGGATATAGAACACTTGAACAGATAGTCAGCCAATAAAATACAGTCATCATTTAGGTTATGCAAATGTAGGCATCAAATGGAATATGATGATACAAAATATTTACCAACACATCTTTAAGATTATTATCATTTTAAAGAACAAACAGTGATATACAGATCTGTCTACACCAACGATTGGAATGGTAGCAGTATACACAGAGATATAATAGATTATACATAGAAATATAGGAAGCGATTACATATGACAGCAGAGAACTGCGATTACATATGACAGCAGAGAAAAGCGTCAATGAGTATAATATTCAATAGATCAATAACAACGGTGATAACAAACCAAATCAGAAAATACCAGATAATGTTTGAATCGGTATCTCAGTGCTGATAATTAAATAACCTTAATTATCAACTGTCATTTTTATCCACAAATCAGTATCAATATGAGTCAGGCCACCTAGTCAGAAAATAGAAGAATACAGTTGACATCAATCTTACACAGTCAATGGGGAGTATGGATGTCAAGCCACCATGAAAGAAGCAAGTGAATCCATAGGGAACATGCTCAGTAAGGATTCAAACATTATACATATTCGAAAGAACTAATGACCTTATTATCATTCAAGATGGAATTGAGGAAGATCCTTATTTCAACGCTAATATCATAGTGAATAGTCATCGATTTCATACATTGATATATAATTCAACAGACAAACATTCAGATTACCGACAATGTCGGCAAGCTGAACATAAGAAATAAGTTAGATAAAGGTCATTCTCTTGGAAATCTGAACATGCAATTAGTAGGTATGACTGAGGTGTTGTAAAAATTCAAACTTATAATCTGACCACTGACAGAATTTTAAAGATGGTAGTCAATTCAAGCCCATTAGAAACCAAAACCTGTTCATTAAGTGATTTGACTGGTTAAATCTGCTATCGAACAATCAGAGATGTCAAATAGAAGTTGGATAGATGTCATTCGCTTGATTGCTTAGAAATTTGGAAGTCTGAACACGCAATTAAAGATGACCATGACTGAGAAACTGGGTATCAAACACTCACTTCTGATCTGACTATTTACTAATCTGATCTCGCCTGATTCAAGGCATGGGAATCCAAAAACAAAAAGATCATGTGTTGAGTATAGAGGTGTTTGTGGGGTTAATACACTCACAAGACTACAAATAGTAATCATCATTTGTCAAAGATTGAATTTGCTACTTATCAATCTCTATGCCTTAACTCTTTTAGTTATTGATCACATTTTCATGTATTATGGCATTGGACCACGTTTTGATACCATTTTTTCTAATTTTTGTTCTTCTAAACTAAGTTTTGGTCTTTGTGGTTGGGAGTTGCACGCATCACACTTTTGCACCGTTACACCATTTCAACAAAATTTCCTTATCATCGATTTCATAAAAGTATTGATTAGATACACGGAGCTTTATGTGCATACACAAGTGGATGTATGGAGCAGAATTGAAAATATATTGCTAAAGTGAATGGAACGATGAAGGAATAAGTAATATAAGACCATCTAAACTATGATCATCTATCAATCAAACACAATAAGACAATCGGTCTAGCGAATTACAATTAAATTCATTTCCAGCAAGTAGATTCAAGGAGATTATAAGGACAAACTCCAGCAATCAGAGCAAGACATCCATTGAACAATATTCAGTTGGAACTTACAGCAATAGCCTTCCTAAGGCAATTAGTTGCATATATATATATATATATATAACAGATTTGGAAGGAGCAATAGCAGATATATATATATATATATATATATAACAGATTTGGAAGGAGCAATAGCAGATTGAAATGGATCTCAAGAGTAATATCAGACAACATATTTTGATATACCAAACATCACCATAAGCCTATATCCATTTCAGAAATAGAGTAAAGTAAAACAACAATATTTGGGGTGAAATAATTTTACTTGGTTCTCATTTCAACTATTTGACAATGAAATAACCAAAGCCGACAACCATCCTACGTATATCAGTGTTAACAAGAGATGAATATCCGGGGGCATTCAAAGAGAATAAATATTATAAATAATAATATCAATGGGCTCACCTTACGAAAGGAAATACTTGAAATTTTATAAAGATAAGTAATTCATGTTTTATTTGAATTTGTAGTTTGTAATTCATTAAATAAATGTTGTATGCTTCTATCATTTGTATTTTTGTACGAGATAGTTTAGCTTTATAAACTATTTGTAATCTATCTCTAACATACTTTCAGGATAAAAGCATATGAAATTCAGAGAAAGTCTGACATTTTCAAGAGGTCAAGAAGTTGATGAGCTTGAGCTTCAGAGGGAGCATGTACAATTCAGTTAACTTGTGACAATCTCAATCGTATTGATTGAGAGGGAGTTCACAATTGAAGGTAAAAAAAATCTGAGATTATAGTAGTGGGAACTCGTGGATAGAAATGAGTTGCACGTGGATAGAATCCATGATTAAGGCATTCCATACATCATGAAACTACAACTCATTGAGATAAACATCATACTAGAGGTCTTTATTATCTTCCCTCAAGTCCAAGAGGGAGTGTTTATGTTGTGGCCTTGGAAAAGATCAAAATGCGTCTTATGCTAGCTGATGTAACCTTATGACTATTTAGATTATTTGTATTGATTCTCTCAAGAAGGAAGGTATGAAGTGATATCGTGCAATGACACTGAGTTTAGTATGTAAACAGAGTATGCCTTCGTGACAGAGGGAGAAGCTAAAAGACCTGCATCAGTGGACATTCGAGGATCTTGATTCAAAGGGAGTAGACCATGTTTTGTTGGCTCTCTAGTGTTCGAGAAACTGTAGCAGAGAATTATGATGAATTACCATGTGAGAAGACTATGCTTCCATGTTAGAGGGAGAAGCTTCAAGTTAAGTTGGCACCCCAAGATCTTGGTCATACAAATTCAGAGGGAGTGTACCATGTCAAGATGGTGTATACTTTGTAATCTCAGAATTCACCAAGACTATGAGATCGTGCAAACAAATGTAATTCAGTGGAGGTACATCCTCACTAAAGAACAAACAACTAATCAAGCGTCTTGCTAGAAAGAAGATTGTGTACCTTCAGATAACCTTGTTATGTTGAGGAATAAAAGCCTTATTAGGTGAAAAGAAGGTATCCTGAACGCTATGTTTACTTGTTGTGCAATAACTATATCGTGGTTAGACAACATTAAGTTGTTGGTTTCAAACTGTCATGATGTGTTCTGGACTGTATTATGTTCATGGCTAGACAACATTGAGTTGTTGGTTTTAAATTGTCATGACTGAGAGTTTGACTTGAATTTTTTATAATTCTTGTCTTTGATAGACAATTCTAAGGTGGAAGTCTTGATTTCCACTCTCTGGATGAGCCAGAGTAGATCCACCCTTTGAGAAGAGTCAAGGTGACTTTATGGGTTTTTTATTCATGAATAAATGTAAAAAAGTGTATATTGCAATATTGTGTAAAAATGATCATTTGTGTGTGGGTTAACATTTCGAGGTGACGATCTTGTAAATAGTTAACCAAAGTGTCAAGATAGACTACTTAAGTGTGTGTCCCGACTGTGCGGAGATCTTGACTCTTGTTATTATTGGTTGTGTAATAATGAAACCATATCATGATAGACTACTTAATTGTGTGTCCCGACTGTGCGGAGATCATGATATTCAAGTCTATTTTCATGACGAGACTACATTAACTTGTGTGTCTCGATGTGCGGATGTCATGATAGACTTTTGATATTTAATACTCACTCGCTAAGAGGGAGTGTTAAGAGAGCTTCATTCGTATTGTTATTATATATATATATATATATATATTATACAATGTTAATAATGAAGAGTTGTGATATTTATATTATATTATTATCATTATTATATTATTAATATAGTAATGATAATATTATAATGCAATGATATATATTATATTATTGTAGTTAATTATATATTTATGTTAATTATGGTTATAGTAGACAATTATGGTTATTACCATAATTGTCATATTATATTATTATATGGTCATGACTCTCCAAGACGTGACTATTCAAAAGATATAAATATATATCAATGGCTAGTGAAAAGATCAATCACAATGGTAATCTATTTCACTACAGCAGTAACATATATTCTCTATAGGACGATCCAGATTTCACAACTTCTCTGAAGTTGGTTGAAGATAAAATCACCAATCAATAAGTAGACAGCTTCCATATCATAAGAACTCAGTGGCAAATCTATAGATGAGTTGTAGGAGCCTTCATTACTCCTCAAAGACAACTCTAAGAAATCTGATTCACTACAAGTGCCACCAATTAAACCAGCATCTCCACTAATGAAAAGATCACCATCAAGTGCAATTTTAGCACTAGTTTCACTTGGTTCATCTTTATCCTTGTTGTCGGGATATTTGAATGTACCGGTTAATATGTTAATTAAGTCTTATGTTAGCCTCGGTCGTCAATGACCTAGAGGTAAACCATTACATCACGACGTTTCAGTCGTGGCCCTTTGGGTAGTATATATACCCTCTCAAAGGATGGACACGAGATATATTATGGTATTATCGTTATGATGTAAATGTACTTGCCAGTCTGGAATAATTAATGAAAGCATCTATTTTTCTTTGATATATTATGTATTTGTTGCATTTCCTGTACTATGTCTATGCATTACTAAGTTTACCCCAATGGGCAAACATTTGGCGTCGTTGCCCAACGAATCTGGCAAGTGACGGAATGAGTGGACGAATGGGAATACCATTTGAGGAGATTATCAATGTGAGGACTAATGAGGACGAAATCACAAAACTTTTTGAAGAAGAGCATGCTCTGATAATCGATGATTGAATAGATTTTATGCCTAATCAATTGAATAAAAATAGAAATTTAAAGAAGAAACTTGAAGAGGAACAAGCCGCTAGAAAAGCCATACTCGCACAGCAACAAGCCGAGTGAAGGGAGAGATTCAAAAGACGCAACGAAGGACTACCGAAGGGAGTAAGTGAAGGCGAGGGTCTAGAGGAATCTGACCGGGAGGCCGGAAGAAGTGACGAGGACCACTTAGAGGAAACAAGGAGCTTGTTCGGGTCCTTAACCTTAACCCCACGGACAGAAGCAAGCGAAGCCTGAAGGAAGGAAGAAGAGGAAGCCGCAAGAGGGAGGTTCAAGATACTGTTGCCGCCGAGAGTATAGAAGTGACAGAGGGGGCACGGGGATCACAATAGCCCACCAGGCTTGGACAGTTCCAGTAGTTCAGGGACATCAAGTGGTACGATACCAAACATTTTCGGGGTACCAACGCCAGCAGTACCATCCCAGCCTATAACACAACCGGTGTTGCAAACACAGTCGGCACTTAGAAAAGTAAACATGGTGACTAACAAAGAGAAGCTGCCAAAATTCCATGGAGATGGGAAGGAAGATCCAGTACGACATTATCGTACGTGCGAGACAATCTAGTCGGCGAATGGAGTTGCCGACCACGCAGAATGGGTGAAACAGTTTCCTGCCACACTCAGAGGGGTAGCCATCGACTGGTACTCCGATGTGGACAAAACAAAGGTGACCACTTGGGCCGACCTCAAAAAAGAATTCGAGGAGTTTCGACTCTTGAGGGATGACAATAAAATTGTTTTTGAGATATACGGTACCAAACAAGGCAAAAAAGAGATTGTGCGGGCTTACGGTCGCTGACTGAAGGAGTTAGTTGGAAAAATGGATAGCCAGCCATCGAATGGCCTGAAGAAAAGATGGTTCGTGGAGGGCCTGAAATCTATGTAATGGACACCCCTGAATGCCCCAAAAAACTAAACCCACTGCTGAAAGGAATTATGTCAAACAGTTTGCATGCAACTTCTTATTTCTCCATTTAATGTTTTAAACCCCTTATAACACTGGAAATCAAACATTTATTTGTTTGTTGTGTTTTGTGCATGGAATAGGAATCATACAACATAAACAAGAAATAAACTACAATAATATGCAAAGTGGACAATGAACTGCTGCTGATAAAATGTTATTTTCAGAATTAATAAAACCAAATACATGGCAGATTTATCAACTCACTAATTACTCCAGCATTAATGAAATAATACTCCAGCCCATGCTTTCGAACTTGTTGCTACAGTGACGTGAATAGTACCACGTGAATAGTGTCGCGTGAATAGTGCCGCATGAATAGTGCCACGTGAATAGTGTCGCATGAACAGTGCCGCTACAGTACTTTGTCCTTCAATCATTCCACTACCTTCATAAAATCATTCCCTCAAAGCGGCATAAGCATTGGACAAGTAGTGAAGAAGATATGAGTAAAATACCAAATCTGCCTATAGCTGGAAATGCAACTAAACTGCCTGATAATGAAACTGATAACAATGGATTCCAAAGGCCAAACCCCAAGGGAATGACGTCTAGAATGTCACAAGAGAGGATAAACGCCCTCAAATGCCAAGAACGGATCTGCAACTCACACACCAATTTCTTCTCCTATTCAACTTCCCCTAATGAAGCCACAAACGCTTCCTTTTATTCTATTTCCAAGGGTCGGTTCAACTCTCATGGGCAATGTGGGATAAAAGATGAGCAATATAAAACATATATTAAAATATCCCCTTATGTCTCCCTTGGGTACACATCCCTATAAAATAAATATTAAAGTAACACTTTAATACTTTACAATTAAATTAAATGTTACTTTAATAAAACTTCAGGCATTAAAATGTATTAGCAATCGGACTCCGAATAATGCAAGTGATAGCTCGTCGGAAAGCTCTCACCGAAGAGTATCAAATCCAATCACCAAAACTGGCCTCCACTGTGTCCTGTTGACTTACTAAAAATAGTAAGTATGCCTGAAACTGAGTAAATCAACTTCATTTTGGCCCAAACTGGAAATGACTAGGCCAAAACACTCCAGGATCCCCTTAAACCCTTCGTTAGCCCTCGGGACCATGTAGAACAAGGCTAACGCACACACGCTTGGTCAACTGCCTAAAGTGGGGACATTACAGTCCGCCCCCCTTGAAATTGCTTGTCCTCAAGCAATCTCAGTCCAGCCTGCTGAATAACCTGCTCACTCTCCCATGTAGAATCCTCCTCCGGCAGGTCTCTCCATCTGACCAAATACTCCTTCACTACCCTATTTCTAAGCTTCCTTTCTCTGGTGTCCAAAATAGCCTCGGGTACTAACACAAGCTTCCCCTCCTCATCCAAAGGGGGTAAATCTGCAGAAGGCACTACACTCTGACCAATGGCTTTCTTAAGCCTAGACACGTGAAACACATTGTGCACCCGACTGCCCTCTGGAAGCTCAAGCTCATAGGCCACTTCGCCCACTTTGCGTATTACCCTGTAGGGACCATAAAATCTAGGTTTCAACTTTTCAGCTCCACTCTTCTTGAGCGATGACTGTCTATATGGTTGTAGCCTCAAGTAAACCATATCCCCTACCTCAAAACTGCGCTCTATTCAGTGCTGATCAGCGTACAATTTCTGTTGATTCTGGGCCTGTTGTATATTCTCCTTGAGCACTTTCAGGATGTCCTGACTATCCTGCAATAAGTTTTTGGCTTTGGGCACTCTGCTGTCCCCCAAAACTAAATCCATGAAGCTAGGTGCTTCATAACCATAGAGTGCCTTGAAAGGAGTCATCCTGATGGACATATGATAAGTGGTGTTATAACAATACTCTCCCATATGCAACCATCTGATCCAAGCCTTTTGTTGTGCAGTTACATAGTTCCTCAAATATCCCTCCACCCATTTATTCACAATCTCTGTTTGCCCATCTGTCTGTGGATGATAACTAGTGCTAGGTGTAAGATCTGTACCACACATCCTAAACAACTCTTGCCAAAAAACACTCATAAACTTACTATCCCGGTCACTAACAATGAATCTGGGCAGCCCATGTAACCTGAATATCTCTCTAAAGAAAAGATCTGCCACCTGTGCTGCTGTGTAAGTGGACGGAATAGCAAAGAAGTGAGCGAACTTCGTCAAGCGGTCCACCACCACATAGATGCAATCCCTTCCCTGCACTCGTGGTAAACCAGTGATGAAGTCCATCGAAATACTTTCCCATTTCCTATCAGGAATGGGCAAGGGCTGTAATAACCCTGCAGGAAATGTGTGCTCTCCCTTATTCTGTTGACAAACTGCACACTCCCTGACATACCTCTGAACATCATCCTTGAGCCCTCTCCATGAGAACCGCTCTCGGATCTGCCTGTAGGTCTTGAAGACCCCTGGATGCCCAGCTGTGGGTGCATCATGAAATGCCTTCAGTATCGCCTCTCTCAAGTGTGACGACGGAATCAAATAAACCCTGTTCTGAACTCTGATCAATCCATCTATCACCTCATAGCGATCATCCTGTATGGTACCTGAAATCAATCCAGAAGCCCAAGCATCTCCGACATACTCTGCTATAATCCGATCTCTCCAATCTCCTGAAATCTCTGCCAGAGCACATAAGTGAGGTCTCCGAGATAAGGCATCAGCCACCACGTTTTTCTTACCTTTGACAAACTCTATGTCAAAGTCATAAGCCTGCAATTTAGTAACCCATTTCTGTTGCCGGTCGTTAAGATCACGCTGGCTCATGAAGTATTTAATACTGTTGTGATCAGTCTTGATCACAAAACGCCCACCTACCAAATATGATCGGAATTTGGCCAATGCATGCATTATGGCCAACATCTCTCGGTCATAGATAGAATAACTCTTCTCAACTCCCCGGAGCTTCCTACTCTCGAATGCAATGGGATGCTTCTCCTGCATCAATACTGCTCCAATCCCATCACCCGATGCATCACAATGAAGCTCAAAAGGCTTCGTGAAATCCGGTAGAGCTAGAACTGGACATGAAGACGTTACCTGCTTGAAATGCTCAAAACACCTCTGTGCTGCCCCTGTCCACACGAAGGCCCCTTTCCTGGTAAGATCTGTCAAGGGTGCAGCAGTCTGTGAGAATCCCTTAACAAACCTCCTATAAAAACCACATAAACCAAAGAACCCCTTAAGCTGTGTAAGGTTTGTGGGAGTAGGCCAATCTACAATAGCTCTAATCTTTTCGGGATCAACCCGAACACCATCTGCACTAATGATATGCCCAAGGTAAAGGAGCTCGGTCATGCCAAACTCGCATTTAGATTCCTTGGCATACAATGACTCTCTCTCCAGAATAGCTAACACCTCCTCCAAATGATGTAAGTGCTCCTCCCAGGTCTTACTGAAGACCAAGATGTCATCAAAGAAGATCAAGACAAACCTCCTCAACTGCTTCCTGAATACCTGGTTCATACAACTCTGAAATGTAGCGGGTGCGTTGGTTAGTCCAAATGGCATCACCATAAACTCAAAGTGGCCAAAGTGACATCGGAAGGCTGTTTTCTCAATGTCCTCTGCTCTCATCCTGATTTGATGGTATCCGGACCGCAAATCAATTTTGGTGAAGAAGCATGCCCCATGCAACTCATCAATCAGCTCATCAATCCGAGGAATGGGATACCTGTTTTTAATTGTTTTCTTATTCAGTGCCCTGTAATCGATGCACATGCGCATCGTCCCATCCTTCTTCTTTACCAAAACTACTGCTGAAGCAAAGGGGCTCTTACTAGGCCTGATATGCCCCATCTCCAACAAATCCTTAATCGCCTTCTCTATCTCATCCTTGTGTTTCTTAGGATGACGATATGGAGTAATCATAACTGGTTTGGCTCCCTCCTCGAGCTCGATAACATGCTCTATCCCTCTGTCAGGAGGAACCCCATGAGGAATATCGCCAAATACTTTAGCGTGTCTATCAAGTATCTTCTGGATATCTGGTGGATGACTCTTTTCCTGTGGCTCTGGTGAAGCTGGCATAATGTAGCACTCTGTCGCCCACTCTATGTCATCATGACGAAAAAGTCTCTGCATTCTCCTCAAGGACACTAGTCTGCAACCTCCATCCGAAAGTCCTCTAAGTACCACAGTTCTGCCCTCATGCTGGAATCTCATCTCCAATTTCGCTAGGTTGAGTGTGAACTCAACTAGCGAAGCCATCCATGTCATGCCGAGGATGACATCATAATCTCCCATGTCCACAACATAGAACTCATCCTCCAACTCATAGCCATCTCCAAACCTAATGTGAAGATTAGATATCTTCCGAGTGCACAATAATTTGTCACCGTTCGCCACCATGACACTAAACCCATCATGCTCCTCGGTCTGTAACCCTCTCCTAGCTACCAACTGTGCATCTATGAAGTTATGTGTAGCCCCAGTGTCAATGAGAGATATCACTTTCTGCCCCTGGATAGTACCCCTGACCTTAAATGTGATTGCCCTTTGGGCCCCTGTCAAGCGTGCCAACGATCTATCATCCTTAGGAATGCTGCTCTCCTCTATAGTGTTACCTTCATCTGAATCGGAGTGCTGATCCTCCCCCTCTGACTCTGACTCTTCTGCTGAAAAATACTCCATTTGATTTGCCTTAGCCTTGAGAGGGCATTTATGAGATAAGTCCCAAGGCTCTCTACAGTGGAAGCACAGCTTCTTCCTTCGAAGTTCATTCATGGTTTCATTGTCTAGTCCTTTTGATCCTTCTTTGGGTTTGTTATACTCTTTCTGAAATGGTTTTTTGTCTTTGTCCTTGCGGTAGGAAGAATCTGTTGAATGGTATTTTCCTTTGTATACCGAAGGGGCTAAATCTCGTGCCTTTTTAGTTGCTTCAGCTAAGGTGAGTGGATCATGTCCCTTCACCCAACCTCGTAATGGATCAGCAAGCCCATCACAAAATAACACCACCAATCTCCTAGGAGAGATATCAGTAACAAGTACAGACAAGCGCTGAAACTCAGCGATGTAAGCATCTACAGAACCTGACTGTTTTAACTGTGCTAGCTCCTTGAAATGTAACTCGGGATCCCTAGTGTCAAATCTCTCAATCAATCTGTCGGTGAATTCCTCATAGGATGTAATCTGATTATGCCCCAGAGTCACCATGCCATGATGCCACCATTCATGTGCAACGCCATCCAAGTGCATAGCCGCATACTTGATAGCCTCCTCCTCAGGCATAGGATTTAGCTGCAAGTATGTATCTACCTTCTGCACCCAAGCTCGTGCAGTCATCTTCCCTGAAGCATCATAATAAGGTAAAGAAAGTTTTCCAACTTTCTTTCTCAGCTCAAAGTTTTGATTCCTCCCTCCTGCTCTAGGCATGTGTCTCATCCTCAAGTCCATATAGTCTCTGAGGGAAATATCCGCCTGAAACTCCGGTCCACTAGCCTCCCAGTCCCTCCTGAATTGATCCTGTAACTCGGTAATCTGCGGTTCGTTTACTGGTTGAACCGGATCTCTGGGTGGGAAGGTGGGTAGAAGAGGTCTCGAGCTCGCTGTCCGAGCTGGGCGTGCAACGTGTCTAAAGTTATCAGCCTCATTCCCATTGTTGCCGTGTCCATTATTACATTTATGTTATTCTCAGGACCATTGTTGTTACCTTGGCCTCCATTATTATCATTGCCCCCATTGTTATTGTTTCTGTTGTTGGCATCACCTGGATTAATATTGACACCCATCTGTCTAGCCATGAGCTGCAACATCATGTCCATTCGCCTATTCTGCTCCTGCTGCATACGCTGCCCCTGCTCTAATGTATCCAGTAACTGTCTAAACATTACATCCCCCTGATCTGGACCAGTGTTCCTGCCTCCGCCTAATCCTGTATTCATGTCATCTCGGTCACCCATATTGCTGTCTTGATCAAAGAATATCTCCTCTGTGTCTGTATGACTGGATTCTATTTCCACCTGCACGGATGAACTAGACTGTTCGCTCTGCAAGTCTAAAATCCTGTTTTGTCTTGCTCTAGTATTGCGAAAATTATAAGGCCCCTGTCGCATGCTCAAACATAAATGCTTAGCCTGTTTTTTTTTTGTTTTTTTTTTTTTAGTTCTGATTTTAGTGTTTTGACATTTCGTCAAACACTTTTCCCTCTATCCGGCTGTTCCAAATTCCCTATAAGACCTCCACAGGATGGCAGGACTTATAGCTCTGATACCACTGTAATGGACACCCCTGAATGCCCCAAAAAACTAAACCCACTGCTGAAAGGAATTATGTCAAACAGTTTGCATGCAACTTCTTATTTCTCCATTTAATGTTTTAAACCCCTTATAACACTGGAAATCAAACATTTATTTGTTTGTTGTGTTTTGTGCATGGAATAGGAATCATACAACATAAACAAGAAATAAACTACAATAATATGCAAAGTGGACAATGAACTGCTGCTGATAAAATGTTATTTTCAGAATTAATAAAACCAAATACATGGCAGATTTATCAACTCACTAATTACTCCAGCATTAATGAAATAATACTCCAGCCCATGCTTTCGAACTTGTTGCTACAGTGACGTGAATAGTACCACGTGAATAGTGTCGCGTGAATAGTGCCGCATGAATAGTGCCACGTGAATAGTGCCGCATGAACAGTGCCGCTACAGTACTTTGTCCTTCAATCATTCCACTACCTTCATAAAATCATTCCCTCAAAGCGGCATAAGCATTGGACAAGTAGTGAAGAAGATATGAGTAAAATACCAAATCTGCCTGTAGCTGGAAATGCAACTAAACTGCCTGATAATGAAACTGATAACAATGGATTCCAAAGGCCAAACCCCAAGGGAATGACGTCTAGAATGTCACAAGAGAGGATAAACGCCCTCAAATGCCAAGAACGGATCTGCAACTCACACACCAATTTCTTCTCCTATTCAACTTCCCCTAATGAAGCCACAAACGCTTCCTTTTATTCTATTTCCAAGGGTCGGTTCAACTCTCATGGGCAATGTGGGATAAAAGATGAGCAATATAAAACATATATTAAAATATCCCCTTATGTCTCCCTTGGGTACACATCCCTATAAAATAAATATTAAAGTAACACTTTAATACTTTACAATTAAATTAAATGTTACTTTAATAAAACTTCAGGCATTAAAATGTATTAGCAATCGGACTCCGAATAATGCAAGTGATAGCTCGTCGGAAAGCTCTCACCGAAGAGTATCAAATCCAATCACCAAAACTGGCCTCCACTGTGTCCTGTTGACTTACTAAAAATAGTAAGTATGCCTGAAACTGAGTAAATCAACTTCATTTTGGCCCAAACTAGAAATGACTAGGCCAAAACACTCCAGGATCCCCTTAAACCCTTCGTTAGCCCTCGGGACCATGTAGAACAAGGCTAACGCACACACGCTTGGTCAACTGCTAAAGTGGGGACATTACAATCTAACCTACGAAGGAAAATGAAGATAGTGCCCCTCACCTCATATGTAGATGCCTATAACCGGGCGATGGACGTGGAGAGCAAACAGAAGACCTCCAAGAAGAAAAGAAGCAAGTCCTCTTCCGACAAAGATGAAACTTCAGACGATGACAGTGGCAGTGATGGCAAGTTGAAGAAAAAGTCATGGCACTCCAAAAGGACATGGAGAGAATGATGGAGTTCAAGACCATGAAAGGGGGTACCAGCAAGGGGGAAGATGACATGTGGTGTATGGACTACAAAGCGAGCGGCCATACAAATGGGTCCTATCCCAAAAAGGCAATATGTGACATTTGCCAGATCATGGGCCATTCCACCAAGGAATGACCATACAACATGAAGGTGAGGAATCAACAAGTGCTATTTACACAAGAGCAACCATCTACATCAAAGGCAAAGACTAACAATAACGCATCCTCGGGCGGGTACGGAGGCAACCGACACAGTGGCGGAAGGGGTAATAACAACAACACCAACACAAGGAGTCGAATAGAATACGACTCCAAGGGTCGGTCGATGATCCAGTGTCGAGCTTGTAATCAGTGGGGCCACTTTGCAAGGGACTGCGACAAGGGTGACATCCCGCAGAAGCTCTGTCGCTAGTGTGGTCCTGGCAACCAAGAGGATGCCAACTACCCAAAATCCGGGGTCAACTTGCTCAACATCGAGGGAACGAGCAGTGACAAGGGGGTACTAGCCATCACACGATCACAAGCAAAATAAGGAGCACGGGAGGGTAAGGAAGAAATAGAGAAGGCGATGAAGGCACCAAAAGGAACATGGGAGATGGCTACCACCTCGGGCCGGAGGGAGGCAGAACAAAACATTATGAGACAAATGTTACAGGTAGAGGTACTGGTGAAACTCCAGGACCTCCTTCACACCCTGCCTCACTTGGGAACGATGTTGTTGGGGAACTTGGCCACGCAGCCAAATACCACACATACGGACATCCTCAGAGGGTTGGCAACTGACCCAATGATACTTGCTGTAAACAGCGGCAAGTACCCAGCAGTCGTCGAGATGGGCATCCTTGGCACCATCCTGACAGAGACTATAGTGGACGGAGGGTCAGGAGTGAATGTCCTTCCAGAGGAAACATGGAAGAAATTGGGCAAGCCAACCTTGTGGCCCCCAACCTTCAACTTATTGGGTGTCGATTAGCAAGGTGTCAAACCCCTCGGAACGTTGATGGCACAACAGGTCACCTTTGACTCAGAACCATTTGTACTAAACTTTGTGGTGATACCTTTGAAAAAGAAGGGTTGCAATGCCATTCTGGGTCGAGGGTGGCTGGTCGCGGCGAAGGTAAACCACAATTGGAAGAAAAAAACCCTCTCAATGGAGAATGGGGGGAGCAAGTTCACCATCGACCTTCGCACCCAGATGGTGAGTGAAGAGATAGCCTCTTCTTCATACTCAGAATCTGTCAGTGAAAACGATCGAAGGGATGAAGGGAGGGACAGAATGGAACCGAATAGTGAAGGTGTGCTAAGATTAGAGGAATACTCAGAGGATGATGCAGATTCACTGAACGGTCTCTTCCACTGGCAAATAGAGGACTACGAACTCTTCCGACCAGCATGCAATATACTAAGTATTGGGGAAGAGCCGAAAACATTTCTGTAATGTCCCTTTCTCCGTAATAGAATTTAACGATAATAATGTTAAAATATAAGATTGAATAAACAAATAAATATAATTATAATTATGTTGATAAAAATTAATATATATAACGGGTGATATATATTATATATATCAAACTAGAAGAAATTTAGTAAATGATTAATAATAATATTATAAATAAATAAATAATATTATTAATTAATATAATAATATATTAATTAATATAGTATTAAAAAAATAATATAATAAAGGATACTAATAATAACCGCATAGAGCATCAACATTTGAACTCAATTTGGAGTCTATGACGACATGAGAATATAAGAGGATGGAACGAAGATACAAAGGGATGAGGGACCACCGGGTGAATGCACCGTTAGGAATAAATTGATAGTATTTAAGTTTGTGAATACGATGATTAGTAACAGGGAGATGCGTTAGAATGAAGATACTAACAGACGTGACTTTTGGCATATGACTTATCACAGTATAAAAGACCATCAAACGGGATATACAGGAGGAAGCGGGGTAGACAATCAACACAAAATGACGAAAGTCACACTTTGAGTATACAATCAGCAACTTGGATATACAGTCAGCGATTGAAGATATGTTCAGACAGAAAGGAAGGAAAGATAAGGGGTGTTCATCAGGATGTAAATCCAATATAATACACAGCGGGCAACAACGTCTGGACAGCATAGCATGCGGTATATAATGTGTATGAATAAGTCTGAGAATATTTATCTGAACGTTGTTGGGATCAGGAAGCTTAATATCCAGTCTAATATATATAATATCAGTAATATATATAACATACATATCTAAATTATAATTATAGTGTACAGCTGATTTATATATCAGAATATGGTAATATATTCATACATGAATCATATATTTTGATAGGGATCATATGAATCGGAAAGGCGCCTGGGAAGATCACCAAAGCATAAGAGACCCAAACATAGCCTTACATATACAGAAATAATAATAAACTCAAAATTATATATATATATTTATAATAAATACATCTATAATTAATTAATATATATAGACATCTATATTATTATAATAACAATTACAGTGATATATGTGTTGATAACAAAAGAATATATATATATATGACCAATTTAATCATTTAAACTTATATGATAATTTCATATAAGATTTATAAATAATAAATCATAAATAGTGTTATGATTTCATTTCAGATTTATAAATGATAATTCTTCAATGATAGTATTGACAATGTAATTTTCTTATCAAAGTAATAATAAAAGAGAGCTCTCAAAGAAGATTAAAACCTCCACTAAGCCAGTGTACACTGATGACCCACATATGCATATGTACTAAGCCTTGGATAGAGGAAAGCTCTTCCAAGAAGAGGAATGGACCTATGGTCAGCCTATAAGCCCCGAGTGATGCGCTCCAGAGGATGACGGCAAGATTTAATCAAGGACAAAAGGGTCCTTATAAAGGTTAATGCGTTCGACCTGGTAGACTTTGCTCGGGAAGTCCCTAAGGATGCGCTCTAGAGGATGACGGCAAGATTTAATCAAGGACACAAGGGTTCTTATAAAGGTTAATGCGCCCGACCTGGTAGACTTTCTTTTGGAGGGGTTAATTAGTTGGGGTAGATAATTAATTAGTTAGCTTTCTGTTCATACTCATGTTTCCATATTATTGTTACTAACGTCTTTCTTGCAGGTTCATTCTTAAGGAAGCAAATTCTGAAATACTAAAGAATATAAGCGATAATCAAAATATACATATGATATTTTCAGATATAAATTACACAAGAAAATTAATCATATATAAACAAATCAATTATTGATGAAATTTAAGTATTTCATCTATGACTAAGAAAAGAGATAGAGAAAATTAGTGCGCAGAAAAGCTTAAATGAGAAATTTACGTAAGGTCCCGACAGGGGACATTACAATTTCCCCTGGAGTACGGTGAATACAACGAAGGGGATGCAAAAGTAAGCAAAGTCACGATGCATAAATTTGATGAGCAAAACCCCATGAAGTATAAAGAGTCGTCTATCAGACCAATGAATCTGGGCAAGGAAGAGGAACCTAAGATCATTCCAATCGGCGACGATTGGAATCCTATGTGGAAGACCGCAGTCTTCAAAATCTTTATTCTCCTTATGTACGGGCAAGAGACCGTGGTGCTTGTAGAATTTATGATTCCAATCCTTTGGATCGCCATTAACAACAGACTCAACGACGGGGAAAGCTTGAGGGAGCGGCTGTACATTCTCAATAAATTAGATGAAAGAAGAATGAGATTAAGCCAGGACAATGGAAAGAATGAGATTAAGCCAGGGCAATTCCGGGAAGACGGGGCTGTCAAGTTATGGACTCTCGACGGACTAGAGATACATGAGGACATCAATGGGTCCAAATTGAAACCTTACAAGGAGAGGATGGACCTGAGAGAAGGGACAGAGCACCTGAGAGGATGGAAAGGGACTCGAGAGGTAAGGCAAGCGACCCGAGAGCCATCCATACGGGCGACCCGAGGAAGCATCCGGAAGATAATGAGAAAACAAAAAAAAATTTAAAAAAACAGAGGACACCGTCGGCCGTACGGCCAAAAAAAAAGAAAAAACAAAGCAAAAGCCACCGTACGATGCATAAAACCCGTACGACGAGAATGAAAATAGAGTGGTCACTGTACGGTGGAAGAGAGAGGAAACAACAAACCACCGTACAGCGCTAGTGCAAACAAGACAAAACGACAACGCACGGCACAAAAGGTAAAGAGCTGATACCGTATGGCACAGAAACCAGAATAGGGGGAGGACCGTATGGTGGAGACCAAACACGCACAGTTTAGACCATACAGAAGTCTGAGACGGACGGTAAAAAGGTCGTACGACCCACGCGTGAGTAAGGTACCAAGTAATCATACGGCACACAGGATTAAGACCAAATTTTTGTACGCAATACAATACCATACAATTTCATTTATTCAAGCACACACAGGAAAGCACAGTCCGTACGACAGGAATGCACAGTCTGTACGACTAGAAGGAAGAGAAAACGGCATAATACGAAAATAAGAGGGTTGTATGACTGAGAGCCAAGAAGAAGCAGGGGACTGTATTAAAAAGGAAGACAATTATTGACGGCAAGGAGTGGCAGCAACGAGGGGAAGGTTTTAAAAAAAATGACAACAGATAGGAACAGTTCACAGTGAATAACGTATGGTACCGAAGGGAAGGACATAAGCAGGTAGTGAAGAAAACATAGTTATTGGCCATTTGCACAGGCACTAGAAGCGGTTGACAGAAAGAGTATGGCATCAGAAGAAAATCATGAAAATGGTGTGCCCCATGGACTTCTGTGTGGGTTTGAAGGTGCTAATTTGGTCTTGGCAGCGGGGGCGCTGCCCCTCGACCCCGCTGGGGGCGTTGCCCTCAGACCCCCATTTTATTTTTGAGATACACTACAATTGTGAGTTGGGGCATCGGAACGAGGGAATTATTCAATTCAGTTATCAACCTTTGGAGAGTGTGACCAATTGATGGGACCCAGAGCTGCTGGAGGCATGGACTGTGTGCACGCCAGAGGTAGAGAGAGCACTGGAGCAAGCCTTTCGAGAGGGGTTCTACGCTTTGAGGCACTTAGAGTAGGTTTTGGTTGGACGTGAGGTTATCTTGAAGGATGCACAGAGAGCTCGAGAGGAGATGACCACCTGGTTGGAGGTAGTAGAGCGACACTTGGCTCAGCGTACCCTTAGTGGAGGCTCCAGCTGAAAAGTGTTTTTTAGAGACCAGTTTGGTGCAGGCACGGGAGGAATGTGATGTGATGGAAAAAGAACTACTCGAAGCAGCATTGATGGGGAGGACAGCACTTCAGCTTTTTCAGGGACGCCCTCTCCCCCTTCTCAGTGATTTTCTTATTCTATGTAGTGTATTTCATCTCCCTTTTGTTGTGAGTCGTCGAAGACAACTTGTTTTTTATTGGGGGGAGATGATGTTGTCGGGATATTTGAATGTACCGGTTAATATGTTAATTAAGTGTTATGTTAGCCTCAGTCGTTAGTGACCGAGAGGTAAACCGTTGTGTCACGACGTTTTAGTCGTGGCCCTTCAGGTAGTTTATATACCCTCTCGAAGGAAGGACACGAGATATATTATGGTATTATCATTATGATGTAAATATACTTGCCAGTCTGGAATAATTAATGAAAGCATCTATTGTTCTCTGATATATTCTGTATTTGTTGCATTTCCTGTACTGTCTATGCATTACTAAGTTTACCCCAGCGGGCAAACAATCCTCGTGACATTGTGAAGGTATATAAATGTTGATATAAAAAACAGAATTTTGGTGGTTCCCTTGTATCATATCTTCATTCATTTCAAACACCCTTTCACTGAAAATATTATGTCCACTACTTGTGCTAAGGTTAACAACACTTGTAGACCCCTGATCATGTTCATTTCCATGTGTTAAAGCTACAATTTCATGTGAGTGTGATGATAAACCTTTGTTGTCCCAAATCAGAAGTTTAGACTCCTCTTGTAAACTTTCTTTGGACTCACCACAAATCACCATATCTTGGCTTGCCATATGTCTTTCCCGAGTGATCAAAGGTGGTGATGCATCACTTAAATCTCCTTCATAAGATGTCACAAGGCTGCAAGGTATTTCTTTGTTGAAATTTTTAGTCCATTCATCAACATTTTGGATGTCTCTAGTATGTAGTTTGCTGATAACATTGTCTCCCATTTCTTCCCTCAAGAGTTCATCAACACCCTTTGCTATTTGTTTGATCTCCATCTCCCTTGTGCCCACTTCTTGACCTTTGTTTTTAGATGAGACAAACTGATTCTCTGATTGGTATAGAGAGAAATGAACCATGCTAAGCTGGTAACAAAGATCATCAACCGCATTTTCCTTGTCTTCCCCAAACTTGATGGCAAGATCCCTATCCATTAACAGTTGCAAGTAGTCTGATTTCATTCTTTTGAATGCTTCTTTGATGGTGTGCAATTGAGCACTAGTAACACCAAATGCAATTCCTTTTTGCATCACATCCATTTTGGTCTTCTGCATAAGATCTTCAATGAATTTGTAAGAATCATCTGCCCTTGTTAACACTTGTATAAGCTTCTCTTCCGTAACCAATAACATGTCCATCAAATCATGCAATGATAAAGGTTTTTGTCCAGATTCATCTACGGAATATGGGTTGTCACTTGTCAAATTTTCTGATTTGTCTTCAACTAAGGGAGCAACATTACCATCATCCATACTTCCTTCTATAGCTGGTGATTTGCAATCTTCATGTGTGGATTTCTCAACGAACTTTTTCTCTTCATATGTTCTATCAATACGGATCCGCAAGTCACCGACAAATAGTTTTGAATACTCCTCACTTGTGATGATTGATTCTCCCTCCACATTAACCACCTCGGCTGATTGTAAACTATTTTCCTTTGTGTCTTCATCATGCCCTGTAAGAGATGAATTCAAGGCTACATTTTCATCATCACTTGGCTGCAATATATCTTCTCCCTGAATAATACCACAAACATGTTCAAGTGACCAGACCTCTTGGCATGTAAAACAAATTTGTTCTCTTCTCATTTGGTTCTTGCTCATTTTCAGAGACCCTGCAACCTGTATGCCTACTGAAATTAGCTCATTTTCAGTCATGTGCTCCTTAAACTTATCAATTTTATGTTCAATCAAATCCTCTATGAGTTCATAAGCCATAGGTTAGATCTTATGATTTCCTCTCCAAATTGCCAACAAATCTTATTGTAACTGCTTACATATGTCATCATCCTCATCCAAGATTAAGGACATGATATTTTTTATGCAAGCCCTCACATTGTCTGGAAGATGCTCTCTAAATTCTCTTAAAAAACATTGAAACCATTGTAGAATCATTCTTTCACACTGAGATCCAATATGATGATAAAAAATCTGGCTTCTGCCATAAGTTCCAAGGTCTTAGCCTTCTTACCAAAGGTAGGGTTTTTAACATCATGAAATCCACATAAGCTGTCCACAATCAGTTGTAGAACCTTCTTCAAGATGCTATCATTATAAGGTGCGACGAGCACTGTTATTCTGATAATTTCACTGAGACAAGAAGCAACCATTAGTCTCACATTTTCACATGGATGCTCCATTAACCTGTGCTGGACTAAGACAACCATTGAGGGCTGCAAAGCCCAGTTCAACAACCTCAAATCTAACAGGTCCACTTTGGATAAATATGAATCCAATTCTTCCAATTTTGAAAGAACACCATCCATACATTTCATAGACTCCAATTGCCACCCAATGATGTACAACCCATTCCCTACTTCTTTCTGTAAGTCTCGTAGCTGATTACCATTGAATGTGTCATTAAATTCCTTTGAGAAAACAATGCTTTTCAGATTTTCCATTGTTTTTATTTCGTTTTGCTTTCACCAAATCTGATGCACTGAAAATTACCTCTATTTCCACAGAAAATTTCTGCACTTACACTGTTCTATTCAGTCTTCTTTATCTCACAAGAAATTTGTCAAACAGTTTGTTTGAACCAAAGAATAATTGTTTTCCAATTTCTTCACTACAAAATCCATGCTGGTATATAATATCAGTTAATCAAGAAATCAGCAACCGTTCCAAACTAATTCAAGTATCATTGGGAACTAGTGATCTATGTAAATTTTGACTCAGAAATATCAATCTAAAGGCAGTTTGAATCCTTAATAAGAAGATTACAAAATTCGTCAAACCCCAGATCCTATACAAAAGGGGCCCAACACATAAAGGTGATTTTTTCCTTGTCAATTAATGCTCTCTAAGGTGGATAATCTATTAGGCCATACTCTGGTCTCTGTGAATCATAACTTCAGACTATTACTTAGTTGTTGCTAATCCAATCTTATTGATATTAACAGATATCTTAATTGCAAACTAGAATGCCAACGGCAGCCAATTCACCTCAGTCTATCATCAATCTTAACGCCATTCAATGCCTCTGTGTCGTGTTTGAAATGACCTTGATGTTGAGAAATGAACTGAATGGCTATTCCCTTCTCAAAATTCTCCGACAAAGAATTAATTACCAGTTCGAATGAAATTGGTACATATCTCCAGCAAAGGTAACAGCCCAATGAGTACACAAAACATGCTCAAAACTGGTTACCGGCATACATGGAGAAGTGTGTAACCATATAATCTTCAAGCCTTCGATACCAAGGCTTCGAATCCCTATTCTTGCTATTACCGATAATTCTGGGACCCGTGATTTCCTTAAATCTCACTAATCTTCACCCAGTCGGATTAGCTAACTTTCACTGTGGAAACAAATCGTCCTCCTCACTACTAAATCTGTTTCATCAAGCTAGCTATAACGGTGATATCAGTGAATAAACTGGATGAGTTCACTAGAGCAATTTTTCCACAAACTAAGCTCCAATGTGCAAATAAACTGAAGGTTCAACTGTCAAGAATCTTCTTTGAACACTGTTGTTTCTTGTAACCACCTGTTACAGAATAATGCCTGAAGAATATTTCCATCTTTATGAATGTTTTTTACCACATAGGCAAGGGAATTATTATTCCAATACTCCACCGACACTGTTCTCAATTTTTTTAATTTATTACAGGGCCCTCAGGAATAGTAATGCATCCACAAAGCTTCCGCGTAGCTATTTCTCCATAAAGGAAACACACAGCTTAGAAAAGACAATTCCACCATAGAGTCTTTCACGGAAGACTTTATTAATATTAATCTGAATCATTCAATCATCTGCGTATTATATTTCCCCACCGTAGCATAATATATTTGAGGCTAAACCGTAGAACTTAAATGTTCACCGGACAAATATATACCCAAACTTAAATACTCCCCACGATAATCAAGCCAGCATAAACCTTTATAATAAAGTTGGCTTAATAATACGTTGGCCCAATAATAGTATATAGCTCCACCGAGATATATTTTCTTCATGGTTAAATGCCCAAATATATCGGTCTGCATTTTAACATTATTATCTTCTGAATTAACATTAGATGCAGCACCACACGGCAGAAGCGTTTTTGTTCCTCCCAATATTGTAACGGCAAGTGTCCAGATTTTCGACCGCTCAATCAAATTCTTGGTCACTGGTTCCGTATTTTCTCTTGATTTTATTATAACTCAAATTTCCAACACTCTGCGATAGCTCCTAAGGCTTCTGCAATTCCTTAATTTGCTTCTCACGGCAACCTTAAACTTCCCATGGCAACTATAGTCTCTTGTATATTATCATATTCTCCCCAAGTCTCCACGTCACATCTATTCCTGTGCTAACTCTGTCTCTTAAGTGGCCATAGTTTGGTGAGTCAATTCGAACCATAGTCTCCTGGAGATAATTTCACAGCAATGCAAAATAGACTCCTTCTGTCAAAACTCCTGTGAATCATAGACTGGACTGCAGGAAATTTTACTTTTGTATACCCAATGATGATTATTCCCAGCACTATTAAGCTATAACCTGCCTCTAATGAAATCCCTGTAAATAGTTCTCGACAATCCGTAACTCTTAAGCATAGCCCGACAATTATAATAAAGTATGTGTATTTCATATTAAACTTACACAAAACGGGCCCGCAATATCAAAGACTTAATAGTCTATTTGCAAATATAAATCAATTCACCGCATCTGCCGCTAAAGCAATGTATTACCATACTTTAAAATGATCGGGAATTGCATTAAAATGTTTGCTTGTCAAAGACCCGATAATAATTTTTTCGCTCTATTTCCTCAACGCCCAGCAAAGGACCAAAATAAAGTCGGCCCTCATACTTAATGAAAAATTAATAATATCAAAGTTGAGCCAGCAGACTAATGTTAAGATCTTTTAACTCAATATTCTCTCGACTGCAAAAACTAATTTATGTCGTGGGCCATAAACAATTATTCAGGTCTCAATATTTAATCATTGAAACATATATTTTTTCCACCTCACAAATTCTATCAGCCAACACAGAAAATCTGATAATAGAACTTCCTGTAGAATTTGTCTTTTATTAAACCTTTGTAAACTTGTTTTCCATGTAATCTCACAGGCTGGCAGAAAAACCACCTCGGATACCACTGTAAAATCCCCAATGGATATTATCCCCCAAATTTCTCAAATGTATAAAACTCAAAAATTAACAAGTTAAATTCATGCAATAGATTTCAAATTAACCAGCAAATACCATAAAATATCCAGATAAAATAATGTCAGAAATATTATTGCATTCAATCTTCAGCAATTTAATAACAAGATCCAATCTTAAAAACAGAAGTCACAGTCAGATTGGAAAACTAGAAAAGAACTTGAACTCCGTCGTGAATCCACCTCAAGAGATGAACTAGATTTGAGTCCAATCCATCGAGAAAGCCTGAAGATTTCCATCCTCAAGTTTCAGAATCGAAAGCTAGAAGCTTCCCAAATTCTCCAAGAGAATAGAAATCAACTCATAAACCAAGCATGCTGAAATGAGTTCCTCTTTGTTCTTTTAAGGATCCGCCTTTTGACCCTTCAGCTTCCATTTTCTGTCTTTTCGTCTTCTTTCTCATTTGTCACCTTTTTATCCACTTTTTTTAATATTAAAAATGACTTTTAGTAATATGTATTAAGCTCCAAATAAGTCACTTTTAATATTTTATGAATTTGGCTTTTAATTTTCTAATGTCCCAAAAAGGGGACATCACATATCTCAAAATCCCTTCTTTTAGATTACTTTCTCTTTTTTCTTCTCCTTGTCCTTTGTATTCTATTTTATTTTTATCAATAGGTTTGAAGGAGGAAGTGTTTTTCTTGGTAGCAGCCCTACAATTGGGGTTTTCTCCTTCAAACTGTTGATTTTCTTGTCATTTTTAACTTGAAAGGAACCTACCATGCTTCAGAAACAATATTAGCTCTTTCTCGATTTAAAGAAGTTTCTCGTTTGACCAATTAACCAAGGGCAAAGGTTGTTGATCCATCTTGTTCTTTACAAACTATGGAGATGTAATATTGGCCTCGCGATCTGAAATTCCCTCCACATTCTCCAAGAGAAAATTAACAAAACTAATGGACTATCAAATGGCTAATATCTTTTGTTCACAACTCAAACTCATCTACACAATTGGTCCAATAATTTTCATTTTTTGGAATAAGCATATATTTGGTCCCCAGCAATAGAGGAACTTGAAGTTGAATCTAGCCTCTTTTTTTTCTTAATGAAATTGGAATCCACTATAGCTTTGCACTTGTATATTGAATATTCTCAATAGAATTTGAAAACCTCGACTCTGGGTCTACATCTTGTTGTGAGGTTTTCACACCATCACCCCATTGTAAATGGGAACCCCCCCTTTTTGCTTTGGCAATAGTGGTGGTCTTAAGTGGCCTTAGTTGGTAGCATTTTTCAAGACTCCAAGTCTTAGAGATGAGTTTGGGAAACCTTGGCTTGCTACGTAGTCAAGTCAGTCAGAGGGTGCAAGCGAGAGCTGGGCTAAGCTAGCCAAGGAGGTGGAGTAGAAATCAAAGGGATTTGTGATGAAATGAGTTAGAACCCCTTGTTGAGATTCATAATCTTGACTCATATCAAAATTCCACCCCATGCAAAACAATGCACTTAAATCAGATCAGTGGATGCTAAATGAAAAACGATGGGGGGACGGGCAAAGTTCGTATGATGTCAAATGAAAAGGTCAGCCTATTTATGAGCATAAAAATGTTTAATTTAAGATGATTTCATTGGCCAAACTAGAGGCAAGTTGGCCCAAATAGAGGACATGCCCCTTCATTTTAGAGGTTGCCTATATAAGAGGGGAGAGGGCAATTTATTTTTTCCACCAACTTGAGCAGAATTATCTCTTCCAAAAGCAGATCAAATTACTTGAAGAAAAGACAGTGATTTCACAATGAAGGGCAGCAATTTCATGATTGGAAGGTTGATTTTGAGGAGGATGTCAAAAGAGATAAATCTCTGATTTGCAAAATCAGAATTTAGAGGTTGTGAAGAAACAAAATCTGGGTTTAAAAACAAAGGAAATCAGAATAGAAGAAGAGGAGAGATCTAGAAAGAAACTAAAAAATCAGACCTTAGGAAAATCAACATTCTTGATCAAATTGCTTTAGTAAAAGAAAAGTTGATCTATATGCAATTTCATATTATGTAAACTTTCGGATTTCCATAATATTTATACTTATCGTTTTGTGAGCTTGATTAAAATTTCCTTTTGTTTTTGCAAGGTAATCTATGAAAAGGGAGAAGCTTGGAGAGCAAGCAGATGATGGCATGGCCAACTTCAAGAATTCAAGCAAGGAGAGAACAAGTGGGTGCTACAAGAACAAGTCCGAGGATTCACGGCAAGCAAGATAGTTCGAGAATGAAAGCTAAAAAGAAGATTCCAATCCAAGTTCAAGGTCAAATTATGAAAATGGATATCGAAGAAAATTCATCATCAACTTGAATTTCCTCCAGAAAACCAAGTTTGCTTTGAGAGATCTAGCTACATGAAAGATTTCATTACCAAGAAGATCATGGTCAAGCAAGTTCAAAATCATGAAAATGAGAAGAATTCCAAATGAAAGTGGATGGAGAAATTTGAAAAGATGAAGCAATTTGGGAATATGCCATCACAATTGGAGGCTTGATAATGTTGAGTATCAAAAGATATTTTCTCATCGCCAAAGAATTGATCAAGTCTAAAAGATGAGGATGCTAAGGTAACGCCCACTTGTCTTCAACCAATCATAAGGCTCCAACTACACATGTCCAAGCACATCCAAACATCTTATGCCAAGTGTACCTCTACCTTATCTATTTTCCCATTGGCTCCCAAAAGCATTGTAATTTCTTATTGGCCCACAGGGTGGTGTCTTCATGTAATTGGATAATAGTGTGGAAACCCTAATTAGGGTTTGTAATGGGTAAACCTTGGCCCTTGATCTTGAATTGATCTTGGCCTTTCATTGTAATGAAGCAACTATAAAAGGCCAAGACCTCATTTGTAACATGTAAGAGTAGAGGTAGAGTAGGAGAGGAGACTTGTTGAAATTGTTGCCATAATGCTATCAAAGTAATTGTTGATTCATTGTTTGTCTTCATGGTGGATTACTTGTGTTGCTTTGGAGTATTGCATGGTTTCTTCAATTCCTCACTTAGAGTAGATTAGAAATAGTGTTTAGTTGAATTGAAGATATTTTGGATGTCTCTTTGGTGAACTCTCTTATAGACCAAACCAGTACCTGCTTGCTAATTGTAAGTTTGCCTTGCATGGTCGAATGACATTTATATGAACCTAACTTCGATTAGTGCTTGCACATTGATATGCATCGATGGATGGTGTTAATAGAATGGTGGTAGTTTGAACATCTTACATTCACCTTAGGAGATTGTCCTAGCTTGGTTGATGTTGATGGCTAAACTAAGTCCAGTAGAGTCACAAAGACATCTATTATTTCTTATATTCTAGGAGTAGAATAGTTTTCTAAGTCCTTATCCTTTGCAGTTTGTTTGGTTGGAAGTAATTGAAGAAATTAAAGTCAAGTTGATATCCCTTGATTGAACAGCGTAAGTCCCTTTGTGATAACCAGCATATCACATCATAAAACTGAGTGGAAGTCCATGATTAAGAAGGAACCTTGAGGTTGTTTTATTTGATCGTTCAATCTATCTACATTGTTTAGCATATGAGCATCCTTATTCAAGAGAGAGTTGGAAATTTGGTATTTCATCTTGAAATATTAAGTATTCAATTTTGCATGTTGTAGTGGAACAAAATTCACATCAACACGTCTCCCTCTCAAGAGAAAGTGTATCTCAAAAATTTGACAATGATACTCATTGAAAACTACTTCAGTGCTTGGGTATCTCGACAACATGTATGGATAGGACATGAATCCAAATACCCAAATTCAAGTGGAAGTTGGGAACTAAATATTGTAATCCACCCAGTCGAATCTCTATCTCCCAAACCAAGTGCATAAGGAAAGCGCCATTCACCCTATTGTAATTCTTAAGAGAATAGAAATATTCCACTAAGGAAAATGCTTGTATATACGAGTGTGTTGACATGACCCAATGATGTTCAATCCTTTAAAATCAAATATACCATGGTGAGAAATCAAACACAAAAGGTAAGACATCATCCAAAATTCATGGGCACCTTCAAATGTCATCAACTATTTATGTAAGCAATCATCCATCAAAGCAAAGCAATCAAAGTGTCTATTGCCATTACATAAAGTGCTCATGAGGTAGAACATCCACGGATTGAAACTGCAGGCTTCTTTTGACCCATGATTTGGTTGAGAAGAATGATCATAACTGCAATCTCATCTCTAAACTCAACTCCAGCCAAATTCTTGGGTAAAACTGAATTCTCTATTTTAACCAATGCTTGGCAATTTTCTTTTGACATCCTACATAATCCACTTGAAGTGATTCCTCATATGAGGATGTGGAAATAGCTAACTTGGTATCCTTTAGTTTGAGGCTGCATAAGAAATGTTCATCTACATATCTTAATTCCTCTTTTCAAGATCATGATTCTAAGACTTGTCCACTACTTGCAAACAACCCCACTTGAACAAGGCCACAATCCATCATTTTTTTTGTTACTTTACTTCCTCCTTTGAGTTTCTCTTCAGTGTTTGTCACCTCCAAGGAAACATGACACAAGTTAGTTTCCCACACCTTAAGGTATCCATGAACAAAGACTGTGGAGTGTGATCACCTCCAAAGAAAGAACTGAATATTGCAACTTGCGAATGTAAAATTATTAATGAAACCGCTTTATGGATGCTTTATGCTGTTGATTATGACAATTGTTACTTTCTTTGACTTGAGTTCTGAAAATTTCAGGAGGGGAATTGGAAAATTTGGAGTATAGATGCCTTATACAGCTCTTATTATGAAAAATTTTCTTCAAAAACGACGTCCTGCATCTGCTGTTTCTGCTGATGTATTCTTGCAAAAACAATTTTTTGCTGCTAGCAAGCCTATTGTACCTAATGTAGCTTTATAGATGAATGAAATTTTGGTGTTTGTCAACTGCCCACCTACTGTAAAGAGTGGGATTCTGCTACTATGTGAAAAATACAAAGTAAAGATTTATTTAAAACAATGACTTTACACAATCACTTCCCCCTTTAGCTAGGCGCACCCGAAACAAGTTAAAATGAGAATTTTTTTATGTATAGGAAAGCACTTTGAATCACACGTGGGCCTATCCATTAAATGAAAAAAGTTTAGTCTTGACAAGATTCTTTGCATTCACATGCCTCTACAGTCTCATGCATGCCTATGGTCTTACTTGGCATTATCACATCTTTCCCCTTTAGCATGCACTTACATATAGGTATGGAAATTTTGACTACTTATCATTACACATTTTATTTTTGACACGTATCTAATCCCTTCTCCACTTGCTTGAAACATCCAAGCCCCTTTAAATTAGTAACATTGATCTTTATAGAGGCACATTCCTATTCTTATGATGTGTTCTTATACATAGTGTTCAAATTCTCCTCTACATGCACCTTGTATCAATGCACCTAATCTTTCACATGTGCACCAATACCTAGGCCACAAAAAGGACTCAAATTTTCCAATCCTCTGTGATGGTTAGAAAAGGACAAAAGACATAAAAATGATGCCAAGCAAACAAGACCTAACACATCTCTTTGCGAGAAAACAAGAAGGTCCATTTTTTTAAAGCTTGACAAAATATAAATGTTTTGTATGGTTACAACACAGAGGTAATCCTCTCCCCCAAAAGTATATGTCTAGGCAAAGCAATCAATGCAAAAAGCAAGAGTAACAATGTAATTGAGACAAGTATGTCCTTGATCAAATATTAAATCACACATACCTTCAACAACCAAGTATATAGCTTGTTTTAATCATAGGAAACTCAATCTAAAATTTAGGGAAAATCAAACAAAAATTGATATCCTACACTTTATTCCAATTCCAATGAAATAAAGTTCACATACCTTCAATGACCAAGTATATAGCTTTTTTTAATCATAGGAAACTCAATCTAAAATTTAGGGAAAATCAAAAAAAAATTGATATCCTACACTTTATTCCAATTCCAATGAAATAAAGTTCAATAGTGTTGAAGAATTCCTTTCATTGCGACTTGTGACTACATTTTTAAATAAGAAATTACTCTCAATTACGATGCAAAGGTAAAAATGTTTGTACCAACTCAATTTGTAAGGAAGATGTCACGGTAGACATCCTAGAGTGTAAATGTCTCCTTCCACTCAAATGCAAATGACTATATTCCTTATGCCTTCTAAGAATATGAAGTGGGGAAGTTTTCATGTTGCATAAATGCTTTTTCCCATTGGCTACATTTTCACCTTTACCCCAAAGAGGAAATGCTCCAACCACCTGCAATAATGCAAAAGAATATCAATCTGAAGCCAACACCTTAAATAGTCTAATTCTTAACGATTATTTGTTGGAAAAAGAAAATAAGAATCAATTAAATGGAGAGAAAATGTGATCTAGAGAACATTCTTTTCAGTTATATTTGCAAGAACATACAATACCCTTTTAGGATGCCTTCTAGTTAGCATATTATAAAACAATTTCTTACAAAACCTTTTACTGATTTATATCTTAAATAGCAAATGTACCATAACTAAAGTCTGTTTAACTCTATAAATAAAATGCAAATCAAGACACTTCTCAAAAATAAGAAAAAAATGAAAAAACTTTTAAAATGTCAACATTGATAGAAACAACTTCAACTACCCTACCGTAAATTACTTGTTTTCACACTAGCTCCAAAACATATTGTAATTTGCATTGGGCATCTATATGACGGTATGAATAAGTATAGATGTCATTGATCATTTATAGAAAAGGTAAAGGTGATTTTCCTATGCTCCATGGGGATGCGTCCCCTATGTTGGTACCTTCGTTTCTGTATCAAGGACGGTACGGGGATGCACTGACAACATTTAGAAGTACCCTACCTGTCCCCAATCTATGCAGAATTTCAAAAACATTTCTGGGATGGCTCTCAAAGAGGTCAGGGATGACCAAAAGTCCCCCGGACAGCTAAGGGATTCCTAGGCATCCCCTATCTATCTTGGGACTTCTGGCCGCCCCTATACCCCAAGCCACTTTTGGGACAGTAATTTATAAAAAAACACATTCTAATTTGAAAAAAAGGAAAGGCTAGCCAGGCCCACAAGAACACCCAAACAACATTAAACAATACCAAAACCTAATCTAAGCATAAAATAACCAAAAAGAAGAAAATAAATTCATTTTTACATTTGCAAAGACGAAGAAGAATAGAAAGAGGAGCATTGGGTAAAGGAGTGAACAACAGTTGAAACAAGAAGTTAGGGCACCAAATTTATTTGATTTAGACTCTTAGACCTACCATCTGTTGATTATGGATAGCGATATATTATTATATGTTCTTAGTATTATGTTTATTGTTTACAATTTTTGTCATTTCATAGTTAAAACTTGGAGCCTTTAGCATTTTTGTTATGATTCAAATATAACATGAATGCACATTGGCAATGAAAGTTTCTACAATGATGAATCAATTTTCCAAATCCTTCTAAATGTATTAAGCTTCTACAATGTCTATGATGAATGCTTTATCAATGTTATGCTATGCATATTTGAAATTTCTCTATATTTTTAAACAATTCCCCTATTTTTTAACAGCTATCCTTGTAATGTTAATTGTATATTTGATAATGAAAATGGAGTTTACAATATATAGGCAATTACATTACGTAAACAAAAGTCGGAAGTAGAAACCACCTAAACTAACTAAGATGACCATTATAAAAATATTACAATATTTTAATACCCTCCCTTAATGGCCATTGTTCTAAGCACCCTACAAAAGACATAATCTGCAAGTCTTTTGGTCACAAATGCATAGAAGGATGCCCCATTTTGGTCACAAATGCATAGAAGGCTGCAACCTTCTCTTCAAAATGCTCTGCGACATGAGTTTGCTATTGAGACCCTCCCTGATGCTGCAAAACTTCTAGAAATGACCAAGATAACCAAAATCCTTCCAACTTGATGTTGGAAAACAAAATTGTCCCTCCCTATAGCCAGTGATACCGAGAACAACTTCTCAACCACAATTTTGAGGAGAAAATTTCAAACCCAAACTATTTCAAAAAAACAACCACGATTTTGAGGAGAAAATTGCAAACCCGAACTGCTTCGAAAAACAACCACAATTTTGTTCAAAACATCGCCAAAATATTTTCCAGATGAGCACCACGACCCAAAACAGATTGCAAGAAGATTAACAAAACAATGTTTGGTGTTGGCGTTTGTCTCTATGCGGGCTAGAGGAAACCCTAGCCACATTTTTTTTGTGCCCAGATTGTTGTTCTCAATCCCTGCGTGTGGCCGTTGGAGGGGTTTTGGGGGGCTTTGATGATTTTAGGGTGTGCAGGGGTGGTTTGGGAGCCACGGGTTGTGGCTTTGCACCCTTTTTGGGACGTTTTTTCATCTTGTTTCTTCTTGCCTAGCATTGGGAGGAAGTGTATCCCCTGGGTGTGTGCTCTTATTTTCTAAAATTGTTGAGCCTGGCCTTTTTTTGTTCCTTCGTTTCTGTGCTTATTATATGAGACATGGCAAAGATTGGGATTTACCCCCATTTCGTGGGTTTGGGAGCTATGATGGTCTCAGAGCCATCTTCTTCTATGCATGCAAACAGCAATGCGAAGCTTAACCAAGCCTTATCGAGGAAGGAGTCTGCGAATGCCAAAAGCTTTTCTAGCATCAAGAAAGTGAATGGACGCCTAGCTAGGAGCCAGGATTGTCCTATCTTAGTGATCCAGTCGAAGTCAATTTTGGAGGATATCTCATATTGGTTTGATGATTAGGTTTTCCCTGCCAGTTTTGGAGATGTGGGCGCGTTGTGTCTGGAACCCTAAAGGAGATATTGAGATTATGTTGGTGGCAGACAACTATATTTTGGTTATCTTCTCATGCATGTCGGATAGACACAAGGCTTTCGAGGGTGATCCCTATTTCTTCAACAAGGTCGGGCTCTTTGTTAAACCCTGGCATACAGGGTTCAACTCAACGGAGGAGTTGTCTTCTCGAGTCCTAGTATGGGTTTACCTTCCTAGGCTTCTGCTTGAATTCTAGAGAAGTGACATTCTCCATTCTATTGCTCTTCTGCTCAATAAACCGTTGGGATCAACTACGCAAACTCAAGACAAAAAGGCAATTTCTTTTGCTCGAATTTGTGTTAAAGTTGATTTAAATTATCCTTTACCAGATTATGTGGAAATCTATCTGGGATCTTCATTTCGGGTTCAATAGCTTGACTATGAGACACTCCCATTCAAATGTCTATTTGTCATGAATATGGGCACTTGCAAAGGAAATGTCCTCAATTTTTTTCTTCCACTACTGACTTGAGAACTCCCTCTAGCTCGGCTCCTAAGAAGGATAAAGGGAAAGCACCTATGGCTAAAGAGGCCATGGATAAGGGTTTATTCCTGTGACGCCCCACAAGGGAGAGGACAGAAGAGAACTTTTAAAGGTAGACAAAATGAGGAAACATTCAACTATTTTGCAGCTCTTGATGGCTTGCTCCAGGAGGAAGGTATCCTTACTAATCCCTCCTATGGTGATGGAATGAAGGATGTGACTTTGTTAGATGATAGAGAGAAGGAAAATCTAAATATGCCTATGGAGGAGGAGCATGAAAGGCAGATGGATACAAAATTTTCTTCTCAAATTCTAGATGGGCTAGCATCAGGTGGTACTTGTGTACAAAAGGATAATAGTGTTGTTATAAAATATATCTCTCATCTAGCAAAGGAGGATTTGGGTCATGGTAAAAGCAGTAGTGCTTCACAGACCCTAGGATTACTTCAAAAACCACTAAAGAAAAATCCTTCTAGGAACTCTTCAAAGGTAGGAGGTAAGACAGATCAGATGAAGGTGAAGTTAATTGGTGAGATGTTAGTAGAATCTAGTTCAGTTAAGACCATTGATTCCCATTTCTCCCAACCCCACAAATGATTGTTATCTCTTGGAATATGAGGGGTATGAATAGCATCCCTAGACAAAAGGCTATTTGTCGTTTAATTGAATCTTATTCTCCTAATATTGTCTTTATTCAAGAAACTAAGTTGACAGTGGATGGTTTGTTGAGCAAAGCTCCCAAAGTCTAGCCTCATGGTCATTGGCAATGTGTGGGAGTCCATGGTAGCTCAGAAGTTGCTTGTTTTTGAAACCCAAAGAAGATTGTCCCTTTGTGGTCGATTTCGAGTCGATCTTCCATTTCTTTGGTTGCTTCCAGCTTTGATTCAGGGGATTTGTGTCTCTTCTCTAATGTATATGCCCCTCCTGATCTTCTAGGTAAGTCACTACTTTGGTCTCACATCAAGTTTGTTCGATCCTTGTCTCCCTTTCTCCCTTGGATTATGGTTGGCAACTTTAATGTTGTTTCTAGTTTGGAGAAAAAATGAGGGTTAGGTCAGATCCTTTTGCAAATTTGCTTAGAGATAATATTGATTTTTTTAACTTAATTGATGTGAAACCAAATAATGGCATCCTCACTTGGAATAATAGGAGAAGTGGTGTAGAGGCTATTTCGGAAAGCTTGATAGACTTTTTGGTCTCCTATTATTGGGTGAAGAACAAATGGTCTACTAGCTCGGAAATTATAGATTGGAGAGGCTCTAATCATTGGCCTATAAAACTCACAGTTGTTTCATGTAGAGCTTCCAAAAACCCTTCTTTCAAGTTCCAATTCATGTGGTTGCGGGATCTTTCTCTCTAGGATCTTATGATTGACTAGTGGTACGAAGGGAAGCTTGCTCATGGTACAGCTATGTATTCATTTGGTAAGAGGCTTCAATGTGAAGTATAAGCTTAAGAGATGGAAAAAAACAATGTTTTGGAAATCTACACTCCCAAAAGATGGCAGCTCGGGCTAGGTTGGATAAAATTACCCATTTGATTCGAGATCAAGGTATGACTTTTGATTTGAATGGAGTAGAATCATCACCCCTTAAGTGTTGGAGTGGGAGTTGCGTGAGGAGATTTTTTGGAAACAGAAGTCTCGAGTTGATTGGCTTTAGGAGAGGGATAGGAACACAGCCTTTATTCATAACTCAATTATGGCCTGGAGGTATGGCAATTCTAGTACCTCTTTCATTTCTATAGAGGGTACTCAAATCTCTTCAAGAGAAGAAATTGCTAGGGAAGCTATTCGATTCTTCTGAACTCTATTTACTAACGACACTCCCATAGTTGCAAAGGAGGAAAGTATTATCTTGGACTATATTCCCTCACCGATCTCTAATGAGATGAATGTGTTAAATCCTGATAACTTGATCATATTAATGTTTTGATTCTTCAGATTAGACAGATCTAAAATGTATGCAATTTCCTTTACATATGGCCTCATGATAAATACATCTCCCTAGAACAGATCGGCGATTTGCTAGGCATATTTATATGCCTTGTATTTGACTATTGTAGTTAATTAATAATTAACTATTAGTTAATGGACAAGGGCACCGATTTGTAGAGGAATAGGTTGTTTCATGGAGGGCCGACCTAGAAGGGGTGTGTCTTATGAAAAGACAAGACCCTTGGTTAATATATAAGTAGGAGCAAGATTGTGGATAGAGGACACAATACAATCTTAAGTCTACTCTTCTAGCAATCTGCTCCTTGGTGATTTAGTGCAGAAATAAAATATAATTTCCAGAATTTATTGCAGACTTCCAGAACAATAACATTCAGCCCAGAATTGTAGTAGATCAATTTGCAGCAAGGTATTAATAGTCCATCAGTATTATATCTTCAAAATTTGCAGCAAAGTTACAGAATGGAGCTCTCTTGTGGCCTATTTTGCTGCAAGAATTGGAGGAAGTTGTGTTTCATATGAAAAAAGGTAGGGCCCTTGGCCTTGATGGGTTTCCAATTGAATTCTTTCAAGAATTCTGGGAAGTTGTAAAATTTGATCTTTTGGAGGTGGTTCCAGAGTCTCACAAGAACAAACAAATGCTTAAGTCTATGAGTTTTATTTTTCTAGCTCTTATTCCTAAAAAGGATGGGGCAAATAGCGTAGATCAATTTAGGCCTATTGCTTTGTGTAATGTGGTCTATAAGATTATTACTAAACTGGTTGCAGAAAGACTCAAGCCACTTCTCAAAGCTCTGATATCTGAAGAGCAAGGGCGTTTTGTTGGCGGTAGACATATTCTTGATGGAATTGTGATTGCAATGGAAGCTATCCATTCTATGGTGACTACTAAGGAGAAGGCTATGTTCATTAAACTTGACATGGCTAAGGCTTATGATAGGGTGAATTGAGCGTTCTTAAGAAAATTATTTTGGCCTCTGGTGTTGGAGTTGAGTGGGTTGATTGGGTCCTTAGTTATGTTACTACTACCTCCTTTTCAATCCTTATTAACGAGGTATTATCGGAGTCGTTCAGTGCTTCTCGAGGCCTTTGACAAGGAGATTTTTTGTCCCCCTATTTATTTATTATCATGGCATAAAGACTTGGTAGATTTAATAAATCTCAAGTGAGGCGAGGTCTTATTCAGGGTTGGAGTTGGAGCAAGTCCTTATCTCCTTACTCTCATCTTTAGTTTGTGGATGATACTACTTTAATGGGTATGGCTAGAATTGATGAGGCAGTGAATTTTAGGAGAGACTTGGACATTTACTTGATTGCTTCGGGTCAAAACAGCAATGAAGCTAAATCTTCTATTTATTGATTTAATAATCCTCGGCTTATTCGGAGTAGAATTGCTCGAATCCTCATATTTCAAATCGGCTCTCTCGCTCTAGTGTACCTTGGGTTCCTCTGGCTATGAGATCTCAACATGGAGATTTTGGGCAAGGGATTTTGGACAAGTTTCAAAGAAAGGTTGTGATGTAGTCAAGAATGAAGAATCCCCATAGGAGATGTCCAATCTTGCAGCAAAGGAACAACACAATGGAAATACAAAGAAAACAGCAAGATGCATAACAACTCATTTATTATTGGGAAAACATCCAATTACATGCAACATGTCGGGTTGTAAGGCCTTCCCAATTTCAGCCACATACAATGAAGAACAACAAGGTTCAAATCATCAACCGATCATGAAAACCCTAGAGCTATCCTCTCTCAACCCTCTGCTCCACTTCACCCTCTCAGGGCTACTCCCTCCTCCCCTCAACTACAACCGCAAACCCTAAAGTTATATACACTAGCCACCATAGGTCGACATTCAAGATATCACATATCCTTAGACAAACGTAATAGACCAAGTCGGCCTACATCCCAAATAATTACAACAATTAATTATTTTATCAGGCACGTGTTGGCATTAGCTAGTAAGGATGTAACCGGTACATGGCAAAAAGGTGTTGTCATTGATGTCTGCACAGTAAGGACAAGCAGGTACTGTTGACAATAATACGTACAAGAAAGACTGGTTAGGAGACCGGTGACACATAGTGAGCAAGAAGAGGTAAGTTGTGTATGTGACTGATAAAGCTCTAACTGATCATCAAAGCAACCGGTAACCAAGGAAGGAGCAGTTGATAATCAAGCATTCAGAACAGTGACCGATAAAATGTATAACTAGAGCCGACGAAACAAACCGATATAGACAGAGAAAGGAGGAGTGACAAGTGATGGCTTTGACCTGTACACTACCTAAGGATATAAACCAATCAGTGAAATATCATTGAGACTGATGAACCAGGGAAAGTCACAGTCGACAAACACTTGTGTGACTCTTTGACCGGGATTTGTTGCACAAAATTCAGACGACTTTGTGTTATCAAGAAGATCGGTGCAAGGCGCAATTGAAGGTTTTAATGCCAAAGATTATGGCATTAAAACATGGAGAAATCTCATGTAAAGGAAAGCATGCGACATGCATCCGTTGTTTCCATTGTAAAGCAAAAAAAGCACATGGCATGCATCTGATGTTTCCGCAATGAACTGAGACTCAAGTGGGTGATGAATCCGAAGGATATTTTTGTGGAGGTCGTGCATGTAAAAAGCAGAAAGGGCAAGAAGACTATATATTCTTTAGCCTGTGAAGAATATTGTTTGCCTTCATTCTGCCAAAGAAAAAGAGTGAACTTGTACACTGAGAGAAGCTACGGAAAAGGTGAAAAGAAGAAGAAAAGAGTGTGCAAGGAAGCACAACAATCGAAGGAGAGCATACCTATGGTGACTGGTGATGACTCTCAATTGAGAAGCACAACAATCTTATCAGGCTCAGTAAAGCCATTTCAAGAAGATCAAACCCTCTATTGCTCTCTGGCAATTGCAATAGCAAAATCCCAGTATTTCGGGTGGACATTAACAGGTCCCTTGTATTAAATCCCTTAACCGGGTGACATCTGTGTAGATGTTTAAAGTCCTCTAACCAGGCAGGTTCTAACAGGGCTTATTTCTTAAATCCCTTAACCGGGTCGCATTTAATAGTGTGTTTGTAATCCTTTAACAGGGAAGGCTCGTAACAAGGCGCACTTCAGGAGAGTGCAAAATTTGTAAGGTTTCCTCACACCGTGGTTTTCTCCCGATTTGGGTTTCCACGTGATACATCTGGTGTTGCCTATTGCTTTGATTTTGTGATAGCTATTTATTTCTCCCCCCTTTTAAACTTTCAAAATTCTTTGACCCTGTATTTCACGAGCACACAAGAGACCAAATAAAGGATTTCAAACCTTAAGAAAAAAATTCCCTAGTGTATAATGTTTACACTAATGAGCGCATTTGGGGAAGTGTGAAGGAAAAGAAAAAATTGAAAATTCCTTGACAAAGTGAAATTTGCGCTATGACCGCACTTTGACTAAAGTGGGGGATTTTAATTCTGTTAATTTTTCCTTCACCCCATATTATTAGCGCTCTGAGCGTGTTTGGACCTCCAAAAGAGATTTTTTGCCATGAGCGGGATTCTTGATGTGCCTACAGATTAGCGCTTTGAGCGCGTTTGGGGGCTCATTCCGGATTTTTCCCTCTTCATTGCACTCCTCCACCATGTGGAAATCGCGCTGGGCACTTTTGATAATATATGATGGACTTGTTTTAATTGAGCGGAATTCCTAAGTGTGACGAAATAGCACTCAAATTCTCTACCATTTCACTAGCATTATCCTCTTTACGGGAAATCGTGCTGGGCACTCCTCCACCATGTGGAAATCGCGCGGGGCACTCCTCCACCAAGTGGAAATCGCGCTGGGCACTTTTGATAATATATGATGGACTTGTTTTAATTGAGCGGAATTCCTAAGTGTGACGAAATAGCACTCAAATTCTCTACCATTTCACTAGCATTATCCTCTTTACGGGAAGACTTTGTGGCTTTTGTTGTCGTTCCTTCAACCACTACCATTTGTGTTCTATCAAAAGCCTCATTCTCCTCTACTATATGGGCATCATTTGTCTCCTCTTCTTCGTTTAGACAACTCCACACCTCCTTTTTGTGCCTTCTTAATTCTCATTGCAGCATAGACATTGCCATAGACTCCTTAAGAGAAATGCTCAAAGAGCCGCCACCCTTGATTGTGCCCTAGCCGCTGCTTTTTGTTTGTGCGCCCTAGTTGTTCTTCGTATGCCTTCTATGGTATGAAGAATATGTATCAGTTCTTTCCCTCAACCACATTTTGTATGTACTGTCATGAACTAGTGTTAGCATAGACAGTCTTAAAGACTATTGGAAATGTTTTTACTTGCTTAAAACTATTCCTCACTATTCATGGTGTTGACATTGAAAAAATTCACTGTGCTCATTCCAGGTCCCTTCAAAAGATTATAGACAGGCCATTGTAAGCATTTTCTCTTATTGAAACCTTGTACCTCTATCCATTCTTCTCATTGTTACAGCTGTCTTTTTGGTTCCTTAACAACATACTTTGCTTCCTCTTACCATAAACATGTCACCTTTTATGACTGCTGCTCTACTTCACCAGTTGTCATTACCTTGGATTGTCTTCTTTGATTATTAAAGTTCCTAGCATGAACGGCATTACCTAATTCCAGTGACTGTCACCTCTTTTTACCGTGTTTGTACTAAAAGACTATCAAGTATCAAAACTACTGTCTTCAAATTAGAATACCATGATTGTCTCTTGACACCTTATGCTTTCTTTTGTCTCTGCTTGGGATGGCTATCCATGTGAAGTGACCATCACATGGTCTTGATGACGCTCATCGTTCTATGCTTTTCTACTCCTACTTTGGAATGTATTCATTTGCTTGGTGGCTCTGTCTCTTGTGCAACTAATTGTTTAGAATGGTTTCTCATGCCTGTCTTTCAAAAGAAACTGTCACTTGCCATCCCCATGCTTGTATTCACTATCTTCATTCATGAGTGCATTGGACACTGTGCCTGTGGATTTTCATCCTTGGCAGAGTTTCTTGATCAACAGAAAGTGGTGCATATGGGCGCAACTAGCACGTGATGGAGGACTTCAACATTTTGCAACTTATTCTTGCCTTGGTGAATTTGGCACTCCTGAGTACACTTGGCACATGTATGTGAATCTTTCCATGTTCTCTGGATTAAAACTCACCAATTTTTTGAGAGTTCAATATCCTCTTCAACTTGGGTGCAATTGGGCCCTTATAGGAGATTCTAGAAATTTCTTTGGAGAGCACTCAAATTTGAAAGGATTCTCAACTTGACGCTTCATTCAAATTCACAACTCTGCTCCAAAATTGGAACCTTAAAAGGCAGGGAACTAATCTTGACTCAGGGCCTAATCAAACTTCAACATTCCTCAATTGGATCACAAGGAACTTAGGAGACCAACACCAAAACCATCGAGAAAACAAAGCCAAAAGGGCCAGGCAAACCAAAAAGGCAGGAGGTCCCCATTTGCAATGAGGCAATATGTGAAAAGGTCACAACACTATCATGACATCAAGTTTGACAAATTGACAGCAAAGTAAAATTTTCAGTAAATATGGTGATTTTGTTCATTATATGTAATTTATGTGTTATTCAAAACTAATTCCTATTGTTCAGTTGCAAATATGTAGATAATTATGGTTTCAAATATTTTTTGCACGGAAATATATAAAATGAACCCAACTCCCCCCAAAAAAACATTTCATACTAGTGTATGTAAACCCATACTAACAACTTGAAAAGAGAACTGATATTCATGTACCATGCTAGAATTGCAGTTATTATTCAAATTGATTGGAGCTATTCAATGCCTCTATCAAACATTGTGATTCTGCTTATCAACGCAAAATACTCTGACCTGGAATCATGTATTTTGACTGATGATTTTCTTTCTCCAGGGGATTGATGAAGCTCAAGATCTTTGATCAAAATTCTCATCTTGGTCAAAATATGCCCAATTGTAGAAAGCTTAGTATCACTTTCTAAGGCCCGGATAATTCAAATTCCAATGCTGATAGTGCAGGCTATTATTATCTTTCCTTGTTAGGCTTTAAAGAAGATACTGTTTTAGTGAAACTAAGTGGGTACAAGCTTTGTGTACCTTCCAATCCATAATTTTTTTTTCTTTTCTAATAACAAAGATACATATTATGTATCCACTTCTGAAAATGTACAATGGGGCCCCTTTCGGGCATCTCAAGGGTTTAAACTTTGATTGGGAGAATATAACGTGGATCTTACTTATACAAGCAAACCCACAGAACAGTCAACCTCCAACGGTGTGCAGGATTCATGATTTTAGGACCTTCCTTTTATTGGATGTATGCCTACCTTATAGCATAGAAAATTGAATGTAGACCTACCTTGTCTAATAGGAGACCATCATAAAACAGCCAACAAAGGATCAAACCGATAATATTATATATATAGATGGGAATGTTGCCCTATCTTTCAATATTAAATAATTAAAGTGCTTTAGTGATAATTCGTACACTCAATCTCAAGATCCATCTCAATAGTAAGCTCAAACTTGCCCATCCTCTTACAGCCAATGTACACTCAGAATTCTATTAAATATATGTTATTTGTAATATGTATTGATCAATATGTAGAAGATTGATTTTTTAGGTTACTACTAAGCCCGTAGAAGACTATAAGGAGTTTTCTTTTCATTTATCATATCTATCATTCAAATTATTAAACCTGATCATGATCAAGCTTGCAAATAAATCAAACTCTATCAATCCACCTATACCTTAAATAAATTATATTACCCACATATTGTATGTGCGTGATAGTAAACACACCCAAAAATACTGAGCGAGAGAAGATTAAAAGTAGGATATCACAAATATGTCTATGGAAAAGATGCCAAAAGCAAATAATTGTTATTTATGATGGTCACCTCTCTGCATTATATGTATTTAAGATTTAAAAATGTAGAACTGTTTTTTGTTCACTTCATACTTACGTCATTTTACTTTGAGATATTTGACTTACTATGGATCTAAAATAATTGGTCTCTATTTTATTTTACCATAGAACTATTTTTTATTTATTGTCAAGTTAAGATCTTTATATTTAAAACTAAATGTTGACAATAAATAGTCTTTCTTTCAACTATTCTTTCATATGGCGACATCATACGCTTCCCCCCTACTACCAGTGTAGGTTACACCTCTCAATGTAATAAATTCATGCACCTTGTGAATAACCTTTCTTTGAGTTTTTAGTCTTCCTTGGTTAAAAAAAGGTGGATTCAGCAGTTAAAGTCCAAACTGAATTTGATTAAGCTTGGAGAGGGGGTGTAACAACATTGACGCGCTCTCCAAACAACAACCACCTTTATTGGTCACTATAGAAGTATTCTGTTACCATTATTTGTCCAAGATAGCAAGGCCATGGTCCAGTTGCATGCGCTATGCTCAATTTGGGCAAAATCGAGTTCAAGTGTTTTAACATTTGAAACAAACATTAGCTGTTGTTTCTTCTTCTTCTTCTGTTAACTTAGTGGAAAAAGTTTTACCTAGTTTCGAAGTTTCGGAAACCCTAATTGATTTCGAGTCCTTATTTTTTAACCCTGTACTGGCGCAAAAGTTCCCAATAAAACTACTATTCCCCCCTAAGCCAGATATATTATACGGAAACTTCTCAGCAGTAGAATAGCACTCTATATATTATCAAAATTATCTGGATATATTACAGAAAACAGTTGTGTAATTAATTACTAAGACCAACATAGGCATTTCAAGACATGTTAAACATCTTCTTCAGAACTACTTCTGTAGAATTAAATATTCTCAACACTGTTATATGCAATTCGAGACTTCTTAATGCACCTCGTCAGAACTAATCCTACATAATTAAATTTGAGAGAATTATAGTATGTTGGAAGAAACAACAGCAACACTTACGATAAGAACAGACCTGGATGATATGCAATACTTACGGTAGGAACAGATTTTGATGAGATAGCGGAGGTGTGGATCCTGCGAGCAAGCATTGCAATTGTAAGTGATGCTAATCAGAGAGATTCAGTGGCATGCACTCCCCTATAATGTCGCAAAACATTCGAAATGACTACTCTACTAGCGCCTAAGGCCCTGTTTGCTTGCAGGAAGATGACTAGAATTGGCAGTGGATTTTGGGGTTTTGAGCTGAATCCACTGTAACGCAATTCAGGTTTTAGAGAGAAAACCCAGTTTTGGCACTAATATGAGCAGCACCATCTTCTCACTAAATAGGTGGAATTTGAAAAGAAATTCTGGATTTAGATTTTATCAACTAATTTTAATTCTTTTTGTCGGGTCCATTAAGTTAAGATTATGTTTGTTGATGAAGAATTGGAGACGGAGTGACTATTGATACTGATGCTGTCGTCTGTACTCGAATCGAACAACTCCCACTTCCATGACCACCTCTCAAGATCGAGGGCCTCGCTGTAAGATGATAGAACTTCGTTAAATTCTATCTCCAGATGGGCCATTGATATCTCCAATAGCCTCTACACGCGTATCATATCCGAAGAGACTCTACCACAAGTAGAAAATCGTTTCATTAGTTGGTGGACATTTTCGACAGTGTTCATGTACCTATTCACTTCTTCTGGACCGCTTTCCAGGAGCATTTTCCTTTCGGTCTTGATGTCCCATTTCAAAATTACCCTCTGTTGCACACAAAGTCCTACAATTTACTCTGTATTGTGTCTGGGCTCATTGGAGATGAAGGGATGTGAGATGAAGGGATGTCGATATAGACTTGTGGCGCCTTCGCAATAAGTCTGATACATTCTATTTCCTCTTCAATATTGCAAAACAATGTTGGAGAAAGATGGGGAGGACAGTGTTGTTGTGAGCTTCAATCTGCCTCGTCCTCTCAGATTGTCTAAGTATGAGCTATGCCCAGTTTTCGTCAATTCAAACATTTCAATGCAAGTTCTAATTCTAATTCCAATTTCAAAAATGGCAACCAAATGCAGAAGATGGATTGTCTCAGTCATCTTTCGAGTCAACCAAATGGTCCAAACTATCTTTCGAATACACAAAACCGAAATTTCAAAACTTGATTTTGAGATAATCAGGTTTTGACTCAAATTCCAATTCTGCAAACAAACGAGGCCTAAAGGAGGTGCAAGGGATGCGTTCATAGGCATTTAATTGGAAAGCATAAGTGAAGCATTAAGTAATACTAGTGTTTAAAAGTGTAAATGAGAAGGCAACATAATCAAAGCATATCAACTGAGAAGGCATGTATACCCAGCATACAAAGCATGACAACATATGAATATTATATAGGGGAGCTTGTCTTACTACTTTCAATACTCAGCATGCTTCTTTGAAATTGTCGAAGCTAATTCAAAATACTGGGAAAGCCCAACAAGCTCCCAAAATCTATGAGACATTTGTAGCAAGATTTGTACCACTTAGCTAAAGTGAAATTATAATAAAAATGAAAAACATAAAAGATCATGACAACTCATTACAAACCTAGGGAAAGCGTAATCTTTAAAAAGCAATGTAAAGATCATATATTGGGCTTGAAATGGGAACATGTACAACAAGATAAGCGCACTTTTCTTTGACCTTGGATCTATCCCAACACTTAGGGTGAGCCTGCACAATTTGAAAGTTGAATTGAAAATTTGTAACACTGGACTAAAAGTGAAAACAAGTTTAACAAAATAAGGATACTCTCCTTCACATTGTCTTTGACCTTGGATCTATCCCAACACTTACGGAGAGTCCGCACAATTTGGAAGTTGAATAGAAAATTTGTAACACTGGACTAGAAGTGAAAACAAGTTTAACAAAATAAGGATACTCCCCTTCACATTGTCAGACCCAAATAAATACTTAAGACTAAGAAAATCTAGGTTGCTTTGAAGCTAAATGCAAGATTTGAACCAAAGTGTATATAAAAATTATGAATCAACCCATAAGAAAAAATTTCATTTCCCGTGGGCTTAGGGAAAATAATGTAGGGACATGTAAGTATTTGAATTAGGCGTCGGGCACAGGTGTCATGTGGCAAGTTGATTGTTTTAAAATAATGTTGCTAGCCAAGGATTGTATATAGGGGTATTTTGGAGGGAGAGGAGAAGAATGAAAAAATACTTTTAATGAAAATAGGGGTTAGGCAAAGGCATGATTGTTTGTTCATTAATTCAACTCAAATATCTTGGACACCTGCACATATATCACTGGAGATTGAAGGATGGAAACCCCCTAATTTCCACAACTGGCCAGTGGAAAAAAAAACCCTGAACCAGTCACGACGATTCCTCACTGATTTTTTGTTTACGAAATTGCTACAACATCTATTTATTTAAGTTTGAGGCATCTCCTTTAGCGCCTAGGGTTTGTAATTCTGAGATGGCTCCTGCAACACCATTGGTTGTAGATTCATCATATTTTCTAGTAATGTTATTGATGTTGTTGTTCCCAAAAGGCTAGTAAAATAAATTGAGTGAAACTCGATAAAAAGTTAATTATTTGTTGCAATTGATACATGGTCTGCTCAAAGATCATTCTTATTATTGTTAAATGTTAACATCGATGCACCTAACCCTTTACCTTTTCAAAATTTTCCTGACCATTTTGACGAACAATACTTTGGAAACATTTTGCACTGCTAGAAATAGGTGTTGCCAATGGAAAATGTATTTTGGCCATTAAAACACAAAACTGCCTTCATACGTTGTGTTTCTGGCAACAAAGCAGTGAGATGTCAGTTGCAAATGTCATGGAAACTACCATTTGGTTTCATGAAAACTGTTCGACAAACCTGTTTCAGGCGTGGCACAACGTGATAAAATTTCAAGAGGGTTGTACGCAAGCTTCCCCACAAGGGAAGCCTATCGGCTTAATAAGGTTCACGTTATTGAAATTTATTAATGTGAATTTTATTGAGTGGAATTTTCTTTTATTGTATTCAATATTTAAGCTTTATCTTAATTTTCATTAAAAAATGTTTTTTTAGATAATTTGTGAGGTTTTCATCGGGTCTTGTATAAGGGAGAGGGAGTGATAGTAAAGGAGGGGCATGAAGAAGGGATGCTTATGGAGGGTGTTAGGTCCTAGAGTGGAGTAGATAAGTAGTCAGTACGTGTACAAAAAATTACCAAATCTATTAATTAAATGGACCACATAGTGTACACATCAAAAGTGTTTTGTAACAGGCATATATTTGTTTTGAATATAAACTAACAAGTACAATTCCACAAGTTAGGGTATATTCAATAGACCTCGGTTAGAACCATACTGAATTAGTAGTGGTTAGAAAATTACCACAACTTTAAACCTTGCACCCACCAATAAGACAAAATGAGCTTAAAGTGCCCGTACACATGAGTCTCAACCACTCCAAAAAAACAAAAAAAGTGTCATAACACACATTAAAGAAAGGGCTTAAATTGGCTACGCACATAGTAGTTTGAGGCATTTGTTCGATCGTTTGGTGCATCTCTTCAGTCTTCTAGTGCATCTAAGGTGTGATGTTACATATTTGTTGAATGTTGTTGTGGAATTGACTCATGTTCATATGCATTTGTTTCTTATTTCGTGTGCATTTACAACTTTTTTGTTGTGTAATTGAGCCCTTTATCTTCGTAATTGAGCTTATGTTTTTGCACATTTGAGCTATCTATTTGTGCTATTGAATTTTGATCATGTGCAATTGACCATAGAGAATATCCAAATAGGTCTTGGTCATCAGCTCTGTATTTTTGGACTTCATGAGTTTAAACATGTTCCCAGTACATTCATTTGCAAGCAACATTTCAGTCCTTCACTTGACATTCTCACTTTTCAACCAAATCCATCTCAAACAACCTTGTCCTGGGATCTAATAAGTTGTCTTTAGTCCTCTTGGTCTTACATATTTTTGACATCACTGGTTAATATTAATTGCATGAAATTTATCATCCTTGAGCAGGGGATCATTCTAACTCCTTTAAGTGGGGCAACTTGGTTGGAGTTCATCATCTCCTTGGTAGTTCACTCTCTCACTTAACTATTGACTTCATAATCCAAGTCATCTTTGTCATTACCCACCTTTATCTAAAATTTAGAGAATTTTTTTTCTTCTTTACTCTCCCTCGTATTACCAAACACCAAACCTAAAGACACCACCCTGATCTCTTTCACAACCATCTTTCTGTATTACCTAGGTTAAAACTCTTGTATATTGATCAAGACTAGGTCCCGAAGGAAAAAATAAATGGATCGATAAAACTAATACATTTATGATCTTTTCATTGAGAGATGTATAAGGAACATTACACCTACAAATGATAGTGATGATGAAATTTCATGCAAAAGACTTAGAAGAGGCCTAACAAGATCTCGATTTAACAAACTTTTTATGGCAATATTGTTTGAGACTCACCCAATAAGGTGCCAATCTACTTTCAAATTTTGATGTATCACAAATTAAGGAAATCAAGAAGATAAGTAATGTCAATGCTAGTGGACAAGATCATGGACCCATTCCTAAAGTCGAGTCACCATCATCCCTTTTGCAAACCACTACCTCGAGGACCGTTACTTTGAGACCCCTTTATGACCAACATCAAATCCAACAATTGAACTTAGGACCTCAAATACATGTCCATCAAAAGTCACAAGGCCCTCAACACACTAATACACAAAGCATGAGACCAATCATGATATCAATAATACAATGCTAGTCCAACCATAGGTAAAAAATGGGTGCAAACCTTCACCAAATCCCCAAACATCAACCTTCCATCTACCAAAGCCATTACCAACAACAACAACATTCTAAGTACCATATTCCCTAGCCTCAACAATAAAATGTGGAAGCCTTGTTGGGAAATCCTCCACAACCACTAGACATATTGACATGACAAATCCCAAACCTCGAACAAAAAATTGTCAATATTCAAATGGAGGTTCCAAACAAGAAATACACATTGGATACCATGTGCCCTTATCCTTTTGATTGAAACATACTCATGCCATCTTTCCCACCTAGTTTTCGAGTACCTAAATTTGACAAATGCAAGGGGAAAGATAATCTTAAGGGCCATATGACAATGGACATAGCTTTATATGGCTGGCTTAGAGGTTGTACGCAATCAGAATCTTATGTATCTCTTTCCACATAGCATAGGGGGACAAGCTTTGGAATGGTTCTCACGATTGCCCTCTGGTATTAAGACCTTTAATGAACTAGTAAGGAAGTTTGGAGCACACTTTTCCTACATCATTAAGCATGGCATATCCATGATTGACTTATTTAATACCAAACAAAGGAATGGAGAATGTTTTGATTCTTTCCTTCAAAGGTGGACAAACTTGTCAAGTAAATGTCTTTTCAATACTCCTTTCAAACAATTGGTCAAAATCTATGTACAAAACTTAAACTAGGAAATAGGTTTTCACCTTCAAGTCCAATGCTTGAAAACTTTTAATGAAGTTATGGACAAAGGGATAAACATCGAAAAAACCCTCACAGGAAAAGGACTTGTGAATATATATAAGGACAATAGAGACAACACTAGCCCAAACATCAATGGCAAAACTCATTTTTTATATGAAAACAAAAACATAGTCAATGATGGGGTTGTAGATGGTAAAATCGTTAAAACTGCACAATTTGTGGTAGTCTCAAGGGACCAAGTACTCACACCTCATCTTATAATCAAGGCAATAATTAAAGGACTACACCTAAGCTTAACAATACCCCATATCAAAAATTTACACCTCTGAGACAATCTATCAAACACTTGTCTCAAACAATCTTATTACACTCCTAGAGGCTAAAGATTGTGAACCAAGGGTCAAACTTGTGTGGTCTAAAGATTTAGAATTTTGCAAGTACCATTGAAACAAAGAACACAAAATAAATGATTGTCATTTTTGGACCTTCTTTATCAAATTCTCTAATTTCATAAGCAATAAGTGCACCAAATAATTGATCCATTGAAAAAAAAAATTGAATTCCTAGTTTCCTTAATCATCCACTTCATCTTCTGAGAGCCAAAAACTAGCAATATCTTCATCCTCTAACATCGTCAATTTTTCTAATTTTTACTTCCATAGAATTATACATTAGCTTGTCTTGTTTTAGTATCTCCTTCAAAAATCAATCTTAGCTTTTCCCATACATCCAAATAGTAGTGCAATAGTGCATTACCTTCATAAATTTAGAGTTAGCTAATCCACTCAAAATAACATTCTTTGTCTTGCAATTGTTCTCATATGCCTTAATCTTAGTTAGATAGGTTAGAGTATGAGTAGGAGGAGTATAACAATCTTTAATTGATTGGCAAGCCCCAAACTCTATAAAGGCTAGGTGGACTTCCAGCCTTAAATACCAAAAATTATAATTGATTTCATCTAAACTAGGTGCCTTGTATGAGTGAGAATCATCATGTCCCATCTCAAATCTTCCTCAAGTTCTTAGGCTTTCTTCTAAGGAACCTCGCTCTAATACCAATTGATATATTAGGAAAATATTTCTCAACCTTGTATCTACATATGGTTACTATTTTTAGTAAGATTTGATTTGAGCACAAATTTTCTATAATTTTTCCTCAAAGGTTTGAATAGGCTAGATAAGCATGTCAGTAAATTTTTGTTGCAAGATCATGTCTAGTTTTGAAGATATTAAACTTTTCATTTTTAAAGTTACTGAACAAAATTTATGAATTCAATCTTGAAAGCTTTACAAGCTTTGCAATAACCTAAAAATGTTTGTAGCAAACATATTAGGTTACATGGTGATAGAGCATGTCCCAAGCTTTTCAGTGCTTCAAATGGTTCGTCAACTGGACAACCGATTAAAAGGTTATGGCCTTTGAAAGTTGAGTCTCCTGAAATATGAAATGTAAAAATGTGTTGAACAAACAAATGAGTTGTAAAAGGGAGTTATACATATTGGTGTGTGTTTTGACACATCATGCCCAAAATCTTTGATTGGACATAAGATGAGCACCACTTTATAAGTAGTTCTTAGCCCATGGTTTTGTAATACCATTTGACAATTTCATCTATTGTATCTCTTATATATTAGGTGTGTGAGATAGAGGGTGTCTATAAGAGTATTATAGTACATGTAGTTGCCCCCAAATCTTTGGTTGGTGAGATATCTAAGAGAAGATTGCTTTGCAAGTATATTGCAATATGTTATTGATTTTAAATAATATATTGGGCAACTTTTGAAGTCTAGGGCTTTTCTCTGGTAAGGGTTTTCCCCACGTAAATCATTGTGTTGTGGTATGCATGTCTTTTTTGTTAAGTTTTTGTAGTTATTGTAAATGTCTTCAAAAGAAGAGGAACAACCTCCAAAATAACTTGTTTGAAAGTCTACAAGACACAAACAACTACCTAAAAGAAATTCGTGTGATGGTTGGAGATATATTTTTTCTTCAAACACTAGCATGGATGAACTTAGATCTATAGAAGAGGCATTAGGTATGAATGATGCAAAATCTTTAAAAATTGTCATGGACGAAGAAATAGTAGATTTGAAGAAGAATGAAACATGAAATCTTGTACAATTGTTTGAAGAATGAAAACTTCTTGGTTGCAGATGGGTTTTCAGGATAAAGATTGGTTCAGATGGAAGCATTGAGAATTATAAAGCAAGGTTGGTTGCATAAGACTACTCTTAAGCTAAGGGTGTTGATTATGGTGAGTTATTCTCTTCTATTGCATAAAATACAACATTTAGATTTTTGTTTTCTTTTGTTGTTGCTTATGATTTAAATGTTGAGCAAATGGATGTGACAACTACTTTCCTTCATGTTGATTTGTAGGAGGATATTTACATGACACAACTAAAGCACTACATGGTAAAAGGTAAAAGTATTTTGAATTGTAAATTGAAGAAAATTTTGTATGGCCTCGAGCAAAGTCTTACAATGCGACCTACCAAAAATTTGATACATATGTGTCGAGTTTGGGATTTGAGTGTTCTAATTCATATCATTATGTTTATTGCAAATCCAATGGTGACTATTTCCTATACATTGCATCATATGTTGATGATATATTACTCAATGGTAAAGGGAAATGTACGACTATGGAACTCAAGTCTCAGCTTGCTACTAAATTTGGAATGAAAGATCTTGGTGCAACAAAATACTATCTTGGGGTGGAAATTAAAAGACATAGAGTGAATAAAAAGATATGACTAGGCCAAAGTATGTGAACTCAGTTTAACATAGGTTCAACATGCAGGATTGTAGAGCATTACGTGTTCCTTTTGTAGTTGAAACAAAATTGTCTATTCAGATTGCCCTACATCCCCATCAAGATGTAATACATGAGAAAAGTACCTTACTAAAGTACAACTAGATGTTTGATAAATGTTGTGGCCTATGCCAGACCAAACTTTGCCAAGGAGTGAGTTCTTTCTAGATATATGTCTAATCATGGTAGAATATGTATTGGAATGCATTTAAAAGATTTTTCTAATATTTGAAGGGTACCTTAGAGTATTCTTTGTGTTATCATGGTAATATGTTAAGAGATTAAAATTTCCTTAATGTTCCTTATTATGTGGATTTAGATTGGGCACATGATATTGATAGTAGAAGATCCACTAGTTCTTATGTGTTTACATTAATTGGTGGTGCAATCAATTAGATGAGTAAGTGATATGTTGTGGTTGCTTTGTCCACTATTGAAGTTTAGTATATGGAAGCTACCCATGCTTGTAAAGAAGTCATCTGGCTTAAGATACTATGTTTAGATATTATAATAAAACAAGGAGCAATAACAATTTATTGTGACAATCAGAGTGCTAACTGTCTAGCAAAGAACCCTAATTTTCTTGCTCAGACTAAGCACATTAATGTTCATTATCAAATTGTTAGAGATATGGTCAAGGATGGCAAGGTGAAGCTAGTTAAGGTAGAAAGTGTCATTAATGTTGCATATTCATTAACTAAGGATGTGAGTATAGATAAGTTTAGACTATGTTTGGACTTTACATGGCCTCTGACAATTAAATTATGATGTAGATACTCTCTTAGCTCTTACAAGGTGTTCGACAAGTGGGAGATTGTTAGGAAATGTGTCTCAACCTTGTATTTACATATGTTACTATTTTTAGTAAGTTGTCATTCGATCACAAATTTCCAAGTAATCTCTCTCCAAAGGTTTGGATGGGCTAGATAAGAACATTGATAAATTTTAATTGCAAGATCATATCCAGTTTTGAAGATATTCAAATTTTTATTTTTGAAGTTACTGAAGAAATTTTCTGAATTTAATTTTGAAGTTTTAGAGGTTCCAAAATGGCCTCAAAATGCCCATAATTAGCTTAGTGAATCATAATGTGACAGAGCATGTCATGATCTTTTCAGACACTATAAATGCTTTGTCAATTGGACACCCGTTCAGAAGTTATGACCTCTGGAAGTTGGGTCTCCTAAACTAGGAAATGTAAAAATGTGTTGAAAGCATAACTGAGCTATAAAAGGGAGATACATGTGTTGGTGCGTGTTTTTACACATCATAGAGCATCTTTTATTGTATATAAGGTGAGAGTTGCTTTATAAGTGGTTTTTATCCCATAGTTTTGTAATACCATTTATGGTTGCATGTTCAAATATATATATATATATATATATATATATATATATATATATATATATATATATATATATATATATATATATATATATATATAAACATATATATATGTTTATGGAGGACTAGCTCCTATACTTTCTATATTATTAAGGTTTCTTCTTTACTGAAATATTTTTGTTTGATTATTTATATTTTGTGGTTGTGGAGAATATATTGCAAGCTTAAAAAGAAAATTTGTTACTTTTTTCTTATCTAAAAAATATGTTTTAGTTTTTCAATTAATTACATTATTTCATTATGTCACATACATATCTTTAGTATTTGGGGTACATATTATGCTTTATATAAATTCAAGTCTGTTTAAATAATGAGTGTCAAGAATGGTTAATATTATCTAATTGTGAGGTTTAAGATTTTATTTGTGATTTATATTAATTAGAAAGGAATAATTGAATTCTAATCATTGAAAAATCATAATTTAGTTTCTTATATAAAAGTTTTGAAAGAAGGAAAAAGGAAAAAATAGAATAGAAAGTTTGCTAGATTTCATAAATATTAAATTATTTGCATGCAAAAATAAAATATAGAAACCATTTGAATGAAAAATAGGAAAAAAATAGAATAGAGAGTTGCTTTTAAATCTAAATTTCTTAGAATATTAAATTATATGCAAAAATGAAAAATATAATAAAAAGTTCTTTAAATCTAGATTTTTGTCATAATTTATTATAAAATTATAATTAGTGATTTTTTTAAATGATTTTTTTTTTACAAATTAATTTTTAAATATAGATTTGACACAATTTAATCATAATACTATTCATTGAAAACTTTCATTATTTTAGATTGACATGTTAAAAATAATAATAGCAAGTTGTTTTTAAATTTATATTTTATTAATTTAAAAAAAAAATATAATTAATATTTATTTTATAATTTTATTTAATACATTTGTATTAGAAAAATAGTAAAATATATTTTTTATAAACTAGATAATAAAATAAAATCTACCATAAACCTAGCACTAAAGCAAATTAAATCTTAACCCTAAATCTAATTGAATAAGAAATCAAATAAAGTTATAAAGCTAATAGTAAGGCAAATTAACCTCATGAAGGATGGTAAACTTTTTTGAATATCTTGACATTGTAGTCTACCATTAAAATAACGGATCATAAAATTTCAAAAAATATTATTTCATATAATATCATGTAATTATTAGAAGATTATTTTAAATTTAATTAGGTGATAATTTTTTGTATTAATGTTTCAAATCACACAGTCATCTATAATAAATAATGAAATATACATCAAGAGGTCTCTATTACCTTAAATAAAATTGTACCCTAACCCGACTCCATCTTTAACAATAAACCTATACAAACCCTAGTATTATATCATATTGAATTGTAACAATAAACCAAATTGAATGTTGACTACAAACCTAATTAAACCCTAACCAAAAACTAAATTGGACATTTATCCAACCCTAACTCGTACCTTAGCCCTAATAATAAACCAAATTGAACACTAATACTAAACCAAATTCAAGCATAACACTAAAAATCATCAAACCTTACTCTAACCTTAAAACAAATTGAACTCTAACCATAAAACTAAATGAATAGCAAATTAAATTGAACCCTAATAGTAAGACAATTAACCTCATCCCCCAAGTCTAATTAAATATAAGTGTTGATCATTGAATAGCTAGAAAAATATGTACTATTTTGCGAAAGACCACACATTATGTCGACAACGAACATATGGATAAAGGTAGGACTTGTTAATGGAGCTCTTGGTGAGATTATTGACATCTTTTATGAGCTAGATTGTAAGCCACCAACTATCCCCATGTATGTTGTTGTACGTTTTGATAATTATAGTGGGCTGCCATGGAACCAACAAGATCAAAAAAGTGTATCGATAGTGCCTGTAACATTAGGCAATCGAAGACAACTCTCATTCACCATGTCATGGGCTATTACTATACACAAATCTCAAGGGCTCATACTATATAAGGCAACATTCGACATTGGCAAAATAGAGAGGCAAGGACTAACATTTACAACTATGTCTAGAGTGAAATATTTAGATGGTCTATGTTTTCAACCGGCTTTTACCTTTGATAGGTACTCCAAAATGCAAAATTATCTATATATAATTATACGGAAAACAAAGGTATCTAACCTAAATTGAATGACACTCGAAACAAAATGTAATTATTTTGTACTTATAATATAATAAAGATGGAATTATTCCACCAAATATTTTAATGTATAACAATACACATTATAACCAAACTTTCCACATTAGCAATAAAATGACATCATTTAGTATATATAATACTATTAGCATAATCCTTGCACCCTTCAAATTTAGTAGCTAATGTTCCTCGTCGGTCACGAAGGAAACCCTAATTCGATGTTGACGAGAATCTAAACTATCTGTATTCCTCGTTGACGGCCAGCGGGAAAACCCTAATTACATGTTGTGAGAATGTAAACCCTAAAACTGATATATTGTTTCCTATATCCTCCACTGGTGATACATATTTACACCTAAGGCTTTCTCAGAGTTCGGGATAAAATAGGTCATGGCTCCTCCGCCCTATTTATTGTGGTTTAGTTTCTCTTTACGCATACAATGGTTGCTACGTTTTAGTTTGTAAAACGTGTTTTGGAAGTTGTCCAGGTAGCTCTTGTTTTCCAGTGGTTCTCGGTGATGTGAAATTGATGACGAGTCTGATATTTCCATTCTTGTGATGTTAATTGAGGCATTTGTCTGAGAGAATGCATTGTTTACTCTTCATCTTTATTTGTTATTTTTTTTTCTGCCGGATGACGAAACAGATTGTTTTCACGACGGTCATCAGAGGCTTCTGTCAATGAAGATGACACTTTCAATTTATCTCTGACGGCTGCCAGTACTTTAAATATAATGCTTGAATAAGATTATGTTTTTGAAACGTGGTCTGGTTTTGAATAAGGGTTAGGTTTTTAGAATTTGTTTCTGTATCTTGATGATGAAAACTGTTATGCGACGCCCAGTCGGAGGAGCTTTTTATTCACGGAGCTCCGTTGAAGTTACAAAACACGGTTTGTCTGAAAGATGAATTAGTTATTTGCAGTGCTCTTGGGTTTTATTTTGGGTTTTACTAGATTTGAACTTTTATTTGATGCGAAGGTTTTTTTAATTATGACTTGACTCTAAAGACATACCAATAAAATATATTGGGTGAATATCATTGAATTATTTCTCTGCATGTTAGGATCCAAGCTAGATTGTTGTAATGCTGGATTGTTTTTCCTAAACGCCTTATTTGCTCTAGGTTTGCCCTTAATGCTTTTAACTTTGTCAACTTCATACAGATATAGAAGGTAGGGTATTGTATCAAAAGGTAGGGTGTTCTATCAAAATTTCTGACTGACAAGGATTATTTTCATGAATCTGGATGTGTATCGGTTTACAACTTTTTTAAAGTAACATGAAAGATTGTAATTTTTGAACCTTCCAATTTAAGTAACATTTGGTAATCTGCCAGTGTGATATTTATATTTTAAGGAGCAAAGCTTGAAATGGTTTTAACTGGTCAACAATGTATCCGTACTTCAATGTATGCATACTTAAAGTAATTAAGAAATGAAATGAAATATCTTTAATGATGACCACGAGACTATTGGTTCAAGGGACTAAAAATAAGTTAGGTATTCTTCTGTGACTTTTCCAAATTGTTTTTTTTGTTGTGGATCCGGATTAGGAATCTTGTCATCTTGTGTAATCTTGCCTCTTTGAAAAGTATTTTCATGCTGCTCACCTGCAGGCACTCCCTGAACCTTACATGCTCCACATTCTTTAATAAAATGTCATTCTGTTTCCACCACTCCCTTGCTGCAGAAAGCACAAATTTTCTCTTCCCACCTCTCTTTAAGGACCATCCATCTACCAATTTTACATTGTAAATGGTGGGAGCTAATCTTTAACTGAATAAATTAGAATCTTGGCCTTTTTTTTATTGTGGGCCCTAAAAATGCTGTATCCCCATGATCCTATGTGAATAAATTCCTTAACATAGTAGGCTTTTTTTCTTCCTATCAGATTTGTCCACATGGTAGTTTTTTATTTCCAGATTGGTGTTTGGGCACTCCTGAAAGGTAATGTTCCATTTGTTATTTTATTTCTTTCACGTTCTTTTCCTACATATTAACTTCGACAAATTGTTGCAAATTGAACATGCATATACTAATAATAAGTATATTTTGCACACTCAATGATGAAATGATTTTTTATTTTGACCATCTCAATTTTTTTTTAACTCTTAATGTCTTTGTCTCCCATCTAAAATGATGAGAATATGTTCAATTGTAATCTTAAGATCAAAATACACTCATAATGTATTTTTAATTTGTTTTCACTGCTAATCTTATTATAAATCTTGATCGAGAAACTTTGTAGCACATACTTCTATCTCTTCATCAGTGTTACGACATTATGCAAATTAATGACCCATTTGCATATGCACTTGGTTTCTTTTCAGCCAAGTCTTCTTTCTATGGTCCAATTCTTACGCTAGATTTGATCCAGCTATGTTTATCAATATTTGCAAATGCTTGACAGTAGAGAATGCTCTTTGCCGATATTGGTGGTTGAGTGGTTTGCATTGCCAAAGAGATGGTCGAAATCTTGAGTTGAATGCATTACGAGGCATAGGCATATGTAGTGGAAGAGGGATGTTGACAGGTTTATATGCCTATTGTCCCGCTTTACATGCAGGGGCTCTGCGATTAACTCTAAACTCTCCTGGGTTTACATGCAGGTCGTGTGGCATGTCATGGCATGACCCCGACAATAGACTAAAATATTGTCGCATTCACTGATTTGTGTCTATACGCTCCTTGCTCTATACGGCCAGCGGCCTGTTTGCCCTAACAAAATCGAAGGATTCATGACGAATTGATGGATCGGGTCAAGAAATCAATGAATTAGAATTTTGTTTGCTGATATAGCAGTCTTATTTGATTACGCGTTGACCTTTTGGTATACTTTTGCTGCCTTTTATGCCCGAGACGAGAGCTAAGTCTTCCTACTGTTGCAGGATGTTGTACAACCAATCTCTCTCCCATAGGTTTTCAACCAAGCCAACGACTTTACAAAAGTAGCATCATTTCTCATCTACCCCAAGTTTGTAGTTTGATTTCTTTTGTACACTTGTGAGATAGGTTTGTCTTTGAAGAAAATGGATTTGATGAACTTTATATTAAATATTTGGCTTGAAGATAGAATATAATATAGTCAATTCACAATGATTAATAATTCTATGCTCTGTAGGTTTCTTTCAACAAGTATAGTATTAGAAGTCATTCAACTCAAAAAGCAAATTGGTATGTCTTCTCAACACTCATCTCAAACTTTGGGTAATCAAAGGGTACTGCAAATTGGTTTTGCAAAGAAAACGAATTGCTACTATGATGAGTACCAAAATGGTGACTATCATAACTATCAACAATGACCCCCATAGTTGTCTTACATCTCTTGTGCGTCCACATTATCATTTTCAATAGTATAACGTGGATCCAAAACATCAAAGTTTCTAAACTTTTGCTCAAAATCAACCTCGTGCAAAGATAAGTGAGGTTTTGTTTCAAGATCTTCATCACAATCATTATGTTATCTTAAATGCATTATGCTGAAAAGTCAAAACATCATCACAATCAAAATACAATTAATCTTATTTAAGATCTTATCATACTTAGTCATCAACAAACTTGGATCCTATGTGTGGATAATTGCCTTGTTCAAAGAAAATGTATTTGAGTAGTTACTATGTTCTTCATGAATTTTCTTCTTGAATAAGTACATCACTAGTGTTGTAGTCTTCAAAAACATAACTCTTCATAAGTTTGGTTTGAGATTCTTTTGAATTGTCTTCACTTGGTCTTTAAAAACATAACTCTTCATAGGTTTGGTTTGAGATTCTTTTGAATTGCCTTCAAAAAAAGTGAAGAATCCATCATCCAAAGCTAATTTGAAGAGGCCAAATCCTCCATCTAAAAGTTTTTTTTAAACATGCTCTTTCTCCACAAGGGATATTACTCTTCTCATCAAAAGAAACATCATGGAAGTCATCAGTCTTAATATCATTGGAGAAATCAGAAATTGGATCCAATGTTAGTATTATGTCATTTTTTTTGCACTACCTCAACCCTAGTAGTTAAATGCATGACCAAAGAGTTATCTTCTCAAACTCAATAAGGTTTGATTTGCTAAAAGTTTTAGATTGGGGCAAGTGTACCCTTGGCTCTAGTACTCCTCAAATGATAAATGATGTTTGACTACAAGAAGAGTGTCATATTCTACTAAAGCATAGAACTAATTTTACCAATTGCCCTTTGCCATGCTATTGATCAAATTTGTTTATAAATTGTGACATCATGTCCATCATGGCATTTAATTTTCTTTTCATTGTATACAACTCCATAGGCTGAAAAATTCACTCTAATACCACTTTAATAACCACCCTTCAAATGTTCTTCATAACAAACTAGAAGAAGTGGGTGTTTGTCACTTTTGCCATTGAGTCTGTACATTAGCATAAATGAGAAGAGGAAATTGCAACAAACTAGATGAAGTGGGTGTTTGTCACTTTTGCCATTGAGTCCGTACATTAGCATAAATGAGAAGAGGAAATTGCAACAAACTAGATGAAGTAAGGGTTTGTCACCCTCGCCTATTAGTAAGTACATTACCATAGATAGTGTCATAGTTTTACAAGAGTCTTTTTTTCACATCAAGCATATGATAACTCAATAACAATATCAAAAGAAGACTGATTAGAAAATTGAAATTAGGCCTTTGATATAAAAATTAGACTTGAAATTATCTTAAAAAATTATTAGTCTACAGAGAAATGTTACCAACACTAAGCAAAGACATAATATGGGCATAGACAATTTTCAAAAAATAAGCTTAAACTTTCCTTACCATAACTAATTTAGTTCTTTACATGACCACTCAAAAAGCATCATTCACAAAGAGGACTACTCAAAAAGTGTACATCAACACTCATAAAAGCATCTAACCATTACCAAACTTGAACACTACTCTAGAAGACTCACACCACTTGTCATGCCCATAATTTTTCACTTAGACACCAACTTTTTTATTTTTTTTGTAGGGTTTATAAGTTAATGTCTAGGGTTGAGAGTTGACTAAAGTACAATTGATATAGAGGTGTGGTTAACTTGATCGAGTGGTTTTCTTGGCCCTTGGAGAGTTGTCCGTAGTTTGAGGATAAGATTGATGTTTACCAGGTACGATAACTTCTAAATAAATTAAATATAATTTTAAACTAATACTAAAGGAAACAAATTCCTCATACTAAATAGCTAACTAAACTATACAAGGAAATAATTTTCCAGATAAATAACTTACTTACATAATAAAAATAATTATATTATTTGTTAATGTTTAATTAATATCTCAAATTAAATTGATGGTTACATAATAATTATTTTAATTAATGTCACTATTTAATATAATTAATAAATAACATACTAAATAAATTAAATATAAAAATAATAATTTATATTAAATAATAAAATATTAATCAACATAATTAATTAATAAATATTATTTATATTATCTAATATTAAATAATACAAAAAATATTAATTAATTAATTAATTTTATTAATTAATAAATATCATTTTTATTATTTAATATTATTAATATTAAATAATACAAATAATAACTAAATAACATAATTATAACATAAATAACAATTAAAAACAATAAAAAAAGTCCCGTAGGGAGGAGTGGGTGGTGTGGGGTCCACTGCCCCACCCCCCACTTTTATATATATATATATATATATATATATATATATATATATTTATTTATTTTTATTTAAAAAGAATAAATTTAAATAATCTTTTTTTTAAAAGTCAAAGCCCACAATTGTGGGTATAGTATAAAGTGTTTTTTTATTTATTTTATATTTTCATTTTTATTTATTTATTTTTTTTAATTTGAATTTAATATTTGTTTGCAATACATTGTTTAATTTTTTTGTGGGAAATTTTTTTGTGGTGATGGTCGAGGTGGGTCCCCCATGATGATTGGGCTTGTAGGATAGGATAGAATAGCCCTTTTTTTTGTGTCTAGTCAACAAATGGAAATGAGGAAACTAATTAAATATTGACTATGGCAAAGGAAAATGTATGAGAATTTTCAGAGACCTTTTTGCCTCTTTTCTCTAGTTTGTTCATTTGTTTGATCACTTTTTTTTCTCTTTTTTTTTTCTTTAGTTTTCACAAGTCTATTATTAAAGAGATATCAAGAGAGATTGTTTGATAAAGTGATTTAATAAAATTTTGTCTAACAATTGAATATCTATTTTCCTTTTAATCCATTGCTTTCAACAAAATACTATCATTGTAATTAAACAACTCCATTGAAAGAGAGAAAATGTGTTTGAATCATTCATTTCGTATCACTAAAATTTCAATCAAATGAAACTATAATGATACTACACAACTTTACTTTTTATATAATTTATTAAGATGAATACATAGAGTTTATCATTGAAAAAATACACAAAATATTCACTAAAACTACTCTAACAAGAACTTTATTTTCTTTCAAATGAACTAATACATTGCTTATTTTATATTGAAAATAACATGAGAACACCAAAAACCTTCCTTTGTGCATTGTACAATATTTTCATAAGGAAATAAATCTATTACAAGGAAAAACTCAATGCATCTCTTATGACTAAGGATGCTTCAACACTATGATACAAGCAACTTGGAGAGCATATCTCCATTACATAAAAACATTGTGCTTTAGGGATCTTTAAGATTCCCTTACATAACAATAACATAAAATAATAAGGATTCAATCAACTTAAGAATACATCTTTAAACTCCTTAATATTTCAACTTCAACGTGAAGTCTTCAATGGCTTCCAAACTTGCAAATGAACAAAATAGGCCATGGAGTGCTCACCTCCCAACTTAGGCTTCTATGAAGCCACCCCCGAGCTTGGGGAACCATCACATAGACAAGGTCTCACACACAAACAAACCACAATCACAATAACACAACAACTACATTTATACTCCCATCCAAGACAAAACAAAGAGTCTCCAAATGACTCATAAATTGGGGTGAAGGTGGAACCAAAACTCAAAGGGAGAAAACATATTTTATAGAAACAAAGACAAGCTTACTCTTGACTTTCTCAACACACATTTTGCCACAAAGTTCCCACAAAATAAACTCCTTATGACCCCCATGGCTTCAAGCCATACAAACTCTTATGACCCCCAAAAGAAATGGTTACATGGAGCTCATACATCCATGTTTTTTCCCTTTCCATACATTATAAAGAATACATGCACTACAACAAGCTCAAGAATTCACAAAATAACTACTCACATATAATAACAAGATTCACAAATATTAGGTACAAATAACACAAAACTAGTTTTCTCCATGCAAGAATGAAAATATTCTTGAGAGCTCATTCACATGAAAACATAACAAGTAGAAGAATGAATGCCACCAATCTAGAATCCAAACTTAAGGAAGAAAGTTGATGGAGAACCTCTTCTAAGCCTTCCTTCTTCAAATTAGCAAAGTCTCCAAATTTAGAGAGTGAGTGTCAAACTCTTCCAAAAGAAGAGTCCCTTCTAAAAGGACCTCCACACAATCTCCTAGGAACAGGATCTCATTCTAATTGAATGGTCTTCCCAAGTTTCTTACATGGTTTCCAAATATAGATTCTTAAAAAGGTAGTCAAAAAAAGTGGACCGAAGACTAGCATCTTAATTGGGTGGATCTCTAACCAAAGACCATGTTTCAAAAGTGGATCTTCGGCCATTTTGAAAATTTAATTTTTGGAGGGTTTTTTGGGTCAACTATGAGTTGTCCTATGATTAAAAATACCCTTTACCCATAGGTATATCAAGTGGGCTTACTAAAAATGACCTAAACACACCCCAAGGCACCTTTTAAGCCCCCTCAAAACCAATACAAAGCTCAAATTTGAAATTCATGAAATGACTCCACCTCAAGCTTCCTAACCAAAGGATTCTCATGGGGATCCTCAAGGGTACTATCCTAGGTTGATGGACATCCAATTCCCAAGTGGACATGTCATGGCCACAAGTACACACACAAGTGTCAAGTGACACATCACAAGCCATATGACATATCCACTTGGGCATACTCACATAATTACATTTACAATTAACATATAAATTAAATACATCCATGCACATTATTTTCACGAATTAAACACAATACAACGAGGTTTTTACCTCTCACTAGAAGCAATCTTGGCTCGAACTGATTTACACAAAAGTCTATGCTTTGGTTCCCCGAATTTACCATAGTCTAATTCCCTGCACACTAAAGTCTAGCATCAGTAGTCCAAGGAAATATATACATGTAAATTCATAACATTAACGATCAAGATAATTCATCTTGAAATATCATAATCATATGGCATAATCATTCATCTATAACATACAACTCATCACTAAATTAAGCTTGTAGCATAATCATTGCATATATAATTCAATTGCAATTAAATGTCATCATGACACTCATAAACTTCACCTAAGTAATTAACATTTCAATTCATAATAGAAATCTCATCGTATCATAATTGAATCAAATCTCCATTTCCTAGTTACTTACGTAAGCGTATAAAATCCATCACTTCATTCGAACATTCATAAATCAAAATAACCATAAATTAGAATTCATATTTATGTCATAAAATAGTCATCAATAATTCATCACTTAACATTTAATTCGAAATGAAATACACATCTCAACCTTATTCATTTCTTGATTTTCACTTTCCTAACAACTCATTGACATAAATTTCCTAATTGCACATCTCAATATTTCATTTAAATCAATCATCATAATGTCAGTCATAATGTATCATAAAGTCAACATCATGAGTATAGAAAACATCATAAAATGTAATGTATTCTCATCTACTATAATCAAATCTTTGTCTAAAAGAGTAAAATCTACTAAGCCAATCAAAATATTAAGCCAATTACTAGGGCTACCATAACGATAATGGAAAAGCTATGACAGGTCTAGGGTGAGGCCTCACACCACCAAAACCAAGAAACCCACATTTGGAAAACAAGAATATCTTCATCTTTCTCGAATCCAAAAATACCTACAAAGCCAAAATCCTTATAAATCTTGAATTGCAAACACCAACTAGCTAGGGTGGGTCTTTGACCATCACAAATAGCAAGATAAGAAGAGGGCTTTCATCCTCAACCCAAAAAGAAAGAAAACTCATTGGAGCTCATTTCACTAGCATAACATTATCTTCACAATATTCAACATTAGATGAATGAGAGCCAAAACTCCATTAGGGCATCTCCAATGATAAAATAATACACGTTAGCCCTTTTAAAATTTCACTTAAAGACAATTTAAAGTTGTCACTATATAGGCATGGCCAAAAGAAGGGTCTTTTGAACACTTTATTTCAAAAAGTCATTTTATAAAATTTAAGTGAAATAATAGAAAAATATTTCCCAACCTTAGAAAAACCTAAAATTGAAGACTTTACACTTTGAAGTTCAGGAAAGACCAAAGACTAAGACCACTTTCCCAAAATAACCCCTGTTATAGATAGTAATATGCTACAAATAGCCAAAAGTAGAAATATGCTAAAAATAGAAATGTTCCCCAAAAGTCATAAAATTGAAGATATTGCTTATTGAAGCTTAGAAGAGGCCAAAGTTATGACCCACTACCAAAACTAGAGGTTACTACAAATAATAACATCTAAAAAGGCCAAAACTCTAAACTAACAATTACTAAAAATAGTAACTTACTAAAATTAGTAAGTGTGGGACAAGATTGTTAAGGTTTTAGAATCATTGCAAATGTAATAGCACTATCTGATTGTATGTATTTTTTAAATGCATCGATCTCTTTGTATTTATACATGACAAGGATAAGAAGAGACATGTCCCTTCATGGGACATGTCTATTCATTAATTTATTTTATCAATTTAACTATTTAGTTATTATGAGAATAATTATAATCTAACTTTATATATATATATATATCATTTCTAATAATAGTCATATAGTTAGTATTATTTATCTAACCGATGCTACAATCATCAACACTCGCTCTTAGCTAGGGAGGATAAATCAATCCAATGTCAACACTTAGGACACTTGACAACATCAATGATATGATGTAAGCTACAAAGGCATCGTCCTTATGATGTAATCAATAGAAACATAGTCTCAATGTGTGGATTGCCTCCATCAGCGATTCTATCCACAAGTCCTCAGGTGGATTGCCTCCATCGACGATTCTATCCATTTGATATCTTGAGTATTGACCTATCAGAATGTCAACACATGACATTCACCTACGTACTCAATAGTTCGTAAAGATATCATCTTATGATATCAAGAGCATTGGCCTGCAAAATATCAACTCTCAAGATATTCACCAAGTGCTTAGAGTAATGGCCTACCAATATCAATTCTCATGATGTCCTCCAAGTACTCAAGAGTTCATAAAGATATCATCTCATGATATCGAGAGAATTGGCCTACACAATATCAAGTCTCATAATATCCACCAAGTACTCAACAAATGTTCATAGGTAATGTGCACTTACCATAAGAACATTCACATCATCTATTATGATTTGTTTCAGCCATCACAAGATGTCTATCGCCATAGAAGATCAAGTTATTATAAGATCGTCACCTTTCAATAACTTTTGCAAATACAAGTGATAATAATTTGGAAGTTATCACTTCCTCATGATTTACAAAGGGAACATACCCATTATAAACATTCATGGTTCATTAGTATAATAATCAATTATATCAAGTTTACCTCAGAAGCGTTTCACCTTCAATAATGAACTCTCTCAATCAATATGATCAAGATTGTCACAAGTTGATTGAACTATCTGCTCCCTCTGAAGCTCAAGTTTATCAATTTTTTGTCCTTTTTTGAAATGTCAGACTCCATTTGCATCTAGTCTCAATCATCAATTCATTTGCAAGCATCAAGTTCTTTCTCCCTTGAATACAATTATCTTGTGCTTATGTCCTGAAGGTATGTGAGAGAGAGATTACAAATAGCTCACTAAACTATCTCAACCCGAAATCCCAATGATAGAAGCATACAAGATTTACTAACCAATAATATAGCATAAATTACAAACTCAAAAATTATGTGCATTAATAAAACATGAAATACTTATCTTTTATAAATTTCAAATATTTCATTCTGTAAGGTGAGCCCATATAGAAAATATCATGCAAATTCACAAAATGATGTCGTCATTCTTGAATATTACCATAATTCTTCAGATGACATGTCTTGAATATCCAAAGGTTCTATACACTATGACAACCTTCAATATGATCGGATCTCCCTTCAAGCGGTTAGGCTTTTAAAGAAGGAACCTCACTCTTTTATAGATTTTGCATAGACCCGTACACAGTTGGTCATAACTTTTGAACCTAACATTTTCTCTCCAATCGCTCCAGTGAGATTCTTCTAAATTTGTTTATCACCAACATATCCAAAATTCAACAAAATCCAAAACTGCATTTGTGAGATATGGTCCTGGTACTGAGACTATATTTTCTGAGATAATCACACATTCACCATCAACAAACTACTCTCTTACATTTGCAACTTGGCTCTGATACCATGTTAAGGTTTTAGGATTGTTGCAAATGTAATAGCACTATCTGATTGTATGTGTTTTTCAAATGCATCGATCTCTTTGTATTTATACATGACAAGGACAAGACGAGACATGTCCCTTCATAGGACATGCCTATTCATTAATTTATTGTATCTGTAGACATGCAAAATTGGACAAGTGCTTTTAAATGGCTTAAAATCAATAAAATGCACTAAATCATCAAAATGGATCAAATCAATTAATAATGGACATAATTCAATAAAGTTGGACAAAATCAATTAAAGCAAAGGAGAAATTAAATAATGATGTTAAATAATTAAATCAAAGCTTAAAGGGGCCAAAAACAATATATAATTGATTTTAATCAATTAATTGTATAGTTGCTTTAATCAAAAATCAAAATGAACCCATTACCCTTACATGGCTAAATTTAATTAATTAATTAAATTTAATAAAATCTTAATTTCTTTCAACAAAGTTGATGAACCAATGAGAATTGAGGACAAAATGACATAAATCACTCAAACATTTAAATTGTCCAAAGCTTTGAAACCATTTAAAGGCTTGTCCCCTCATTTGTCCCCCCATTTATGAACAAAGCAAAGTATTTGACTCAACCAAGGGTTAACCATGATTACTTCACTCCACCCCCTACCCTTGGACATTTACTATGAGTATGAGGCATTTTGGAGAGCATTTCCATCTTAGAACTTTATATGCAAAACATTGTTACTATAGGCAATTGAGTGCATTCTAAGAGCAATTAAAGAGCATTTAGAGCAATTATCATTGTAGTTTTTCAATTTGAGCTAGATTAAGCATTGAATGAGCATTGTAGAAGCATAGTAGAAGCATAAATTCTCAATTTAGAGGTGTCACTAGTGAGGATGTAAGCTGGGAGCTTCATTTACCACTTCTTTTTAGAGAACCATGAGATGTTCTAGATTATATTTTCATTTTAAATTAGATTTGCATAGTATTTTTTTTAAATTGATGCTATTAGATCTTAATTTCATGAGGTGATATTCATCATCACACAAATGGCGCCCACCGTGGGGCTCTAAGTCTCATTTTATCATTTTCACCATAATTTGCATGCTTGTATTCTCTATTTTTCGTGTTTATCTTGCAAGGAATTGGTGAAATCACGCTTACAGGAGGTCTGTTCACACCTGAAATTATTTTACTGCTGCCTACAATCTCTGTACTCACGCGGATTAACTGGAGATTCACGCCTACGATCATAAAGTATTCAGCCTTTGTTTCTTCGAGTCACGCCTGTGACTTAGGGAGTATCGCCTAGCTTGATTTTATTGTCACATATCTTAAAGCTTTGCTTTGCACTTTTAATTAATAGTTACGCCTATCATTCTTGAAATATCGCTTAGTTGAAATTTTTTGTCGCTTAAGTCCAAGCTTTGCAGTACAATTTTCAAATTACTGTCATGCTTTGGATATTTTAGTTTCCACTTACTGTTAGTTAAAGTGTCACTTTGCAATAATCATTTTCCACAATTTAAAGTTCTGTTCACGCTTAGGAATAAATTGTACATGCTTTTGTGATTTTTTGTATCACCTGTGGCACTGCAGAGTGTCGCTCGGTATTTGTAAAATTACGCCTGCGAACATTTTGTTATCGCCTATTTGCTGGACAATGTCACTTTCAATTTTCTGTCAAAATTTATTTGCAGATTGATTAATTCTGTCATCTAACTCTCTATTCATACATTTTGATAGTAAATGAGCAGACATCAAAAGGTGTAGAAGCCAGAAACCAAGTTTAACAAAGAAGGGAAGGCACTAGCTAAGAAAATCAAAAGGGAAAACAAAGCATACATCAAAGCTATTCTTGAGTTAACACAAGATGAAGACAATCAGGTATATCAAAAATACCTTGCTGTAATTGAAACTTACAAACAAAAAATTGTCTCCCTTAATTGGATCTTTAGCCCTTAGTTCAAATTTTTGTTTGAAAATTTGCAATTAGAGTTCTTAAAATTCATTTCATAAATTTTTGTGTTGTCAATTTCAATTTTGGTTTCCCCTCATTTTGATTGTTAGTGTTGACTAACTTGCTGGAGTATAAGCACATTGGAAAGATCTTGCCAAGGTGAGTGAAAAACAATGATGAAACCTTTCAAAAATGCCCTTAGCTTAGGCTAGCTACAAGGAAATGTATTTCTCTATTCAAGCTTGCATTTGATTAAATTGCAGCATTCCTTTTGATATAAGCTTGAGGTAAAATAGGAAACGAATTTCACACTTCAATTCTAAGAATCTCCTTGTCACGAGATTGGGAAAGAACAAACATGTGTCTAAGTGTGTGGAACAAAGAAAGACAATAGGGATATGCTCTTCACTCTTTAAGTGAACCAAATTCCCAAACTTGTCGGCCTAAGTTCATTTCTTGTTTTTCATATATATGCTAGAGCAATAGTGGGCTTGCCTCCCAAGTTTGCCTTAACAAGGCCAGTGAGAGGGACAACCCAAAGTGGGATACACTCACTTTTGCCATGGGAATCTGACCCACTCTAAAATGAAATGCATGTATCCTTAATGGGGTGCATGACAAACAAATTTTAATTTTTCAACCTTCCTCTAGTAGTCCTCACGGATTGCGCAAAATCGTACTTCGGTGCATGTGGGAAGCCTCTTTGGAGGATGAGAGATTGAAGTTTGTTTGAATAGACTATATATTAAAACCTGGTTAAAATAGCAAAGCCACCTTGTAGAGCCATGTTTACAAGCCAAAATTGACTTTAGGTAGGCTGTTTGGAATTTTTTCTTGTGATATACTTGTGAAAAACATTGGAGAATATACATATTAGAGTGTTTTTAGGGACATGATGACAAAGTGATGTGTGTGTTGTGATTATTTTTCTATTTTCAAAAAAAGAAATTTCAAAAGACTGATCTTAAATATTTAAAAATAATAATAAAAATAATTTACAAACTAGTCAGAGAAGTGCCGCATGTGCACAAAACAAACTCGCCTATCAGAGGTTTAGTCACACCTATGACTTGTTTAAAAATGCGTAGACACAGTTAAGTCACGCCTAGAAAATTTTCAAACACGCCTGTAAAAATTGGAAACTCGCTTAGTAATAGCAAAGTGCTACCTGTACATCTACAGTGTGCTGCCTAAAGACAAACTAGTTCACGTGTACAAAAGTTTTGGTCACACCTACACTCAGGCCAATGATGCCCAAAAATCTAAAAGGGCAAACAGAGAGTATTTACAGGGGGGTTAGAAAATTTTGATCACATATTTGAATACCCTTTTCCGCGTTCTTACTGCTCCAACTTTTAGTTTGGTCAAAAATCCTGTTTCTACACCATTATTGCAAATCATACAAAGGATTAGACTATGAGTAAAATCAACTCTTACTCTCCAAGGTTCATGCCTGTTTTTACTAGATCTTACTACATCAAGCAAACCTTGCAAGCAGACGGAACATATTTGAGTCAAGAACTCCCTTATCCAGGAGACGAGTCTACCACTCTAAGAGTACCCCAAAAATCACCCGAACAAGAAGGGGAAGGCAACATGATGTACTATAGTAGTTTGGGTGGTAAAGACAATAGTGGCATTGATCCCACTAACCAAGGTGATGCCAATAATGGGGGCATTGACATAAATAACCAAGGCAATACCAATAATGGAGGGGCAGATCAAAATGCTCAAGGGATTGACAACACTCACAATAAAACTAACATTGAAGCAACGAAATAAGATGCCATGGATGAAAAGGTTAGTGAGACTATCCAATGTCCCTATTTTCGAAAGCTCATGGAAAAGGCAATGGATAGAGATAGAGAAAAACACTTTCTAGACTTAGCACAAAAAGGTCTCAAGCTTCCCCGTGACTGTGATGTTAACCAACTCAAACTACCTAAAGTTGAGGAGAGTACCTTAGACATCATGAATAAGAAGTTCAAGATGTTCCAAATGCAATTGGATACCATTAAACAAAGTGGAGCTCCCAAGCCTTTCTCTATAGAAGCATTGTGTCCATTCCCATTTGATAAAAGCTTGGTCATGGTGCCATTCCCAATCAATGTAGTGTTCCCCAAGTATGACAAGTATGAAGGAACGTCGGATCCCCAGGATCACTTACGTGAGTTTTGTGCATTGAGCTTAGAGTTCATGCATGATACACCATATTTAATGAGACTATTCCCGCAAAGCTTAGGAGGCATGGCTATGGAGTGGTTTTCTAAGTTACCCTCTGACATTAAGACCTTTGAAGAGTTAGCTTCAAAATTCGTGGCCCATTACTCATATAACATCAAGCACGAGGTCACAATGATAACATTATGTAACACTAAACAAAAGGATGGAGAGGCATTCCTCACTTTTCTACAAAGATGGAGGACAGTTTTTGCAAGATATCCCAGAAGCGTGCTTGAAAAAGAGAAGATGGATATCTTCATAAATAGTTTAAGCAATGAGTTGAACTACCGATTATGAATGCAATGTCCCAAGACCTTCCAGGATTTAATTGAAAATGGAGTAACAATGGAGGAAGTGTTGGTCAAAAGTGGAGAACTAAAATTGTATAAAGATAATAAGAACAACTCCAACAACAATAACTTCAACAATGGCAACAATCAGAAGAATAATTAGTTCAATAATAATAGTCGGTATAAGAACAACAATAAGGGAATTGTTAATGATGGTGTGGTGGAGTCTAGTAACTTGAAGGTGGTCCCATTTTCTCTTACAAGGACACCTAATCAGGTGAATAATGCCAATCAAACATCCAATGCACCTTCCAATAACAACAATGGCAACAAGGGAAACCAAGGAAATAATGCAAGAAATAATAAATTTAATAAGTATTTGGTGCCCACTCCTCAAAGGAACTTCACACCCTTGGGTGAACCCCTCGAAAAGGCATTAAAAAATCTCATGGCTAATAATGTCATTACTTTACCCAGCATTCAACCTTATGAGCCAAATAAGAAGCCTAGTTGGTGGAGTGCCAATAGCCATTGTGAGTATCACAAAATTCGAGGGCACACAACAAATGAATGCTTGCAGCTAAAGAATATAGTGCAAGATTTAATTGATGGTGGGACAATCACCATTGATGGACCTCAAAGCAATGAAGATCATACAACATTCAAACAATCTTTTTACAAACTTGACAAAGGGGAGTCATCTAATGGCAAGAAGCAAAGCGCCAATAATCTTAACTTTGCGCCACCTTATGATAACATTGTGAATGCTATAATAATCAATGAACAGCCCCAAAAAGAGGCATCCAATGTCATTACAAGAGGGCATACTTCTAGAATGACCCTACAAGGGGCTGCTCCTAAAGTTATTAGCACTCCGCAATCCAACATTGTGGTCAAGCAACCTTCTACAATAACAAAACCTTATAGCTTGGTTGATCAGTTGCAAAGAACTCCAGCGCAAATCTCTATCTTAGAGTTATTGAAATTATCCCCTAACCATAAGGATATTTTAGAAAAAGCTCTAGTAGAGATGAATGTTCCCACTAACTTAGATGAGGAGAAGTTCCAAAATATGGTAGGTCATCTTGTGGCACCTCATTGTCTCTCATTTTCTGACCAAGATGACATGTCTATAACCCGTCCTCAAAATCTACCATTGCATATAGAGGTCTTAATCGAAAGGCATAGAGTTAAAAGAGCCCTTATTGATGGAGGAGTTAGGCTTAACATTTGTACATTAAGTCTTGTTAAATCCTTAGGGTTGTCTGAGTCTTGCATTGACCCTACGAAAAAGATCACTATTAAGGCTTATGATGAAGCTAAAAGGGCCTCTAAAGGCATAATTGTATTGCCCATTCAAGTGGGACCTGTCAAGAAGGACACCAATTGCCAAGTATTGGACATGAAGTTAACTTATAATATTTTGTTGGGGAGACCATGGATTCACGAGATGCAAGCAGTCCCATCCATGTACCACCAATGCATCAAATTTCTGTACATGGGTGAAGAAATCACGGTTCGAGGGGACTCAAACCCGTTCCAATATTGCAATGCACTCAAACCCCTTCATGAGTTATATATTCCACATAACCGGGAAGGAATCATTCAAAGAGTCACCATTGAAGATACCAAAAGGGATGATCCGGTCATAACATTAAATGCTACTCAAAACCCTCCTCAAGCTAGCTCAATGACATCAACTAAGGGAAAGGAAAAAATGAGCCTACGAGGGTCCAATTACTAATGAGGGTTCATATCAAACTCCCAAATCAGAGATAGTACTCTACAAACCTACTAGAGAAGAAAAAGATGAAACTAAAAAGGAAAATTAAAAGAAAATGGATAAGATGATGGAGGCATTTGATAAAAAATGCAAAATTAGTTCAAAAGGAGTAGGGGAATACTCCGTTTCCCTATTCAACATGCCCACATCTCCAAGAACACATGGTAAACCATCAAAAGAACACTTGCCTCATAAATACAACTCTTACTTTGTAAGAGAAAGTGACAAAGTAGCATTTGACAAAGAGGAGAATGAAGTCCTTCAATGGCTTTATCAAGATGAGGAAGATATTTCAAACACTCCCATGGAAAGAATCCAGCATGTTAATATAAAAACTGAGCAATATGGGAAAGGGTTTGAGATAATGCAGAAGATGGGATACAATGGAAGAGGACCCTTAGGCCAAAGAAATACAAGATTAATAGAACCCATTGAACCTACTTGGAGGGCAAAAGAAGAGAAATCTGGAGTAGGTTACCAATACTAAGGCGAAAGCTCTAGCCCAATGCAAGACTTTTATCCTCAAATAAATGCCTTAGAATCCAATGGAGAAGTGACGACTCTTGAGATTATGAGTGGGATACCTTATCGGATGAATCATGTCAAGATAAGGAGGTAATTGCAATACATACTTATGCAAAGATCCCAATGCAAGAGATTGAAATCAATGAAGAACCTAATATCCAAGATCTTAACATAGGACACACACCTACCAATCAAGCATGGATAGATACATTTTGGATGCCTTCAAAGGAGGGAGATTCAAATGTTAGTTTTAATCTGCTCATGGTTTTTCCCACGTTGTTTCCCATAGAAGTTGAAGAGGACTCAAGTGAAGGGGATTTTGACCCTTCTTCCATGGACCATCTCAAGGAAGCTCACATCATAGATCTAAATGATACAATGTATGAACCCTCAAATGAAGTCATGTCCATAAACCCTATTGATGACATTTTACCCAATGAATCCTTACTTTTGATACATCCAGACCTCATTGATTGGGACCAAACCGAGCCAAATGACTTACTTTATTTTCCAAATGACCAAGCAATGAGCCAATACCTTAATGCGGTTGAACCCTCTTTCACCAACAAATTCGATACGAACATGATGAGAACAATGGGGGTTCAATCTCTTAGTCAAAAGAAAAAAAAGAAAAAAATGAAAAGTTCTAGTTATGAAAACCACTATGTGGCACCACTAGAACCAAAAAAAATAAAGATAAAAGACGTTTCCTATGGTGAAAACCCAACTGTGGCACCAAAGGAAGAGAGATTGGATACCTTGCCTGAACATGAGGAAGAAAGGTCACCTATTTTTATAGAACCAATAGAAAAGGTCAATATTGGGACAAAATTAGATCCAAAATCTATATACTTGGCAGCATCACTTACACCTCTAGAAAGAGAGGATTTCATCAAATTTTTCCAAGAACAACAAGTGAACTTTGCATGGTCATATGCCGACATGCCCAGATTGGATCCCGATTTCATAATGCATCATTTGAATGTTAGACCTGGGGTTAAACCCATGAAGAAAAAGTTATGAAAAATGCACCCACATGTGGCTCTCCTAGTGAAGGCAGAATTGGAAAAATTGTTAAAGGTTGGATTTATAAGAGCAATAGCATATGCGGAATGGATCTCTAACATTGTACTGGTCACAAAGCATGATAAATCTATTCGTGTGTGTATGGTTTTAGAGACTTGAATCTTGCATGCCCTAAGGATGATTTCCCACTTCCAAGCATAGATGCCATAGTGGATTTGACAATAGGTCATTCCATGTACTCATTAATGGATGGTTTTAGTGGCTATAATTAGATAAAAATTGCACCCAAAGACCAAGAAAAGATAGCCTTTACTTGCCCTTGGGGTACTTTTTGTTGGAATGTAATGCCCTTTGACCTTAAAAATGTCAGAGCCACATATCAAAGGGCCATGACAACTATCTTCCATGACATGATGCACACCTTTTTAGAGGATTATGTGGACGAAATACTAGCAAAGTCCCACAAAAGAGAAGAACACCTTCAAATTATAAGAAAGATATTCATTTGGTTGGAACAATTCAAAGTTAGATTAAACCCAAAGAAATGTGCCTTTGGTGTCCAATCCGGCAAGCTATTAGGCTATATAGTTTCTGCTAAAGGAATTGAAGTGGACCCGGAGAAAGTACAAGCCATAATGGGCATGGAGATACCTAGGAACATCAGCCAAATGAGATCCTTACAAGGCAAAATACAATCCATAAGAAGGTTTATTTCTCAATTGTTTGAAAAGTGTCATTCCTTCACCATATTGCTACATAAGGATACTATATTCATGTGGGATGAGGAGTGTGATCAAACTTTCACATTATTGAAGACCTATTTGGTAAATCCACCTATTCTCATGCCACCAATCAAGGGCAAAGCATTGCTTCTTGTACACACTAAAATGGTGCACTTCTATGAACCATTACATGCAAGGTTGCTCAAGAATGAGGCCTCACAAAGTGGCTCATAGCTCTCTATGCATGGAGTTGCAAGGGACTATGATGTGTTTGCTCTCAGCTAGAGCTACAAGCTTATGACCTTGCTAGTCAACCACACAATGAGAGATTCGAATGAGGACAAGGGCAAGAGTGCCAATATCCTCAAGAATCACTATGAAAATGCAATGCAAACTAGTCTATGGAAATGAAAATGCAATGCAACTAAGCTATGAAATGGAAAGAACAAGTGTTACAAATTCCTCCTATTAGGCTATGTGAGTTAAATCTATTGCATCAAAGGAAACTAAGTTATGAAATGAAGCTAAAATGTAAGAATGAAAGACTAAGAACAATAAGATTTTCAAAAGCTCCAAAAGTCTTCAAGAATTCCTACAGCATAAGATTAGTATTTAAAAACATGATATGAAAATGGAGGAGAGAGCTTTCCTTTTATAAGAAATGCAAAGGAATGGACCATCAAGATTAAGAGGCAAAAAGTCTTAATCAGCGGTGGAGCTTGAAAGAGGAGCAATCCATGTGCACAAGTATCCTCCAATAGGAATTGACTTTGTGTCCATGTGAGACAAAAGTGTTTTTTTTTTCTTTTTGTAAAATAGGAATAATGCTTTATTTGTGCAACTTAGGATAAGAGGAAAGGTGGGGCTTTTTATCTAATCAAAAGGGGAGGAAATATTCCTTTTGAATAAATAAAGACTTTAGGATAAATGATTAGCCCATAGGATAAAAATTCAATATATGATCGAATTTAAGATTTAATCAAGAAATTGATAATGTTGAAAATATTGATTATTGATCAAAATTATTTAGGGTTGATAAATCAAATAAATGGGGCCCAAAGTCTAGGTGACCATTTTAGGGTGCATACATTTGCCCCTCTTTGACTAATGTGTGATCAATCTAGGAACACATGCAGTCAAAGAAGAATTAAAATGTGAGATCGATCTGGGATCACAAGACAACTTAGATGTGAGGTCGATTTGGGATCACATCCGAACAAACATAGACAAAGGCCTTTGAACATGAGGTCAATTCTGGATCACATTCAAAGTCAGAGATAAGAATCTCAAATTTTAGAAAAAGCTCACAAAAAATGTCTGAATCAAGAGAATCAAGGAATCGGGGATGAGGATCCCATAAATACTACCCCCACGGAATTGAAATCGAAATCAGGTAGAGGAGAGACACAAATTGATAAAGAATTTATCAAATCAGAATGAAATCACAATCGAATGTAAAGGTCAATAGGGTAACCATTAAAACATGCCCTAGCCTGACTGAGAAAGATGCAGTCAAACGTGAGAAAGGAGTGAATTGAATGAAGATAAATGAAAGACTAGAAGTTTGGAAGACATGGAAATGAAGAAATGAAGATGCCCCAAAAAGGATCAAAGGATTAGGCCTCAAAAGATTTAGCCAACTGCACAGAAGAAGGTGAAAATTGAAATGCAATTTTGACTATCAAGATGACCTCAGATTTCAATTTCGAGGTGTTTTGAAAATTGGTCAAAAAGTCAAAATGCTATAAAAGGGGTGAAAATGTCATTTTCAAAAATCATTTGTCTTGTAGTGGTTTGAGAATTTTCAGAGCTTGGAGAGAGAGAATATGGCCCAACAAGCAGGAGTTCCCATCCACAAGCATCGATTCGAGTGTGCCCGGTTGCACAACCGGCCACCACACTATCCTGCCCCGGTATGTTTTCAAAAAACTCACTATTTTTGAGTCATTTAATACCTTTTGAGCACGTTTTGAAAATGTTTTAAAATTTCAAATTTTAAGTTAAGAGAAATATCACGTGATACTTTAGAAGTATCACGCCCTTTGGGGATAAATATCGCGCGATACTTCGCGGGTCCCCAAAGTATCGCGCAAGTATAGGCACTAGTATCGCACGATACTGGGTGAAATATTGCATGATACCGGGTGAAGTATCGCATGACCCAAAGTATATCGTACCACTATAGGGAGAAGTATCGCACGATACTTCTCCAAAAAAGCAGTATCACCCAAGTGTAAAATTTGAATTTTCAGGTTTTTGTAAGCAAAAATGACATGGGTCCAGACAATATTAGGTATTTAAAGATGTGTTAGACTGATTTTTAGGCAACCATCATGAGATGTTCTAACAACTGGATTGGTTTAATGGCTTGCAGGAGGTCTTTCTGGCGGTGATCATCAGAGCACTGAAGGTGACTGGGCCGAGGTGTGTCCGAGATCTAGATGATCTGGGCAATGCTGACATTAGGACTATGGGATTCAGGTACTTACTAAGATTCCTAGACATCAGAGCTGACCATGGGTTGTTGACTGCGCTTGCCGAGAGATGGCATAGCGAGCACAACACCTTCCATCTTCCCATAGGTGAGGCATCCATCATGCTAGAGGATGTGTACCAGATCCTATGAGTGCCATGTCACGATGAGCCTATAAGTATAATCATGTTGTTAAATAGTGTAAGTGTAATATTTCTATATGATGAAAACTAACATGATTCGTGTGATGGCACAGGTATACTATGATCAGGATGTGACCGAGGGGCGACGGATGATCTAGGAGATGTTCTAGGATGTGACTATCCTTGATCGGCATGTCAGCTGGGAGAGGCTGGTAGAGGATTTCGATAGAGATTTCTCGGTGCCATGTATTGTGGCATCGATCATTTCACAAATCCTAATGACTGATCATAGTCAGAAGGGATTCCCGCTCGGATGGGCCAGGTTACTGATGGACTTGGTAGGCAGACCTCATTGGATGGCATGGGGACCAGCCATTCTGGTGGAGATGTATCACGAGCTACATGAGATCGTGTACAGGGACAGTCGGTCGTGGGCGTACGGTGCCATCCTGGCACAAGTGTGGACATGGGAGCACATCGTGGTGATGCACCTGAGGGTTCAGCCGAGGGAGAGGAGATACCCATACATATATAGATATGTGGGGTTCATATCACATGCTCATAGTGGGGATGTGACATACTACCGGAGGATCCTGGATGAGATGGAAGCTTTCACATGGAGGCCATACAGGGATGTGGAGGGGTAGAGTGATGCAGATGACAAGCTGAGTTACATGTTGTGCACTCGACCATTAGTAGGCTGACACCTAGAGATTGTAGAGAGATTTTGCATCACTCGGGTATGGCGATAGTTTGGGAGGCAGCAGTGGGTCTCGATAGAGACCACTACATACGCTCGAGTCAGGGATGAGGAGGGACATGGGTGGTTACCCATGTTAGACTACTAGTAGGCAGTCGCAGAGATAGCTTGGATCAAGAGCGAGCCCTGGGAGTATCACCCAGATGTGGTAGATGCAGGGGCCGACACAACATATAGGGCAGAGCGATGGAGGACACCATTCCCTCGGTTTACGATACCAGATGCGCAGGTACCAGTATAGGGGGGACGGAGGAGATGGAGGGGAGAGATCTAGATCAGGTGGCCAGAAATGGTCATGGGGACAGAGATCGATGACGCCTAAGGATGAGGCAAGACCAGCTCGCCGGCAGGCAGAGGCACAACAGGATCAGCCTGTGGGTGGAGATGATCTGAGAGCGAGGATACAGGCTCTCGAGGCTAAGATATTGCAGCTCAGGATTACTATAGAAGTGAGAGAGAAGCAGCTCACTGATCAGAGAGCAGAGATAGAGCATCGGGAGAGGCAGCTACAAGTTGCCCTGGTAGAGAGACAGAGAGAGGCAACACGAGTTGCATATTATTATGGCCTCTACATTCAGGTAGTCCCAGAGGATCAGAGAGTGCCGTCATACTCTGCCGTAGTGGGTAGATCAGATATAGTTCCTGATCCAGCACCACCTCCACCAGCACCAAGACATGAGGGGGGCAGTCAGTCTTAGGGTTTTGAGTTAGATTTTAGACATATCTTGAGACATTGATCCAGATTTTGGGATCTCATATTGTATATTGTATCATGACATTGATGTATATATGAGATTACTGGATATTCGATAGATCATGTGTTTTATGTCTCACTGGTGATGGATGTATCAGTTGATGTATATTGTCTTGTCATTTTGCTCAAAATGTTTATGTATATGCTTATGTATGTTCTCTCTCATAGATGTATGTTTAATTCTTATGTGTATGATATAGATTCATGTTTCTGAAAATGATAGTTGTGATATAGATATGATGATATGATTAACCCCTTGTGATGAATAGGAATAGGTTCGAGATGAAAAAGACAAGGAGTGAAAGACATGATCGAGAAGAAGGAAAGGTGAGCGCAGTTGACTGACAGGTCCACGTAAGATGAAAAGGAGAGCTCTCTCTATATGCAAGATGCAAAACTAACTAATATGAACCTAAAAATGCAAACTACTATGAAAGTGGTTGACTTGCAAGGTCACAACGCTTATAGACATCTAATTATCATCATCGAGCATTATTGGTAGCGTCGTAAGATCATACAATACTCACTAGTATAACTATGGGTATATGAATATGATCTATATCAGATAGGAATGTGGGAATCCCACCTAGGCATCAAAGACATATGTGTCAAGATGACTAATGCAGTGAGATCACCTAAGTTTGTTATGGCGAGCTTATGCTTGTATCAAGACATATGAAAGTCAAGATAGCTAGAAGCATGCACTCGCAAAACAGTCAAGGATAATACCTTGTCAATCCTTAGTGTCAAATAAGACCAGCATAAATGCTCATGACAATTAGGACCAAAAAAATATACCCACAAGAAGATAAAGCAATAAAACATGTCCTCATGCCCTCAGTCTTCTAGCTATGCATTATTGAAAACTATCATAGGGAGAGAACACTTATCAAAGAAATCATCATAGACAGCACACAAGGAAAACAAAGTCAAACAAATCTTAGCGAGTCGAGTGTTTAAGTGCGTGTTGGTCATAGAGTCAAACTCTGATCATTGCATCTGCAAATGAGAAATATCACATCAAACTTAGACTATTGGGTAAGACATCTAATAAGTGTTAAGAAACACTCGACGCAAGGGTAGTGTTGAAAAACACTGTTTGGGGTGGTGTTGAAAAACACCTGATTGTGAAATGCCCCAAGAGACAAATGCACCAAAAGGACCTATGCTAACAAATATGCTCCCTAGACAAATACAAAGACCAATTCTAGATCAAGTCAAATAAGGTCAAGGCATGATGGAAAGTGGCTAAGTGTCAAGGATGCATGCTAACAAATAGGGGTGCAAAGGCCGCAAGTAGCGCCTGTTTCCAGGTTTTCACCACTTGGATTCTTTTTCAATTTTTTTTTTTGAATTTTTGCTACCAAGGCGCCTATTTCCAAGTTTTCACCAAGGCACTTTTTCAAAAATTTTTTTGAATTTTTGAATTTTTTGATTTTTTTTTTGTATTTTTTCAAGACTTTTTATGCTTTTTAGGATTTTTTCAGCATCATATATGAATTTTTTTTGGTATTTTTTCAGGATCAATAAGTATGTACAAAGGATGCCCCCTTGACTTGAAAGGGGCATCAAGGATAGAACTTCTTGAGGTGCAAAATTTTGATGGGATCAGGGAGCTATTCTCCATCTGGATCTGACAGTAAATATGCACCTGTACCAAAAGTAGCGGTAATGACATATGGTCCAAGCCACTTAGGTTCAAACTTGCCCTTTTGTTCTCTGTTCTGTTGGTTCTTAGGGTTCTCTCACAAAACAAGATCACCTATTTGAAACTCTCTAGGGTGAACCTTCTTGTTGAATGCTTTGGACATACGCTTCTGATACACTCTCATATGATCAAAGGAAGCCTTACGCTTCTCATCTAGAAGTTCTAGTTCTCGTAACCTTATGGTGCGGTAATCCTCATCTGTTATCAATCCTTTGAGTGAGACTCTGAGTGATGGTATCTTGAATTCTAAAGGCAATACCACTTCAGCGCCATAGGTGAGAGAAAAAGGAGTAGCTTCTGTAGGTGTACGAATGCTAGTTCTGTAAGCCCATAGTGCGGGATTGATTTGCAAATACCAATCCCTACCATTCTTGTGCACTGTCCTATGAAGAGTTTTAAGAATGGTTTTATTAGAGGCTTTTGCCTGTCCGTTTCCCTGTGGAAAATAGATGGAGGACCAATGTTGCTTAATTTTAAACTTCTTGCATAAATGCTTTAGGTCCTTGTTCTTGAATTGACCTCTGTTATCAGTGATAATCTCAGAAGGTACTCCAAATCGGCAAATAATATGATTCAAGATGAACAAAGAGATAGTCTTCCCTGAAGCAACAGAAAGTGGCATAGCTTCCACCCATTTTGTGAAGTAGTCAGTGGCAGTAATAATGAACTTATGTCCACCTGATGAGTTGGGATGAATCTGCCCAACTAGATCAAAGGCCCAACGCTGGAATGGCCAATGAGAAACAAAAGGAATCAACTTCCTCCCTAGAGCATGAATCAGGTTGCCATGTTTCTGACATTTTTCACAAGACTTAGCAAAGGCTACTGCATCTATCTGCATCGTGGGCCAATAATAGCCCGCCCTAAGCAACCTTTGGGCCATGGCAAGACCATTAGAATGTCCACCACAAATGCCCTCGTGGATGTCAACTAACGCTTGGTCGGATTCCTCCTTTTCCAAGCACCTAAGGAGTGTCCCATCTAAATCCCTCCTATATAAATCACCAGAGATAAGGGTGTGGTGAGAGGTGTTACAGATAAGGTTTTGGCATTCAGAATGGTTGAATGTGTCGGGGATGATGCCATCACAAAGATATGAATAGATAGCACCATATCGGGAAGACTCGTGTGTGACAATGGTACAAATGACATGGCTTTCAGACGAGTCAAAGATGGGATGGTGTAGCTCTTCCACTAGGAATTTGAATCTTGATTCATGTGTCTCCAAATAAAGAAGTGAAGCTAATGTGGCCATGGCATCTGCAGCTTTTTTCTCTGTCCTAGGGATCTGTTGAAATGTCACAAAGGTAAAGTAACATTTCAATGAGTCAACCATCTTTGTGTAGGGTATCAATTTATCATCCTTGGTTTGATATTCCTCATTGACTTGGTTGATGATTAACTGGGAATCCCCAAAGACATGTAACTCTGTTATGTTCCATTCTATAGCCATTCTTAATCCATTGGTTAAAGCTTCATATTCTGCAATATTATTCGTACATGGGAATAAAAGTTTGTAAGACTTTGGAATATTGTACCCATGTGGAGAGACAAATAATACTCCAGCACCTGATCCATTTTGCATGTGGGAACCATCAAAGAACATTTTCCAAGTGCGAGTAGTCATATACAGGATGTGTTCATCTAGGAATTCCACTTGAATAGGCATATTATCCTTAACTGGGAAATCAGCTAATTGATCAGCTATAGCTTGCCCTTTTATGGCTTTCCTTTCAATGTACTCTATGTCAAATTCTGTTAAAACCATTGTCCATTTAGCAAGTCTACCTGTGAGGGCAGCCTTACTAAGCAAGTATTTAAGAGGATCAATTTTTGCAACCAAATGTATGGTATGAGCAAGCATATAGTGTCGCAACTTTTGAGAAGCAAACACCACTGCAAGACAAGACTTCTCAATGTTATTGTAATTGATCTCATAGGAGACTAGAGTACGACTGATATAGTATATGGCCCTTTCTTTCCCAGTATCATCTAATTGAGCCAACAATGCCCCCAAGGAAGACTCGGTTGCTGAAATGTATAAATCAATGGTCTCCCAAGAATAGGTGGCATCAGAATTGGAGGATTAGCCAAATACTATTTTATTTGATCAAGGCTCTTTTGGAAATCCTCATTCCATACACGAGAAGCACCCTTATGCAGTGTCTTATTAAAGGGTTGTGCTCTATCTGCCAGCTGTGGGATAAACCTCCTAATTGATTGGAGTCATCCCTAAAGACTTCTCATCTGACTAATATTTCTTGGAGGTGGCATATCTAAAATTGCTTGGACCTTTTCGGGATCAACCTCTATACCTTTTGTTGATATTATGAATCCTAAAAGTTTGCCTGAGGTGACACCGAATGCACACTTCTTTGGATTCAATCTGAGTTGAAACTGTTCCATGCGATCTAGAATTACTTCCAAATCGGTAAGGTGTGCATCCCTTTTTCTTGATTTAGCCAAGGTATCATCCACATAATCTTCCATGTTCTTATGCATCATATCATGAAAAATTGTGGTCATAGCTCATTGGTATGTTGCTCCTACATTCTTTAACCCAAATGGCATGACGTTCCAGCAATAGGTTCCCCATGCACATGTGAATGCTATTTTCTCTTGGTCTTCGGGAGCTATTTTGATTTGATTATATCTTGAGAAACCATCCATTAGAGAGTATATTTCATAACCCGCTGTCATGTCCACTATCATGTCAATGTTTGGAAGTGGAAAATCATCCTTTGGGCATGCTTTGTTTAAATCTCTAAAATCCGTGCATACACGAATGGACCCATCATGTTTGGAAACTGGTACTATGTTTGAGATCCATTCTACATAATCGATGGCTCTGATGAATCCAGCTCTCAAAAGTTTTTCTAATTCCGCTTTGACAAGGAGAGCTACATGTGGATGCATTTTTCTGAGTCTTTGTTTCACTGGTTTGACTCCTAGAGCTATGGATAAGTGATGCATTATAAGATTTGTGTCAAGCCCTGGCATGTCTGAATAGGTCTATGCAAAATTAATTTTCTTCTTTTGTAAGAATTGCATATATGCCTTGGTCTCTTCATCTGATAAAGACTGAGCAAGATGAACTATTTGAGGAGCTACTTCTGTGTTCAAATTAACTGGTTTTGTTGGCTCAATCAATACTGATGATCTATCCTGAAAATAACTCAGCAAGTTATTAAGTACCCCATCCTTAGGCGCCTCAAAGAGGTTTTCACCCTCAGATACATCATCTTTTTTTACTATTTATGGTTCTGATACCGCCACAAAGTGGTTTTCGCTATCAGACCTATTTTTCTTTCTTTCTTTTTCTTTTATTTTTAGACTGAGGTACTTAATATCAGGCTCCATCATACTTGTTGTCAGTTCACTGGTGGAAGAAGCCACAGGTTCAAGAGCATTCAGATAGCAGGCAAGTTCATAGTCATTCTGAAAAGTGAGGAACCTAGGCTCTTGATGGTGCTGAGACCAGTCAATTAGGTCATAGTGAACAAGGGGTAGGTCAATGATTGGTTCAATGTTATTTATGTGAAAGGTGTTATCTCTGGTGACCATAGAATTGGGATTCATCGAGTCCTCTCCTAAGATACCCGAATTAGGACTCATCCTACCAAACGAAGCGTCATCCACTAAGGCAATTTGAGGAGTACAATCCTCTAGTCCTACACTAAGCTCGTTGGCCACATCGGGTTGGGTACTATAAGTATGGACAACATCCATGTCCAAATCAACTGTTGCATCTGAAAGTGAGTCCCATTCATACTCATGTGAGTCTGTGTTTGAATCATCATTTGGGCCTCGTGATGTAGAAGCCTCAAGGTTGGGAAAGGTTTCCCCTTCTCTAATGCTAGCATTGTTACTATCCATTGCAGCTAGGATAGCAACACGTTCCGTTGTCAATCTAGCATTCATATAGTCACTATCCGTTGCAGCTGGGATAGTAGGATTGTCAAGTATCAAATCTTTTGAATCTCCCCAAAGAAGATTTGTTGAAGGCACCCAATCATTAGACATGTCTTGTTGATTAGAAAGATCAGGTGTGTAGTCTGAATCACTGTTACTGTCTGTCGCAGCTGGGATAGGAACACCTTTCTTCTTCTTATTTTCAAAACCTAAGCCAACTGTTGACTTATTCTTGCATCCAAAAAGGGCATGGTTGAGAGGCTCAGCTTTAGCATCCAACCTATGGTTAAGGGGACCATATCCTGGATAACCCATATTCTTAACCAGTGTATACCCTCTCCCATAAGCTTTAGGTGAAGGAGCAAAGTTCTCATTATGTTGGTATTTTTCCTCATGATAGATCCAGTCTCTTACGACAACTTCCTCTTTCTCTTCCTAAATAGGAACTGAAGACTCAATAAATTTTCCAAATAATGTCATTGCTGATGATGAAGGTTTCATATGTGGGGATGGTTTCCCATAAGACCGAGGAGAGATTGGCATTTTTGTAAAAGAATCAATTTTATAATCTCCCATCCCAAGATCTATGGTCTGAAACTTCTGCTTGCATTGTTCAAGTGAGATACTAGAACTGTCATCTTCCCTATTCAAAGGTACATGTGATCCAATAGAAATATTATTAACTGACAAAGCACTGTCTCCAGGTATGCAAATTTTGACACCATTATGGGGAAATTTAACACACTGGTGATACGTTGATGGGACTACTTGCATTTCGTGAATCCATGGCCTACCTAGCAAAATGTTGTAGGCTAAAGGTCCAACATCAACAATTTGAAATAAGATATCCTTTTCTATTGGACCAATGCGAATAGGCAAAACGACCAATCCCTTAGAACTTCTTTCTGCTTCATCATATGCCCTGATTGTGATCTTTTTCCTTGTGTCAATGACGTCTTCAGAATATCCTAGAGCCTTCAACAAACTCATTGTACAAATATTGAGCCCTGCACCCCCATCTATCAATACACGCCTGACACGGGTTTTATGAATCATGACTTCGATGTGTAAGGCCAAGTTATGTGGGTGACTGATGGATTTGTCATCTTCTTCTAAGAAAGTGAGGTAATGAGGGCTAGCCAAATGGTTGACCATATTTTGGAATTGATCAATATCTAAGTTGTTAGGGACACTGGTTGCTCGCAAAGCATCCTCAAGGACACGCTTGTGCTTAGGGGACAATTCTAAAAGTTCAAAAATAGATATCTATGCTGGTGTACGTTGTAATTGGTCAATAAGGTTATAATTTGAATCAAGACCAACAACAGATTTAGGAAGAACACCCTTGGGCATGGGTTGCTTAGACTTGCTAGAGCTAGGACCTTTGATAATAATGGGAGCTTGAGATTGACCCCTAGTGACAGCATTGAGGGATTGGGGCATCCTTCATGAGTGAGGACCTCTTAGCACCACAATGGGTCTTTCATCAGACATTGGAGTTGAATCATATCCATAAGGATCTTTCCCTCTCATCATGTTGATATTGTCATCAGCCACTTCAAGCATGTTAATAACATTTTCAGCATTTGTGTAGGTATAGTTGATAGCAGCCTTGCCATGCTTGCTGTTAGAATTCTCCCCTTTCTCATATTTGGGCAAGGGTTCTTTAAAAGCCTTATGATCCGCATTAGTAGTTAAACCATCAACTTGTAATCGCCCATTTTCAATGAGGTCTTGGACAAGATGTTTAAGCCTAAAACAATTTTCTATATCATGTCCAATTCCATTGTAGAAGACATAAAAGGCTTTCTCATCCCACCAATGAGGTTTAGGATTGGGTATGCGGTGCTTGACGGGATCCTGAGGTTGCACCAAATTATGAGCAATTAGTGTCTTGAAAATGTCTGCATAGGAGTCCCCAAGTTTGGTGAATTGTCTCTTTTCCTTCTTAGGTTTCCCTTGATACTTGGGTGTGTTCTCTTGTTGTCCTGAGGATGCTTGCAGCTTCATGGCTTGTACCACATTGGAGAGATTAAGAAATCCTTCATTCTTAGGTTTTGGTGAGTCAACAACTCTGTCATTGACCACCTGTTTATTCTTGTTCCAATAGGAGTTCTTTTTGTCCTTATAACCATGATTGTTGTTGTTTTGGCCATTGTTGTTATTAGTTGATTTAGCCAAAATTCCTTGTTCTTTTAGGACATCCTCTATGCGACATGCCACTTCTACCATGGTATCGAAAGAATTAAATGGTCTCTTTCTTACCTCATATCTTAATTCTAGCACTAAGTTACTCATAATGATGTCTATTCTTTCCTCCTCAGGAATTGTCCTGGGATATTTTGAGCACAAACGTCTCCATCTTTGTAGGAAAGTGACAAAAGGTTCTCCTTGATTTTGTTTAAGCTTGCACAAATCAAGCATCGTGACCGACCTTGATAGATTATAAGCAAAATGCTGAACAAATCTTTGGATGAGTTCTTTAAATGACTTTACTAGAGGAGTAAGGTTGGTGAACCACTCCATGGCTTGACCTTTGAGACTCCTCGAAAATAATCTTATCAAGTAGGAGTCTTCATGATGAAAAGAAAAGCTCATTATGTAGAACTGTCGAACATGGTCATGAGGGTCACCAATGCCATCATATTTGTCATAGGTTGGAAACTCAACTTTCTTAGGGAACTCAACCAACACCACACTCTTGTCAATCAGGTTGGGACATATGGAGTCCAAATTAAATGTGCTCTTAGGAGCCCTCATCCTTTCTATGTCCCTCTGAATTTGCATGATCACCTCATTGGTTGAAGGATTCTATTTCTTAATCTTTTGGTGGACGTCAAAATCATATGGAACTTTAGCACCTTTGTTGATAAGGCTTTCTAGGAATTGATCCTTGTTTTGTTCCACATATCGTTCCACATATGCTTGAAAGGATGGTTCTTGTTTCATAGTCATAAAATCCATATGGTCAAATTTGGCATAACTTCCTCCATGTTGTGAGCCATGATGTGCTCATTGGGAGGGTTGCTTTGAATGTCTATGAGGTGATCGTCTCCTATGATGATCATATCTTGAAACCCTTCTTCCTCTAGGACTTGGGGATCGTGAGGGTGTCCTTGATCTTCTTCTAGGACTTGGCAAAGGGGTAGATGGGGGTGAGTTGGTCCCACTATTGGTTCCCCTCCCATTGAATCAGATTTGGAGTTGTTGTGCGTAGAGTCTATCTTCTTCTTCTTGGGTGACTCTCTTCTTTATGTCCAATAATGCACGTTCCTCTTCTTCTAGTTGTCTAAATTTTTCCTTTTTAGCAGCTTGTTCATCCAAATAGGCTTGCTTCTCCCTCTCAATGCTTCTCAATCTTGTATTTGCATATCGAGAGGTATCTTTAAGTGGGGAGGATGGTCTCGAATGCCTTATTGCATTGGCTGCGTTTATGTGGTGATCACTAGATTCATTGTTCTGGTCCTCGTGTTGTGACCCTAAATCTGAGTGAGCTTGCTTATGATGTCTCTCAGCTCGTTGGTGAGCATCAAAATACCTCACGTTGTTGGGAGGTGACCTGAGTGGACTAGCATGAGAAGAACCACCGTACTCTCTCCTATGTCGTTGGAAGATATCCTCAAGAGTTTGATTCATGGCTTCTCTTTATTGTCGAGTGAAAGTGTAACTCATGTCCATACTTGATGAAAGTGGTACAAAAGAGGTGCTCACTTCACTAGGATTAGTTTTCAGATTAAAACAAACCTCAGATTCACTCTTAGGTGATTGATCAAAAGGGGTCCTTTTCCCTTATGTTGTCGATGAGTCTTAATGGGTAGTAACTAGCTAAAGGCAATAGGGGGTCACTTCCCTTGATTGACTTGGTACCTTGTTGTAACTAACATGAAAGAAAGATACTCTCAATGATAAGGTGACCTCTCAAAGTGTCAGTGCCAAACTAGGATAATCAAAGTCCTCTATTGTCCAAAGAGAAATGAAAAGATAGAAAAGGGGCTTTACCAACACTGTCAAAGAGGTGCTTCAAATGAAAGGGTGACTACCCTTGCACTTTTGAACCAGGAGGTTGGACTAGGCCAAAATATGATTGAAATTGAGATTTAAATGAAAGCAATTTGGACAATAAGAGCACTAAAATTTTCCAAGAATGTAGCTAACAATCTTAGAGATGAACCTTGGCACCAAGAATGACCTTCTAATTTGACAATTATTCCCAAAGTGATTTCGTAAATCGGATGATGCTATCTCGGAGGAGTAAAACCAGAAATTTAGAGTCAAGATAGGTCTCAAACGTCAGAGTAAGAAGCCTACTCCAAGACCTAACCTGACTGTCAACAATTGAAACTGACCAAATTGCAAGCACGACAGAAATTACCCAGACGATATACTCCAGGCTACTGGGGTGATATACCTATAACCACATGATACTTCACCTTATGCCAGGCAATATACCTTATAATAGTCGGGTGATACTCTCCAGGTAGGTCAGGCGATAGTCTACCAGGGGTGAACTATCACGCGATATTTCTTCTCAAAGCAGGCGATACTTTTCGAACCCGCGAAGTATCACCCAATACTTTGCTCTAAAGGATGTGATACTGTTGCAAGATTACTTAACTCTTGACCAGAACTGTGTAAAATTTGCATTTTTGGGTCTCCTTGGTCAAAATTTTTGGTCTGAGGGTTGATGTCTTCGATTTCAGCCATAATGTCAGCAGAATTTTGGCAGGTTTGCAAACAGTGAGGGATCAAACATGTCTCAAAAAACTTGAAACAAGGGCGAAAGCAACCTTGCCAAGACAAACACTTGTGATATCAAAATTGAAAAAGCACCCTATGAATGCTACTGATTGTTTGTATGTGAGAACATTTACACTGGCATCACACAATTGAAGATAATTCAAGCAAATCTATCCTAAAAAGTCAAGGCTCAATACTTACCAACTTAGCCCACAACTTGATGCCCCCTTGCCTCACACCAAGTGGTTACCCACGAGAGATATTGGATTTGTCGTGGAAGTGTCAAATGACACAACCAAAGGGACACATATGGTGAGTATCTTAAGGTGATCCCGGTAAATCACTTGGATCAATCCTTGCACTAAGAAGATAAGCGGCTAAACAAGGTGGCTTCCATCTAATGGTTCTTAATAAGGGCTTTCGTTCACAACACCCCTCTTGCTCCTCATAAAGGACTAGGACCTCGCGGCCGCAAGAGTACCTTAAGCATTCTTGCTCAATATTTTCCCCATGGTCGCAATCCCATGGGCTACTCACATCAAGCGAAGACAAGTGTTATCTCTACCAAGGTTTTGTGTCCTCAATAGCCTTGAGATTATAGTGAGTTGGAATCACTCGCCACCAAGGAAAATGATGACAAGGTTGTCCCCACTTGGGTCATTCCTCTTGATTGCTCAAGAGCAGGCCCGCTAAAAGATTCTAACAACTAAACAAAAGTGGATCAACTCTTGAGGTTCAAGGTTTTTGGTTCACCACAAGGGTGAAGAGCATACTCCCCTATCTCAAGAATCCCTCCCAAACACACCAAGCAAAGTTCATTTACCCTCTTGTTTTCAAAATTCAAAGATGGGTCAAGATTTTCTGGTTCACCAAAATGGTGAAGAGCATATTTCTCCTACCACCCAAGAATTCCTACAACAAGATCTTAAGTGCCTAACAAATGAAACAACTAGTTTTTGCCACACTTAAAAGGAAAGCAAATAAACAAGCAAGATTTTTTTATTTTTTTGTTTTTATGCTTGGGCAGCCCTGTAAAAACTGTTAGTAGCCCTCTTTGACATGTGATTTTTGGCAAACTTCTTTAAGCAAAGGCACCTACAACCAAAACTAGTTAGGCTCACAAGGTTAGCAAAATCCAAAATCTAAATGAAAATAATTGCAAGAAACTGATTTACCTAAGCTAAAAGATGTAGGTTAGACCTATCTAAATACAGTAAAGCAAACCAGAAAACTAAATATGATCAGATTCAAATGATAAAACTTGAACTGCAGGTCTCTGTCAGATCAGGCGATATACCTCAAACTTAACCAGTATCGCGCGACATAGTTTTCTATACCCGCGCGATATACCTCAGTTCAGGCGATATACTTCTCTATACGTGGGTGATACTTCGCATGACACCAGGTGATATACCTTAATACTACCAGGTGATTCTTCTCTGGGGTGAAGTGTCACACTGGTATAGTAAGGTATCACATGATATACCTGAGAAGTATCGCGCGATATTTTGAGAAAAAAGGCCAGAGACTACAAATTTTTTGAAAAAATAATCCGAAAAATGATGAAAATGCAAGAAACTAAAGGAAAAAGCCTATCTACTCTGCCCCACGGTGGGTGCCATAAATGTACACACTAAAATGGTGTACTTATATGAACCATTACATGCAAGGTTGCTCAAGAATGAGGCCTCACAAAGTGGCTCATAGCTCTCTATGCATGGAGTTGCAAGGGACTATATTGATGTGTTTGCTCTCAGCTAGAGCTACAAGCTTATGACCTTGCTAGTCAACCACACGATGAGAGATTCAAATGAGGACAAGGGAAAGAGTGCCAATATCCTCAAGAATCACTATGAAAATGCAATGCAAACTAGTCTATGGAAATGAAAATGCAATGCAACTAAGCTATGAAATGGAAAGAACATGTGTTACAAATTCCTCCTATTAGGCTATGTGAGTTAAATCTATTGCATCAAAGGAAACTAAGTTATGAAATGAAGCTAAAATGTAAGAATGAAAGACTAAGAACAATAAGATTTTCAAAAGCTCCAAAAGTCTTCAAGAATTCCTGCAGCATAAGATTAGTATTCAAAAACATGATATGAAAATGGAGGAGAGAGCTTTCCTTTTATAAGAAATGCAAAGGAATGGACCATCCAGATTAAGAGGCAAAAAGTCTTAATCGGCGGTGGAGCTTGAAAGAGGAGCGATCCATGTGCACAAGTATCCTCCAATAGGAATTGACTTTGTGTCCATGTGAGACAAAAGTGCTTTTTTTTTCTTTTTGTAAAATAGGAATAATGCTTTATCTGTGCAACTTAGGATAAGAGGAAAGGTGGGGCTTTTTATTTAATCAAAAGGGGAGGAAATATTCCTTTTGAATAAATAAAGACTTTAGGATAAATGATTAGCCCATAGGATAAAAATCCAATATATGATCGAATTTAAGATTCCATCAAGAAATTGATAATGTTGAAAATATTGATTATTGATCAAAATGATTTAGGGTTGATAAATCAAATAAATGGGGCCCAAAGTCTAGGTGACCATTTTAGGGTGCATACACTTCTATACATATCTGCTACTGAAAGATCCCTAGGAGTGCTTTTGGTGCAAGAGGATGAACAAGGAAAGGAAAGAGCTATCTACTATTTGAGTAGGACATTGATTAAATATGAACTTAATTACACATTCATGGAAAGAGCTTTCCTAGCAGTGGTGTTTGCATATCAAAAATTGAGACATTATATGTTGATGCATAAGATCAAGCTAATTGCCAAAATTGACCCTCTCAAGTATTTGCTAAGCAAAACTGCCCTAACAGGTAGGATAGCCGAGTGGGTTATGATATTGAGTGAATTTGACATTGAATATGTCAATAGAAAGGCAATAAAAGGGAAAGTGATAGTAGATCACCTAGCTAATAATCCCATGAATTCTACACAAACTATTCAAGTGGAATTTCTAGATTCTGCCATTGTAAACATAGAAGCAAAAATGTGGAAGTTATACTTTGATGGCTCCTATACTCAAGGAGGTTTTGGGGCCAACATAATATTGGTCACTCCTCAAGGTTACACCATTCCCAAGTCCTACAAGCTCTTGTTTCCATGCACAAATAATATAGCAGAATATGAGGCACTAGTCATAGACATCAAAATGGCCTTAGAATGGAACATCAAAGAACTACAAATTTATGGAGATTCTCAACTCATCATCAATCAAGTTAACAATGAATATAACACAAAAGATGAAAATTTGATGCCATATAAGACTATGATTGATGGATGGAAAAAGTATTTTGCCTTGATCACTTTTGAGCAGATTCTTAGAGAGAAAAATAGAGTAGCTGACGCCATGGCCACCTTGGCTTCTTTGTTAACAAAACTAGATAAAAATGAGAAGTATGAGTTATTGGTGGAAGAGTTGGTGAAACTAGCATTCAACCTTCCTAAAACCCAAATTGTTGCTCTATTACATGGACGTGACTCCCCTTGGTATGGCCCTATATACACATACCTCAAAGACCAAGTGCTACCTTTAGACCAATCCCGAGCTCAAAAATGCAATTTCATACACTAATCAGCCCATTACATAATCCTTTCAGAAACATTGTATTGTAAGGGTCTCGATGGGATGTTACTTAGATGTGTAGAAGAAGAAGAGTCTAAATTAGCTTTACAAGAGGTCCACGAAGGCATTTGCGGGTCACACTCAAGCGGGTTAAATCTAGCTAAGAAAATCCTTCGCTTAGGGTATTTCTGGAAGACATTAGAAAAGGATGCTTGCCATTTTGTGAAGATATGTAGCAAATATCAGTATCATGGTGACATGATACATGCACCGACATAGGAATTACACCCATTTGTTACACCATGGCTTTTATACCAATGGGGATTTGACTTGATTGGGGTGATCTACCCACCTTAAAATGGGCACAAATACATCATAACCACAATGAAATATTTCACCAAGTGGGTAGAGGCGGTTCCTTTGATAACGACAATAGGAAAAAAATTTTCCATGTTTATCTTGAATCACATCATTTTCCGATATGGTATTCCTCATGCCATAATAACAGATAATGGAAAACAATTCAAAAACAAGGATGTTGATGAACTTTGTGCAACATTTCATATCACTCACCACTCTTCATCAATCTATTACCCTTAGGGAAATGGGCAAGCTAAAGCCACAAATAAGAATATCTTGAAAATCTTGAAGAAGTCAGTTAATAAATCAGGAAGAGATTGGCATGTGCAAATTAATCCAACATTGTGGGCCTATAAAACTAGCATAAGAACACCTACGAGAGCCACACCATTCTCATTAGTCTATGGGGCCGAAGTAGTTCTACCATTAGAGGTTGAAATACCATCTCTACGAGTGTCATTACAAGGATTGATCACAGATGAAGACTATAGAGTCGCTATACTTCAACAATTGGAGTTACTTGAAGAGCATCAAGCACAAGCTTATGAGCACCTAAAAGTGTACCATAATAGAATCTCGAGGAACTATAATAAACATATCAAACCAAGAGTCTTTCAAGTAGGAGACTTAGTGTTGCGAGAGAACCCAAAGAATCAGGTTGAAAGATAGAAGAAAGGAAAATGGGAGGCTAACTGGCTTGGCCCATTCATCATAGTATCTTCATTTGGCACAGGAACCTATAATTTATCAAATTGTGAAGGAGAGGAACTCCAAGAACCCATCAATAGTATTCATCTCAAAAGGTTCTACACATGAGTCAGATGAAAGAGTATAAAGAGTATCAAATGAGAGAGCATCATATTTATTGTACATAGTTCAAAAGAGATTGTGAAAATACCAAAAATATTGGAAAAGCACAAAAGATCAAAAACATTCAAATAAGATGTTGTCTTGGTGAAACCTAGCAAATAGGCACCTTGATGATATGAAAAGAGAAAAAAAATTGAAAAAAAAAAAAATACAAAAAAATTGAAAAAAAGAAAAAAGTGCCTTGGTGAAAACCTAGCAAATAGGCACCTTGGTAGCAAAAAAAAAAGAAGAGAAAATCTTAAAAAATAGAAAAAAAAAGCTTGATCCGTCTAAAGGGTGAAAACTTGGTAAACAAGCACCTTTGGTTCCCTTAAGTTTGTCTTTCCTAGTCACATGTGTACATATCGCATTTCCAACATCCCATTTGTAAACCTTCATTGCATCTGTCATTTGTATATAGTCATAATAAAGCTTTCAGTCACATTGTTGCATTGCCTACAGCCCTAAGTTTGTCACATGATCGCATTTAGCACTTGGGGGCAGGAAAGGATTGGAATTTTGGTACCATATGGATTCAATATGTGCTATAATTAGTCACATTAGAGAGATTTATTAGAACTTTAGAGAGAGCAATTTTCATGAACCTTTGATGGCTATCATTGTTCACAACCCAAGTATTTGATCCTACAACTTGATCCATGAGCCTTCATTGACTTTATTATTCAGGATTAAAAATTGACAAAACATCTTCAAGATCAGAATGCTTTGAAATACCTTTTGAAAATTAGGAAAACATGGCAAAACACTTAAAGCTTTCTTTTGATAATTTTTTTTTAAGGAAATTGATTGTTTTTATCACATCTCTTTAGCTAATCAATGATGTTTTGACTAGATTGGCCATGATAGAGGCGTGATATTTTCTTGCCTTTGAGTGATTGATTGGAGGAAGATTCATCAACTTATGAGAATTTTTCTAACAACATGGTCATCAAAGAACCATCGAGGACTATCTCATAAGAGGAAGGATTAACCTTTCCTTGTTTACGCAAATGGATCCCTTGGCTATTTAGATCTTCGATATCTTAATACCAAAAATCCACTTGCAACATTGAATCCGTTGACATCGGTATTCAGACTTCCATAGTTTGGTCATCCAACTAGTAAGGGTTGTACCAGTTTCAAAAATAAGGTTACCACAAAGCGATAAAAAGTGGTATTCATATCATCATGATGTGGTCAGTGATGATTGTACTAGCTTTCCGGTCCCAAAAATGCTCAATGATGAAAATTTATCCTCATGGCATTTCTTTGCTAAAAGCTGGTGACACTTAGGTTGCATTATGATGATAGATTAATTGCATTATCATGTTAGATTAATTGCATTGCATTATCATGTTAAGTAAATGGCCTTTATTTATTAGTTAATTTCCAAGGACTGGGGGGGGGGGGGGCACGTCAATAAAACTTGAGTTGTTTCAAACATCAAAGAAATGGGGAGGGAATTAAATTCAAACATTCATCATAATCCTTGATTTTAAACAATGAAAGTGCGATTATCTTTTGCATTCATGCATAGCATTAATCATTATTAATTACTAATATATCAAAAAAAGAAAAGAAAAGAAAACATTTTCCATACATCATACATTCATGTAAATAAAAGTTAGCATTGCATACATCTTAAATACTTGAAAAAAATTAAAAACATAGGAACATACATATGCATTTCCATAAAACATTTTGCATCCATACATTGTCAAAATGGAAGAGCATCTCATAAATCCACACATCATTGCACTCATTTATCTATATCATAAAATAAGATAGCTACATCCATAGCATAAATCGTAAATGCATAACACATCATATAGTTGCATAAAAGATAATCTCATAAACAACTCATCAAGACGATCCAAGGAGTATATCATAAAAAAAATGTTCATCAATGATCCAGTACATCAAGAACATCAAGATACAATATCATCAAAAGGGGTACATCAAAGGTCCTAATCAATCAAATAAGCATGAAATGAGGAACATAAGACATCAATGATGGATGAATCTGTCAGCAGTCAATCATGATCCTGTGGCACCTGGATCTCTACCATCTGGTGGAGGAGGAACCTGAGAAGTGCTAGCTCCGTCCTATCTCAGAACAACCATGGCTAACACAAACTATTGCAGTAAGGAGGCAACCTGATCCAAATGAACCACAATAGTGGACATATCTATCCTCAACACCTGCATATCTCAGGCTAATAAACCGATAGTGGGAGCATCCTTTGCACCCTGTGCCTGATCTTGTGGCTATTGTGCTTGATCTTGATGAGCATCATCATCCTGCTGTGCCAAAGATACTCGCTATAATTGCACCAAGGGATCTAAACCTCTAGGAATCTATCTAGCAACATCAACATGAGCCTGTCTCCGAGCTCTCTGCTATCTATGAGCTCTATCCTATATAACTGCTGCTCTGGGAGGGACTACATCAACCTGTACATCTCTGGCATCACCTCGATCATGTCTATCCCTCACCTGTCCTCTACCTACTGCAACTCAAGGATCTCTACATCCTCATCCTCTCCTATGTCTATCACCACCACCATCACTCGACTAGGAATAGGCTTTGAGGGATCAGTGAAATGAATAGACCTGTTGCAAGCACACCAGTCCTCATACTCACAAGACATACCAACATCTACCATACCCGCAAGCATCTTCCATCTGCACATAGTCATACCCGCAATCTAATCTAAGGAAAACTCATAATTAATGTAAGGACCCCACATAGATGTCTCTACTTGTACTCGCGCATATAAAGAATTGCCCTGAGGCATACCCTGCATCCAACCATACTGTCTTAAAACTTTGTCGAAGCAGAAGTGCTCAATAGTAGTAGTAGTATGCCCAATCATCCAGCGAGGAGTGAACATATAAGATAACTCATCCTCATCCTCTCTCCACCGATCACAACCAAGGTAGGGATGCCATTGAACCTGATCAATATCATCTATTTGTTGGTGCCAGTAGTCCAGATGACCTAAATGATGCTGAGTAACCATCCTAGTATATAGAAAAGCATAAGGATAACCCCAAGGCCGTCTCCTATCAGAAATGGGCCTAGTAATGGGAAGATGCTCCCATATCCATAACTATAGAACAATAGCACCAACTGACAACACAGAGCTCTGTCTGTACACTACCTCATGTAAATCGTGATAAATTTGAGCAAGGACACATGAATCCCAATCAAAGCGTCGAGGGTGAGCAAGGAAATCCTCCAATATCCTACCCCATCTGACAGAAAAACTATGACCTCATCGGTTAGGAAGGAGAAAACCACCAATCAAGGCACCAAGTATGACTGACAATCTCAGAAAGGAAGAAAATTGAGGCCACATGATAGTATCACCATCACCTATAGTGTTGTCCCCAAACACTCATCAGTAGACAGTAGAATCATAAATGAAGTTGTAATACACCAACTCTCCTTTACAGGGAATCCGTAGTAATTGATACACGTCCTTGGGCATGATCATCATCTCTCCATAAGCTAAATGAAATGTGTTGTGGTTGGAGTGCCATCGCTTTGCCACTGCTATAAGTAACCCATGGTTCAACTAAAATTATGGGAGATCAAGAAGGAAACTCAAACCACATCACTCAACCATGTGATACTCAGCTGCTGTCAGTGCTTGACCTAAATCAATAACCCATGATGCAATTGACTAGATATATAGGGTAGGAAAGTGAGCCTATTGGAAAAGAAAAGGAATCATATCAATATATCATATCAAGGAATTATCTCAAGTCAATCTTATAAAAAAAATCAAGTAATCACACCTAGTATCATTTGTTCGTGTCTCTGTATCCTAAGAACGAACTAAGTAGTATCAAAATCATATCGGTTTTCACACTGATTGATTTATCCTATCAGTAACTATCCTAAGTAGATTGACAAATCATATTATGTGATACCACTATCCTAATATCCTAAACCAATTGTTTTTTTGAAGGCAACATACCAAAACTAATCATTCAATCCTATCATCAAATGTTATTAGATTTTTCATCAGACACAATCAAGTATAAGTAAATTTTTTTCAAAAGAATCAGTAGGCGTGATTTTACCTATGTTAGGTGACATTTTACCTAAGGCGATAATAAAAACATATAATGCAACATCATTCAGGTGTTAGGTGATAGTTTGCATGCTACACGATAGTGAATCATGCTACGCGAAAACAAACATTAGCCTAGGCAACAGTAAAATTGTTAGGGTTTTCATACGTGACAACATACATAAAAAGGGGCATTTTGACCTAGCTATAGGTGTGAGTATCCTATTCCTAGGTGAGGATGAAAGTTTCTAAGGTGGTATTAAAATACAAGGAAGCAGGAGAGAAAAGCATGAAGGCGATAGTAAAAAGGTCTAAGCGACATTAAATTACTCCTAGGCGAGATTTTGCTTGTTCAACGCAATGATGAAACAAGGAAATTGTAATAAATGCACCATAAATGTAAAGATGGAGTTGGGAATGGCTTACCAGAGGTCCATACTCAGGTGGCCTCACATATCTCTGGCACCTCTTGAATCTATGCTCTCGAATCGACACAACCATCTCAAAATTCACCAGAGGATCAGAGCAAAATCACCAAAGATGAAAAGTAAAAATGAATAGTAAATCAAGGTTTATCAACCTATTTAAGGTATTTTGACTTAATTTTGGAAGTGAAAATGGATGAGGACCTATATGGACTAATCAAAACAACTGGGGCATATTCTTAAATCATGGCATATCATCAAATATTTAGAAATGAAAACATATTCGAGAAATCAAACATCATCAAATTTTTCAAATCAAGAAATTAATATGTTTTAATTTCTGAGGGGGCATCAGGGTATCAAATGGAAGTTGCAATCAAACATCATGGAATCAGTGGGGCATCATAATTTTTTTTTGTTTCATTATCAGAGGCAACAATCATATCATATTGTATTAGAGGCAGTAATCAATCAGTATCAGAGGCATATCAGTGAACCAACAATCAGGAAGCAATCAAGACCTAAAAAGCGATCAGGACTCACATGAATCTTTGAATAAATGTTCTTCGCACATCAATTCAAAGAGGGGCATTTGTAGACACACAAAATTGGACAAGTGCTTTTAAATGGCTTAAAATCAATAAAATGCACTAAATCATGAAAATGGATCAAATCAATTAATAAGGGACATAATTCAATAAAGTTGGACAAAATCAATTAAAGCAAATGAGAAATTAAATAATGATGTTAAATAATTAAATCAAAGCTTAAAGGGGCCAAAAACAATATATAATTGATTTTAATCAATTAATTGTATAGTTTCTTTAATCAAAAATCAAAATGAACCCATTACCCTTACATGGCTAAATTTAATTAATTAATTGAATTTAATAAAATCATAATTTCTTTCAACAAAGTTGATAAACCAATGAGAATTGAGGATAAAAAGACATAAATCACTCAAACATTTAAATTGTCCAAAGCTTTGAAACCATTTAAAGGCTTGTCCCCTCATTTGTCCCCCCATTTATGAACAAAGCAAAGTATTTGACTCAACCAAGGGTCAACCATGATTACTTCACTCCACCCCCTACCCTTGGACATTTACTATAAATATGAGGCATTTTGGACAGCATTTCTATCTTAGAACTTTATATGCGAAGCATTGTTACTATAGGCAATTGAGTGCATTCTAAGAGCAATTAAAGAGCATTTAGAGCAATTATCATTGTAGTTTGTCAATTTGAGCTAGATTAAGCATTGAATGAGTGTTGTAGAAGCATAGTAGAAGCATAAATTCTCATTTTAGAGGTGTCACTAGTGAGGATCTAAGCTAAGAGCTTCATTTACCACTTCTTTCTAGAGAACCATGAGATTTTCTAGATTATAGTTTCATTTTAAACTAGATTTGCATAGTATTTTCTTTAAATTGATGCTATTAGATCGTAATTTCATGAAGGTGATATTCATCATCACACAATATCAATTTAGCTATTTAGTTATTATGAGAATAATTATAATCAAACTTTATATATAAATAAATAAATAAATAAATAAATATATATATATATATATATATATATATATATATATATATATATATATATATATCATTTCTCATAATAATCATATAGTTGGTATTATTTATCTGACCGATGCTACAAACATCAACAAATATGTCAAAAATTACTCTAGAAAGTGTTGTTCATCTCCATTATTCTTGAATACACTGGTGACATTGAAATACCCCTTTGATCCTATTGACACCTTGAAGACCAACACCGGTTGCACTACAAGAGAGCTAGAAAATGGGGACATTAGAAAACTACATATTGCAAATGAAGCAAAAGAAGTTGAAACAAAATAACATCCACGATTTGAAACTCAATAAAAAACTTAAGGTTGGGGATAATGATTAGGGGATGAAACAACTCAATCCTCTCATCCTTATGGCATTTTGGTTGTTTTAGACAGTAGTCCAGGCCTAAAACCACATCCTAGGGGTATATTGACATAAGACATTTATTGAATTTGAATCTTGGAGATATTATCGAGTTCATAACTAAGAGCAGCCTTTGCAACAATGCTTGAAAAAAATTCAAATTATCGGGCTTGCAAAAACATTTCATAACATTCCTTGAGTGTTCTAATGTTAATTTCACACACTCAAAGAAAATTTCAATTATAAGTGATTAAATAGGTTTATTCTATAAATCTAGTAAAATAGTTTATTTCCAAGAAACTTGATGTAGAGCAGGGAGCAACAAAGCAAATTCAATCACAATTCCAACAATGAGACAAAAAGAAATTGGTTTTGACAAAAGAGATCTTCCCCAAATTCACCTTGCTCCTTAATGACAACCAATAAGGACTACAATGCCCAATTTTAAGGGAGACTTCCAACTCTAATCCCTCATTACTTTTGGGGTCTTTTGTGACTTGAGACATTCCAAGCAACTCAACAAAACACTAAACACCTGCCCTAGTTATGATTCAATGGGATTTTCTTCACAATAAGGGTCAATTCCTAGTACCCCTCCATTTGAGTTTTTTGACACATAATTTTTTTCATAGTGATCTTATGGCCTAAATGGAAATAGTATACACAATTTCACCATATGGTGTTTTGGAAAACTACCTTCAAAATTTGACTGGTAACAATATCCTAGGCCCAATTAGCCCTGTTTTACAGAGCAAACCCTTCAAAAATCTACTTCATCTAACAACCAACCACTCTAACAATTGGTCTTCATCACAAAAATAATAAATCTACTGGTTTTGGGTGCCCAAACACACTGGGTTTCAATTAGGTCTTCAAATTCACCAAACTCACAATTTTGTGGCCTCTCACATAGAGATGCCAAGCTAGGGCTTCCTCAAAACAACATCAAACTTGACTCTCTTCTCTCCAAACTCCAAAATAATTGAATGGACTACTAAATCTCTCATTCCATAGAATTTGGACATTTTACAATGGTGGAATGAGGAGTTATTCATATTTTGGTGTCAAAACCCTTACTCCTTAGGGTTTCAGAACATTTTTTTACAAAAATCCCTCTAACTTGCTACTAAGTTAATGGATTCTCACCAATCCAACTCTATTGTAAACTAGATTCACTCTACTTTAAGTCCATATGAGTTTCCAATCATGAAATTGTTGTACGGAACTATACAGGTCTCTACAACACAGAAAAACTAGTAATTTTAACAGGAATTTAGAATGATCTTTATTGAATTCACTTCCAATTTCACCAACCACACCTACCTCGAAGATATAGAGACCTTTTAACATGATTAAAACTTATTCCAATGATTGGAACCAACTTTCAAATACATGACTGTTAAAATTGTCCACTATGCCAAAAGATGCAACATGAGAACTTTGCATTGCAAAGTTGCAACAATATTACATATCCTAGAATCCTCATTTCACACTTTGTTACATTTTTATGACAACATTTGACATATCTTGACTACATAGACTAACTGACCAACATGACTCCTTGATTGAGTTCAAAACATTACAAATGGTCCATATAATCTTATTTAAACCTTGACATGACACAAAACTTGAAAAGACTCAAAATTGCCTCATGGAGGCATGGAAACATATGGTGACCTTGCGCCATACACCTGGGGTGAGAAAGATTTCATTCTCCTGATGAAATGAGCTCTTGAGCTGAGACTTCGTGCTATTTAATGTAATCCTCTGACATCCAGGTAGCATCTTATTTTGGCAAGCCATGTCATTTGATCAAGTATTCATTGTATACCTTGTGTCTAATATGCTTTCAAGCTTCATGGGTTGGTTGGGTGGTAGGTATTTAACCCACTCTTCATCCTCAAATATTGCTACACCTGCTTCCTAACCTACAACCATAGATCCCTTGAAGGGGTACAAGTCAACAACATTAAATATGGGTGAGATAGCAACTCTAGGAGGGATTTCTATCTGATATGCATTTTCTCCAAATTTATGGACCACTTTGCAAGGTTCGATCTTCTTCATTAGTAGCTTGGTGTATTTTTTTAAGGCAACCTCTCCTTCTTCAGGTGTACAAGTACCATATCTCCAACCTTAAACTGAACATTCCTCATTTTCAAATCTGCATGCTCTTTATATTTTTCCAAACTTCTCTCGAGGTTCTCTTTAACTTGTTCGTATGTTTCCTTCATTTCTATGGCAAAATCCTCTCCATTCCTCTTAGATCTCTGAGTTCATATATCCCTCTTGGGCTCATGCCATACACTACTTCAAATCAACTCTTTCCTATACTTTTGTTAATGAAATCATTATATGCATATTTTGTTTGGGGAAGTATCAAATCCCATTTCTGACCATGCTCCTTAGTAAGACACCTCAACGAGTTACCAAGTGACCTATTAACTACTTCACTTTTCCCATCCATTTGGGGATGGTAGGCATGACTAAATTTCAATTTAGTGCCCAATTTTATCCACAAGGTCCTCCAAATTGACCTATAAACTTAGAATCTCTATCAGATAGAATGGTTAAATGAAGTCCATGAATTCTTATAATTTATTTTAAGAAAAGCCCCACAATGTTAGAGGCATCACCTGTACACTTGAAAGGAATAAAATGACCCATCTTGTTGAACCTATCAACCAAAGAAAGATGTTGTCATACCCCCTTTGAGTCCTTGGAAGACCTAAAAAAATCCATGGTCAAACTCTCACATGACCTATTTGGTATAGGAAAAGGCTGATAAAGTATTGCATTAGAGGTAGTTCCTTTGGCTCTTTGATAGATTGTACAACTCTCCACAAATTTCCTTACATCCACTTGCAAATTGGGCCAAAAATTAAACCTCCTAACTTTATCTAACGTCTTGTCAATTCCAAAGTTTTCACCAAGAGTCCCACAAGGTTTTTCCCTTATCAACTTGGCTCTCATAGAGCACTTTGGCACACACAATTGAGCACCCTTGAATAATAGACCATCTTCTAACACAAAATATGCAAACTCACTATGAAAAGCATCTGAAAACTGATTACAAACAAAAAAAATGCATCCAAGAAATCATCATCATCCTGGCACATACTTTTTAGTGCCTCTATGCCTACACTTTGGAGTTGGATCTTTTGCACCATCATGGAGCTCCTATGTAGAGCATCAAAAACTTTTTTTTCTTGACCTTCTTATGCTTAATTGTGAAGGTGTAGACCTGCAAGTATTCTACTCACTTCATGTGCCTATGATTCAACTTGGCTTGACTATTACAGAAGCTTAATGCATGATTATTAGTGAGCACAATGAATTCATTTGGCAAGAGGTAGTGCCTCCATTTCTTGAGGGATTGTACCATATCATGGAGCTCTAGGTCATATGAGGAATACTTCCTTTTGGTTTCATTTAGAATCTCACTAAATAATGCAATGGGTTTTCCTTCTTGACTGAGAGCTTCCCCTATTGCAAAACTGCTAGCATCACATTCTGTAGTGAAGACTTTATTGAAATAAGGTAGAGAAAGGACTGGTTATTTGGATACCCTATCCTTCAAGTATTTAAAACTCATTTCTGCCTCCTTAGTCCACTAAAACTTTCTCTTTTTTATCTCCCTTGATGGTGTCAATCACATGTGAAAAATTATGACTAAAATTCTTGAGAATTTCCTATAAAATCTTGCAAGTCCATGGAAACTCCTAAAATCTGCAACTGATTTAGGAGTTGGCCAAGTGAGAATGACTTCAACTTTTGTAGGATCCATCTTTAAACTACCTTTTGCTATGACAAATCCAAGGTATATCAATTTATCTTTCACGAACTCATATTTTTTAGATTGATCATCAATTTTTCCTCCTATAGCCTCCTTAAGACCATGTCAGGATGTTACAAATGCTCTGCTTTGGACCTACTAAAGATAAGAATGTCATCCAAATAAACAACAAAAAACTTACTAATAAAAAGTTGCAACACCTCATTCATTAATCTCATTAAGGTGCTAGGTGCATTAGAAAGTCCAAAAGATATCACCATCCAATCATATAAACCCTCATTGGTCTTAAAATCAGTCTTTCATTCATCTCCAACCCCCATCCTTTTTAGGTGCTAACACTGTGGGTACAACATAAGGACTCAAGCTTTCCCTAATTAAACCTTTATCCAACAATTCTTACAATTCTTGAACTTGTCTCCTTATCTCCTCATTTTGTTTCGGGGTCATTTTGTATGCAGCCTTGTTTGGTAAACTTGTACCAGGGATCAAATCTATATGATGATTAACATCTCTCATGGGAGGCAACAAACTTGGTTGTTTATCCACTACAATACATATTTGTTTAAAAATGTTTGAATTTCACTAGGTATGACATCTACCTTATTTGATGACAAAACATGTCTGTACTTAGGTCTAATAACCAAGGAAAATCCTTTCCCCCCTTCATCTTTCAAAGTCCTCAAAAAATCTTTTTCTCCCATTACGATAACACTAGACCCAACTGATTTGTCTAGGGGTTCATCTTCCAAAGCTGTCAATGTAAAAAAAACTTCATCCTTGTCAATTACATAGGTGTTTTGATGTCCATCATGTTTTTCCTTTAGGTCATATTTCCATGGCCTCCCTAGGAGTAGATGACACACATCCATAGGGATGATATCACACAATAGTCTTTACTTATACCCCTCAATGTGAAATTCAAGTTGTTCTTATTCATTTACTAAAACTTGTTGGCCCTTGGTCAACCAAGATACTTTATATGGTGTGGGGTGAGGAATTCTTTTAATTTTTAGTTTCTCTACCATTTGTAGGAAAACCAAAAATTAGTGGAACAAGAATCGATGATTACCTTGCATACTTGACCATGTGATTTGCATGTGCTCCTAAACACTGATTTTCTTTATGGGCGCTCCTTGGTGGTTGACACTTTGATTAGGGTCCTCCTCATCATTAAGGCTTCTCCAACCTCACGTGAAAAACATTGTAAGGGAGAGTTAACACTCTTAAAATCTTCTTCATGTAAAAGTTGAGTCCTATGTTCATCTCCATGGAAGTTTGAGGTTTTTTTGTTTGGGAATTTCAAAGTAGGAAGGCCAAATTTATTGTAATTGTAACAACTTTCAAAGAACTTATTAGAGCCTTTTCATTTCCATTGAACCTTCCTCTACCATTAGGCCTTCTACCTTTGAAGCTACCCCTTGTTTCACCACTTTGTTCTTGATTCCCACTTGATTCACCTTGTGCTCTTTGTGATGATGTTTTCCCACCAAAGGATCCTCAACCTCTAAAGATTATTCCTCTTCCCCTTGCTTTCTTTTCTTTCTTCCTACTAATCATGTCCTCTACATTGCATGTCATTTGAAAGCACTCCTCAACTATCCTAGGAGTGACTAGGCTTATCTCATCTTGGATATTAAATCTTAGGACATTCAAATATTTTGCCACCTTATCCCTTTCATTCTCCATATGTACAAACATTATGCTAAGTCCATGGAACTCCTCAGTATAGGCTACAACATCCAATTCCCTTTGCTTAAAATTCTACAATTTCCCAAACACTTGGAATTCATTATCTATAGGTAGAATTTTGACCTTCATCTTGGAAACCATCCAGTCCCATGAGTTGATCTTTGTCTTTCCCTTCTTTACTCTTTCTTCTTGGGTGTAATTCCCCCATGTCAAGGCATGTCCTTTCAACATAATTTTAGCAAATTTAACCTTCATGTATTGTACTACCTCTTTGTATTCAAAGTAGATGTTCAAGGCATCTACCCATTTTTATCACTTCTTCACCATCTATTTCTCCTCCATACATGGGTAGGTCTATCTTCACATCATAAGTCTCTCCTTTCACAATCCTCAATGCATTTATAAGCCTTATTTCTTTAGGATCCATCTCCTCTTCATGGGCTCCTCCTGGAGGGTTCCCACTCTCACCCTCTTCCTCTTCTTCGACATCACTCTCATTGGCAGTCCCCTTACTTCTTCTATCTATAGATTCTAATGCATCCATCCTATCCATCATGGCTTCTTGAGACTTTCTTATAACTCTCAACTCCCTAGCCACAACTAAACCACCTTTTGGAGGCATCCTCGTAACTTTCTCCTTGCAATTATATTTCTACAAATTTAAGTGTTCGCCTAAATTATCTAAAACCTTTTCTTTGATACCACTTTGATGCAAAGCAGGGAGTGGAAAAGAAAATTCAATCTGAATTAAAACAATGAGCACAAAAGGAAATTGGTTTTGACAAAAGAGATCTTCCCCAAATTCACCTTGCTCATTGGTGGCAACCAATTAGGACTACAATGCTCAATTTTATAGGAGACTTCCAACTCTAATCCATCACTGATCTTGGGGTCTTTTTTGACTTAAGACATCCCAAAAACCTCAACAAACACCAAACACCTTCCCTAGTTATGATTCAATGGGGTTTCCTTCACAATGAAGATCAATTCCTAATAGCCCTCCATTTGAGGTTTTTGGCACATTGATCTTATGGTCCAAATGGAAATAGTTTAGAATACCCATTTGGATGTTACACAAAATACATCAATTTCATCATATGGTGTTTTGGAACACTACCTTAAAAAATTGATTGTTAATGGTACCCTAGGCCCAACTAGCCATGTTTTACAAAGCAACCCCTTTAAATCCTACTCCATCTAACAACCAACCAATCCAAAAATTAGTGTTCATCACAAAAATAATAAATCTACTTGATTTGGGCACCCAAACACACTGGGTTTCAATCAAGTCTTCAAATTCACCAAATTGTCACTATTTTGTGGCTTATCACATAGAGGTGACCGAATAGGGCTTCCTCAAAATGGCATCAAAGTTGAGTCCATGTTCTCCAAAATTTAGAATCATTGAAATGACTCCTAAATCTGTCATTCCACCAAATTTGGGCATTTTACAATGGTGGAATGAAGAGTTATTCATATTTTGGTGTCAAAACCCTTACTCCTTTGGTTTTTAGAATGTTTTTTACAAAAATTCCTCTAACTTGATACTAACTTGATGGATTCTCACCAAACCAAATCTATTTTAAACTAGATTAACTCTACTTTCAGTCCCTATGAGTTTCCAATCATGAAATTGTTGTATGGAACAACACAAGTCTCTGCAACAAGGGAAACCAATAATTTTAATAGGAAATCATAATGATCTTTATTGAATTCACTTCCAACATCACCAACCACCCCTACCTCGAAGATATAGAGACCTTTTAACCTAATTACAATTGAGTCCAATAGTTGGAACCAACCTTCAAATACATGACTGTTGAAATTGTCCACTATGCCAAAAGATGCAACATGACAACATTTTGCAATTTTTGCACATTATCAACAAAAATTTCTAACTGAACCCTATATGACTCCTAATCATCAAAACATGTCCAATGTGGTAAAATATACCTTACAACATGATTACATATCCTAGAATCCTCATTTGACACTTTGTTACATTTTTATGAGAACATTTGACATATCTTAACTACATAAACCAATTGATCAACATGACTCCTTGATTAAGTTCAAAACATTAAAAATGGTCCATAGGACCTTATTTAAACCTTGATGACACAAAACTTGAAAAGGCTCAAAATTGTCTCATGAAGGCATAGAAACATATGGTGCCCCTACACCACAATTGCACCTTGGTGTGCAAGGTGTGGAAGGTATATTAGGAAGAAATTTGGTATATAAGGGAGATGACCCAATAGTTGCGTGTGTACCAATAGTTGTAATAGAACTTGTTGATTTAATGTTTGATATGTTTGGCACTATTGCATTAATGGTCATGACTTTAAAGTTGTTATTGATGATAATGACTAACCATAATTGAATGAAATGTATTTCTTAGATCTAAAATTCACTAAATGATGTGATTCCACATAAGCACTCTAATACAACATGACTTAGTGCACAAGAATTGGTTTCAACATTTTTGGGCCTTTTTGGACACCTTAGCCAAAAGAATGTTGATGTGGCATCATATTTATCATTTTTGTCCACTACTATGTTGAAGGTGTTGTACATTCTGCTTGTACATACAACAAGACAAATAACATGAATTTTAAGCTCAACATACCTGTAGCTTTTTAAGAAACATAGGAATGCCCTCATAGCCTTTAATATATATTTATTATTTTCCTTTTAAACCATAACTTGCAAAATCTTAATATTAAAGAAATAAAAGAGAATAACACTCACAGGTATAAAGAAAAAAGACTTAATATAACTATTTTATATTAATATAAAATAATAAAACATTATTTTGTCTGATAAGTCCACTCAAGTTCTATTTTGGCTTTGAACCATCTTAAAGTGTAAGCACTCAAATAGTGTACAATTTTTTGATTTATCCAGCACCCACTTTAGTGTATTTTCATAGGACTTCATATGGTACTTAATGAGCTCCTAAATTCAAATATAAGTCCTCTTTCATTTCAATCTTGTCCAAAAATTGAGGTAATCCCTTATTTTAAAGTGTGCTCCTCTATTTTCCCCCAATTTCATAATTTATTTAATCACCTAGGTCCTATGTGACCATTTGTGGCCTTTGTGTTTTGCCCCAATCTCGAAATTAATTGTACTCTATAATCTGGCATCCCTTGGTTGTCTAAGACTCATGGTCTTAGTTTGAGATCTGATTGTATGGAACATAATTCCAAGGGAATTGTGTTCTTGGAAACATAACACCTTTGTTCCTCGAGGATTAGACTCAAACTTGGTCCAGGGCCCTGTCTCGATGGTTTAGTGGGATATTTGGATTTATAATAATTGTGCTTGTTTTTAACCCTCGAGATGTTGTGAGAGGTATATAAACACCCTATCTCTCCCCATTTTGGGCATCTATATATTATAAAGCATCCATTAGAAATCATATTCAAGCATTCTCATTCACTATAAAATGTTCAAGATCAAGCAATCAAGAAAAGCATTCAAACATCCAAGATCTGGTGTTCTCTATGGATCAAACTTCTTTCCCTCATTGAAGGCTAAGTAAAGGATATATCTATCAAGGAGGGAGATACACCGACATCCACATCTTGTTCTCTTCTTCTCAATCAAGCATTGTGGCAAATCAAAATACATATGACATATGGTTTTATCTTTCATAATCTCCTTCTAGGTTGTTGTGTTAAGTCAAAGTTATTGCATCAACATATTTGATCAAATTCAAAGAAATAATTGCATTATCAAGGTATGATACATTCTATTTTTTAGATCTAGCCTTTTTTATACAACACACCTTTTTTTCTTTCATTTCATTTCAATGTTGATTATAGAAAGATGTTTTCTTGAGGCAAATGCCTCCATCCAACCTTCTTCCTCATTTTGTTGTGTGTAGGTACAAGTAGCATGAGTATCAAAACTTGATCTGGAAAGTATAGGTTTTGTCACGAGGTTTGCAACTAAAACTGGACAAAAACCCTAGTAACAAAATGCCCTAGGCTTCTTGTTCTCAGGAACAAAATGACTGAGGCATTTTGTTCCTGACAGATGACTCTCAGATTTGGTCTACGATTCAATACAATTTCTAAGTCTTTGTTTCAAGCCACTGTAGCTTTCTGTCTATTTTTGTTAATCTGTATGTTTCCCAAAATTGTTCATATTTTCTTATTTAATTATCTATCTTGCATCATTATATTAATTCCTCAAAACCATTTCACTCTTAATCACATACAACAAGGGATCATTGCACTCACTTAGCACTTAAATCCAACTTAAGCCTATTGAGCCATCTTCCTTCCAATTATGCATTAGGAAAAGAAAAAGGGTACCATCCTACCTTCTTGCATTTTATTATTGTACAATTTGGTGAACTTGACTCATGCCATTTCCACTTGTGATTTGGTGTTAGATCTCCTTTGCATCTTTAGATCTAATTTGGATAGCTTTCATGTAGTTTTCTAAACTAGGTTGGTGTGTGATAACTTATGTTGTTACATTTCTCCTTACTTCTCTTCAACAATCACATGGAGTGAATATAATGTTGTTTATATTCCTTCATGTTGTTCTTGCATATGGTATTATGATACTTTCAAATATTTCTCTTCCTTATAAGGCATATTTCAAGTCCTTTATTGATATTTCATTTGATTTTCTAATTCAAATTTTAACAAAAAGCATGGAATATAATTATTACATAAGTGTCTTTATTGATGAACCTAAATATGAAATTATCATAAATTTCCTTTTTCCTCCTCCTATGGTGCATATTGATTGTGAAGATAGATATCTAGTTCCTAATGATCCCATTTTAGTGAAACCTAGATCCTCTCCTCCTCAACCCACCCTAATGGATAGTCTTAGGAAGGTTAGTTTATGCACTTCTTTAGACGACCTTAAACAATTTTCCTTTTATCAAAGCATTATTCATAATCCTAATGTTAAATACTTTCTTGATGATTTTCTCCAAGAATAAAATTAAGTAGACATGAATATCTTGATAAAACTTCTTCCTCTTTTCCACCTAAAGAACATGAGAAGAGTGATAGGAATCCTAACATTTCCTTTCCCATTCCTCATTATACCAAATTTTTTTATAAAGATCAAGATGCATGTCCTTCCCCCTCTACATTAAAATCTAATTAGAATGTGAGTTATGACATTACTACTCAACAAGGTTATAGTGGACAAGGTTGGTATTAATGAACAAGGTATTAAAATCCCTGTAGATCCTCCTACTTAAGTTACTAGATGTGGTCTAGGATTTATACCTCAAATACCAATTTTTATTCTTCTAATCCTTCTTCATCACAAAAAAACCTCATATAGACATTCTTTTACCAACACCATCCATGGTTACATCACCTTTTGATGATCATTTGGCATTGGCTAAAAGAATCTTTTGGAGAATCAAATATGATGGTAAAATCTATTTTTCTTTTAGAAAATTTCCAAAGAACCAAAGACCTACTAATGGTGAATTTTTGTCTTTTTCATCATAGCAATAAACATTCTCTCATCAATTGTATTGAATTCGGACAATTTTTTCAAGATTTAGTAGATAGATCTCTATTTTTCTTAACAAAAGATCTTATACTTTTTCTTGATATTAAAAATATACCTTAGCATCTCTCTTTCCTATTATGTTATTCTCAATCATGTAATTTTAATAATTTGCATCATTGGGGGATTTTTGTTTGTATGATGTTTTTTTTAGCAACATAATAGGTCTTTTACCTTTTCCTTTTGCTTGGGGGTGCAAGATCTCTCTCTATCTTGTTCATTCTCCTTTAAAAAGATTCATTATCTCTTTGTTGGTTAAATATTTTATACTATGATGTCCTTCCATACATGGAATTGTTTGTTAAGAATATTTCTCTTTAAGAGATTGATATCCTTCTTTACAATATCTTCCTTGTTTGGAAGTTTCTATCTCTTGTAATTGCCTTTCCCACAAAGTTTGTATAATGTAGCATAATTTTTCCTTCTCCTTTCATAAGATATATTTTTCTCTCTTTGAGGGTTTGCATTATTTATGATACATTCTTTGTTCCATGAGATTCTTTGTTTCACACAAGGACCTTTTGTATCTTTGTTAACAATATTTTTCATGCCTCAAAGAGAATTCCTATTATAAATGGTCTTCCTCTTAGGTATTTTATGATGTTTCTTCCTTTCGAAAAGATCCATTATCCCTTTGCTGACTTGTTTCTTTTATAACATTAAGTCCTTTCTTGCATAGATGTGTTTTTCTTACAATAGGATCTTCTCTTTTTCAAGAGATTTATATCCTTGTTCACAAATTATCTTTTCTTGAAAGTGCATGTCTATTATAAAATATTTATCACTTAGAATTTGTAATGTGTTATGTTTTCCCTTGCCTTCATCCTTGGGGGGCAAGGTCTCATTTTCTTCTTTCCCTCTAAGGATCTACTTTACTTGATATAGTGGTATTTTTTTTTATCATGTAACACTCCTTTCTTATATTGAATTTTTTGTTTTGAATCAAGGTTCTCTCTTATGAAAGAGGTGTGAATCCTTGATCACAGTCTCTTCCTTATTTTTAAAATTATGTTAATCCTAAACAAATTCCCTTACTTAGGGGCTTAAAGTATTTCATCCTTCATTAAGAATCCCTTTTTTCCTAGCAATACAGGGGTAAAAAAGGGTGCATTCTTGTTCTCTCTCCCTCTTTGTTTTGAAGATATTTTTATTCAAGAGCTCCTCTTGAGGGTAGATCTCTTGTAGCCAAAATCTCTTCCTTTCAAGGGTCTCTTCTGACTTGCATATATCCTTTCACTATTATCTATTTCTTGGATAACAAGAGTTTTCCCTCTTTTCTAAGGTTACATCATACATTATTGATTTAATAATATCTCCTTTTTGTTAGAATTAGGTATCCATTTTCTCTTTTTTATGATGCCACCATAGTCCTATAGAGCCATCATAAGGAGGGAGGCATACATATGGCCTCCTTCGTATATTATGTAGCTTTTATTAGTCTTTTGACTATTTTCTTTTATGGAACCACACAAAGACTATGATTTTTGTAAGACTAATCCCATAATCCACCCCATGGGCAAAGTTTTTGTGAGCCACCTTGTGCGCAAAGTTTTTGTAAGTTGCTCAGTGTGAAAAGTTTTTGTAAGTTTCTCAATGCGCAAAGTTTTTGTAACTCATCCTATGCGCAAAGTTTTTGTAAGTCACTCCATAAGCAATGTTTTTTTAAGTTTCCATGTGCACAAAGTTTTTGTAATCTACTTCGTGCACAAAATTATTGTAAGTCGCACCATGTGCAAAGTTTTTAGTAAGTTGACTTGTGTGCAAAATTTCAAAGTTGCCCCATGTGCAAAATTTTAAAGCTGCCCCGTGTGAAATTTTTTCCAAGGTAGAATTGACTAGCATCTCATAGCTTGCTAGACCATCAATTCTCCTTCTATTTCTTTGGGATGAGTGGAACTAGTATAACACAATTTTATTTCCTTTCTACTCTTTCCTTCTCTTCTCTCTTATGGGATCACCTAGCATAACACAACTTGTTAGATGATTGGATTCATGGTTTGTCTCTCTTCTTTCCATGCTCTCATAGATTTTCTAGTGGATTAGATCATGTATCATTGTTTGTCCTTGGTGTATTCTTTTTCATTTTCCATGTCAACACTTCTACTCTTGCAATAGCTTCCCAAACATAATGCTAGTGGACGAGACATTTTTATTGAGCTCTCTATGACTAGTTGAGTTGGAGTTTTGTTCATAGTACTAACCTATTTTGTTTGTGTCTTTTGTCTTTTGTTGTCTTTTTATTGTTTTCCTTTTTGTCTTTTGTTTTTGTTCCCTTTTGCATGGTTTTTTGAGTTAAGATCCTTTGTTTAGGGGCTCACATCCTTGAGCTTAGTGATGTCTTTTCTCTTTATAATTTTTTCGTGATCATTTCTCTCTTTTCCTCTCTTCTTCTCTCTCATTTACTTTATTGTGAACATGAGGTTGTCTCATACTCCCACTAAAGTGGGGGAAAAATGTACTGTGCTAAATTGTAAGCACTCAATTTGTGTAACATTTATGCAGTTATTTAGCACCCACCTTAGTGTGTTTTCATAGTAGGACTTCATATGGTACTTAATAAACACCCAAATTCAAATATATGTCCTCTATCATTTCATTCTTGTCCAAAAATTAAGGTAATCCATTTTTAAGCATGCTCCTCTATTTTTTCCACAATCCCATTATTTATTCCATCACCTAGGCCCTATATTACCATTTGTGGCCTTTGTGTTCTACCCCAATCTTAGAACTGGTTGTACTCTGTAATTTGACATTACTTGATTTTCTGAGACCTATGGTCTTGATTTCAGCTTTGATTGACTGGAATATAATGCCTAGGATGTTATTTTCCTAGGAATATAATGCCCAGGGCATTTTTTTCCATGAGGATCATGCCCAAATTTGGTCCAGGGTCCCATCTCTGTGGTTTAGTGAGATATTTGGATTTACAATCATTTTGCTTATGTTTTAACCCCCAAGATGTTGGGAGAGGTATATAAAAACCCTATCTTTCCTCATTTTGGGCATTCATCTATTATCATTCATTCATTAGAAACCATTGTTAAGCATTCACATTCACTATCAAGCATTCAAGATCAAGCAATCAAGGCAAGAATTTAAGCATCCAAGATCTATAATTGTTCTCAAGCATTCAAGGTGTTCTTCTCTATGGATCAAGCTTCTTTCCATAATTGAAGGCAAAGTAAAGGAGTTATTTATGAAGGAGGGAGATACACCCACATCTACATTTTCTTCTCTTCTTCACAATCAAGCATTGTGGCAAATTACAACATCTATGGCATGAGGTTTTATATTTCATGATTTCCTTTTGAGTTTTTGTGTCAAATCAAAGCTATTACATCAACATATTTGATCACATTCAAAGAAACATCTACATTATCAAGGTATGATAGATTCTATTTTTTAGATCTAACCTCTTCTATATCACATCATGCTTTCATTTGTTTCATTTCACTTCGAGGTTGATTCTAGATAGGGGTTTGACTGAGGCAAACCCCTCTATCCAACCTTCTTCCTCAATTTTCTATGTGTAGGTACAAGTTGCATGACTTTCAAGACTTGATCTAGCAAGTACAGGTTTTGTCAAGAGGTATGCATCTAAAACTGCACAAAAATCCTAGTAACAAAATGCCTCAGGCTTTTTGTTCCTAGAAATAAAACGCCCAAGGCATTTTGTTCCCAATAGATCACTCTTATATTTAGTCTGCAATTTAGTGCAATTTTTTAGTCTCCATTCAAGGCCACTATATTTTTTTGTTTGTTTCTGCCAGTCTGTATTTTTACCAAAATTGTTCATATTTGCTTATTTAATCATCTATCTTGCATCATTAGATTAATTCCTCAAAACTATTTCATTCTTAATTGCATATAATGAAGGATCATCACACTCACTTAGAACTTAAATCCAACTTAAGCCTATTGGGTCATCTTCCTTCCAATTGTGCCATAGGAAAAGAAAAGGGGTACCATCCTATCCTCTTCTCCTTTCTTATTGTATAGGTTCATCTAGAACGAATCCAAACCCATTCTACAGATCCCATAGGCAAACTAATTTGGAATCCAGTCTAGTTTCAAATTGAACTCCCAAGCAGATGAACTAACAACATAGAAATATTACATAATGTATTTTCCATATTATTTTATGGGAAAACACCTAAGCTATTAAACAAAAAAGCTAAGAAATAGAAAAAAAGAGCAATTTTGCATGGTTGGTGTGAAAAATATATTAGTATTATTAAACGTAACATTGATCCAAGTTTTATTAGATATCAATAATGCTAGATTCATATTTAACAAAGAACCAGAGACTTGCTAAATGAAACATGAAATAGACTTAATCCCCACGGTTTTAGAAAATCAAACTATCATGTATCTAAATGACCTAACAAAAAACAAATACACTACTTCTCATATATATAAATTTGAATGGAGTTGAAGATTTATATATATCTTAAGTGAAAAAAAACTTATTAGAATCCCCTCATCGATGAAATTTTGAATTAGCAAAAATCTCAACAACCTACCAAATGCAAATATGATTCCTTTTGGCGACTCTTGAACTCTTAGGAGTCACTAAGAAGATTATGTTAACAAAGAGAAGGTAAAGAATGCAAAATGAAATAGTTGTTGGTACGCGGTGAGAGTTTTAATATCAAGAAGGCATCAAATTAATTCAATCATTTATTTAAGTTTTTACTATATATATATATATATATATATATATATATATATATATATATATATATGGCAAAATATGGTCACAGAGAGAGAGAGAGAGATGGGGGATAGAGTGGAAAAGAGAAGAAGATGGAGATATAATGTAATATATTATATTAATGTTATGATAATTATTTATATTATTTTTTTAATATATTATATTAATCTTATCATAATTAAGTATATTATATTACATTATAAAATAATTAACGATCATATTGTACATTATAATTTCATTATATTACATTTATAATTCATTTTAGTGGTGTTATATTTATCAATGCCTTGTTATAGTTATTACTAATTTTATATATTATTTTAATAATTATCTAATGTGATAATTATTATAATTTATTAATAAAACTAATATAAAATATGTAATTAGAATAAAGGTGGTATAACATATATTATATATTATTATACTTTCAAAAAAAATATCTTATAATATTAGCATTACAATATTACATTAATTATAAGACTTGTATAATTATTTATTTTTAATGAATAATATATATTATTTTTTATTAAATGATAAAAATACAAACTCATAACACTTTAAGATTCCAATGGTCACACAAATAGTTGTCAACTTCGGCCACAATTTTTATTTGTAATTTTATTATGATGAACTACAACTGATTGAATATCTGAATGACTTGAAGATCACTGATTAGAGATCACCGAGCTACTGAAATGATATGTAAGATAATTAAATTAGTCATTATGTTGTCATTGATGTCAACTAGTTTTGACAATACTTATCATGTTAGTTGAAAATATCTAAACATCTGTTGAAGGGAGAAAAGATGAAGAAATGAGATATCTACATGGAGAAAGATGGATATGACAGATGAGGATAAGGAATACTTTGGGTAACTTATTGATGAGTCTATGACTTCATATTGTTGAGTTTATTATGCGGTATTAATCTATTATGAAGAAGGAAGCAAAATTGTACAAGACAATGTGGTTGGTAAATGAAGACTTTTGTATACACCGAGCTAGTGTAGTGTATACCGACTGACAATATCAACCCAGCTAGTCTAACTAGTTATCACCGATGCATTTCTTTGTTAATTGAGTATGGATGAAAGTATTAAATGCTTAGTTTAGCTGACATAAAATGATGAGTTGGAAATTGTTATGATTTCGAGTTTAAGGATAAAGTTTGTTATGAGATCCATGACTGACAAAATTCAAAGAAGATCTAAAGGATGAAATTGAAATGTGTTATTAACACATCTACCAAGGAAGGTTTAAGAGGCAAAATCAACGAAGAAGATTAAACGAAAAAATCTGATGGTTGATATGAAAACAATTTATTTGTCTATATAAGAGATATGAGTTTCTTTATTGAAACATGCCAGAAGATAGAAGACTTCAGAGATTTCATGTGAATACTTTTTCATGCATGCCTGATCAGAATGGTTGAAGGAGAACCAAACTATAGAAAATTATCGAGTGTCAGAGAACTATTACCGAGTGAAAGTAAATTGAGGAATTGAATTGAATTATTGATTAGAGGATTTGTATGGGCTTAGAATAGATCTAAACATCTGCAATTGAGTTGTATAGGAATCAAATCATTATTGTTTCAGTTTAACCATTGATTCAAAAAATATCCTAACCAAGTGGACTTAACCGTCTTATGTTATGCCCTATGTCATTCAAGGAATGTACATTGTTATCTTATTGACCCCATAGTGAATGCTGGTCAAAATTTAAATTGTTAATCTTAAATCCTCTAACAAGGTCACACCTAACAGTGTGTATTGTAACCTTTAACAGAGTTGGCTCTTCACCGAGCTCACTTCAGAAGAGTGAAATTATTTTGGGTTACCGGTCCCAGGTGGTTTTTCCCTTAACAAGGTTTCCACATTATATCCTTGTGTTATGTGTTATCTGTGATGATTATGTTATTATCATACTTTACATACTACATATTTGATTTGGTTGGTAATTACAGTGAGTACTGGTAATCGGTAAAGGCACAGACAGTATAATAATTTATGTTACCGAGCTACAAAATTTATTGAAATTGTTTTGTAAGTTATATCTTTGTATTTGGGAATGTAGGATAACTAATCTAACTGATTCACCCCCCTCTCAGTTATTCTAACAATTGGTATCAGAGCTAATTGGTTGCTTTGACAAAAGTTTTAAGGACTTAAGAATAAAGATTACAAGATGTATAAGAGGGAAGTGCCGAAGCTGAACAAAGACAAATTTACTACATGGAAAAGTCGGATGAGACTTCACATATCTGGAATTGGAGAATCTGCTATACCTTTACTGGACAATGGCTACTTACAACCACTGACTAGACCTTTGACTCTTGATAATTTAAGAGACCGACATGAACATAACATTACTATGATAGAGATAGTTGCTGCTCTTACTGATGTTGAATTTGAGGATGTCAAAGCTTGCACTAATTCAAAGGAAATGTGGGATAAAATTTCTCTAGTACATGGTGGTGATGCAAATGTGATGAGAGCCAAAGATAAAAGCTTGAGAGGCAGATTTGATGATATGAAAATGAAGGAAGGAGAAAACATAGTACAATACTCAAACTGAATTAAAGAGGTAATCAATGTTATTCGTGGAGCTGGTGGTATCATTGAAGAGGATACTGTGGTAAGTAAAATTTTGAGAAAACTTTTACCTATCTATGGAATCAAAATATCTGCTATTCATGAAATGAGGTCTGCACCTAATAGAACTCTTACTCTTGATAGTTTGATTGGAAAGTTAACTACTTTTGAGCTAAACAATTATGACAAAATGTTGCACCGTCTGTTGAGTTTGCTTTTGTGTCTTCTCTTAAGATTGGTAAATCTAGTAATAAGCACAATAGAATGAATGAAATTAATAGTAATATCGATGATGAGCTTGATGAACTTGAAGCACTCATGGCCCAGAGACTGCAGAAAGGTAAAGGAAGGTATAAGGGAAAATTATCTTTAGCTTGTTTTAATTGTAAAGAAGTTGGCCATATTGCTGCTAGATGCCCGAACAGGAAAGAAGATGAGAAAGACAAAGACAGATCCAGAGGTGGAAGTTATGGCATAAGAAATAATAGAGACAATTGATAGTATAACATAGACAACCAAGACTACAAAGATAAAGGTAAAAATGTATGTTACATTGCTGAAGAAGATGACACCGACACCAACATAGATGATGATATTGAGGTGGTGTTTGTTGCAATGAAAGATAATTCTAAAGAGGAGGAAAGGTATGTATAAACAACACCCATTTCTAAAGTTAGTAAGAATGATACTTGGATCAATGATAGTGGCTGTACACATCAAATGGCTAGTGATGAAGATAAGTTTGATCATCTTGAGCATTATAATGGAGGATCAATAAAAATAGGTAATGACACACCTTGTATGGTTAAAGGAAAAGGATCTTTATTGATAAATGATAGAATCATATGTGATAATGCTTATTGGGTAAAAGGACTGAATTATAATTTTCTAAGTGTGGCACATCTTAACAACTCAGGACACCGAGTGGAATTTGAAAGCAAGAAGGTGAGAATCTATGATGAAAGTGGAAATCTTATCAGAACATGAGGACAATCAAAAGGTAACTTATTTTATCTTGACAATGTTAAGACTTCTTGTTTACTGGTGAAAAATGAAGATGTGTGGTTATGGCATAAAAGGTTATGTCATGTAAATTTTGATAACATGATTAAGATCAGTAAAAAGAGAAAAGTTAGAGGACTGCCTAGCTTAACTAAACCCGATCATGTTATGTGCCATCAATGTCAAAAAGGAAAGATGAAAAAATCTAGTTTTAAAAGTAAAGACTATTCAACAAAAAGAATCTTGGAGTTGGTTCACATCGACCTATGTGGTCCCATGAGAACTCAAAGCTATTATGGTGATATATAATTTATTCTATTTGTTGATGACTATACTAGATTGATGACTATACTAGATTGATGATTGTCATGTTTTTAAATGAGAAATTTGAGGCATTCAAAATGTTTAAATGGTACAAGGCTAAATTTGAAAAAGAAATTGGAAAATAATTGAAATGCTTAAGGTCTAATAGAGGAGGTGAGTTTATTTATGATGAATTCACCAACTATTGTAATGAGCATGGTATCAAAAGACAAGTTTTTGTACCTAGAACACCGTAGCAGAATGGAATTTCTAAAAGGAGAAATAGATCTATTATTGATTATGCAAGAACACTAATGTTTGAGAAAAATGTTGCATAGATGTATTGGAGAGAAGCAGTTAGCACAACTGTATATGTACTGAATTGAGTTCAACTAAAGAAAGACACAAACAAGACACCTTACGAGTTATGGTTTGGATACACATAGAGTGTAAGTTACTTTAGAATTTTTGGTAGCAAATGTTTTATTTTGAAAGATGATAGGAATGGGAAATTTGACTCTAAAGGTGATGAAGGAATATTTCTTGGATATTCTACTAAGATTAAAGCTTACAAATGTTTGAATAAGGTTACTAATAAGATGATTGAAAGATATAATGTTAGAGTTAATGAGTTTTTTGATAAAAATGATGAAGAAAGCATGAAGGAGCCAAAAGACTATGGTATATTTACTTATATTGAACATCCAGAGTACCTACTGAAGCCATGGGCTGAGTTGACCGAGCATCAGGAAAATGACACTAACAATCAACAAATGGACATCAAGAATCAAGAAGAAGCTACCAAGCAAAGAAATGAACCTAAACATAGTGAACAACAAAGAAGAGATCAAGTGCTAGCAAGATTTGTTAGAAGACACCATCTAGAGAATCAAATCATTGGAGATAAGAAAGATGACATGCTGACAAGAAGTAAGTTGAGACAAAACACATGCTTAGTCTGTGAGTTTGAACCTAAGAATGTTAAGGTTGCACTTGAGAATGAGGAATAGATAAATGCTATGAATGAAGAGATTGAATAAATTGAAAATAATAAGACATGGACCTTAGTACCTAGACTGAAAGATAAAAATGTTATTGGTACTAAGTGGATTTTCAGGAATAAGTTGAATGAAAATGGTGAGGTTACAAGAAATAAAGCAAGACTTGTTTGCAAGGGATATGCACAAGAAGAAGGTATTGATTATGGTGAAACCTTTGCACTTGTTGCTAGATTTGAAGGAGTCCACATGTTACTTGCATATGCTGCACATAAGAGATTTAAGGTATATCAAATGGATGTTAAGTCAGCTTTTATGAATGGAATACTAGAAGAGGAGGTCTACATAGAACAACCATAAGGATTTTTTGATCCAAATCATAAAGACATGGTATGTAGACTACACAAAGCTTTATATGGATTGAAGCAAGCACTGAGAGCATGGTATGAAAGGTTACATACTTATCTTTTAAGTATTGGTTTTGTAAGAACTAGTGAAAACAATAATTTATACATGAAAGGATGATTTGATGATACTATTTTGATTTCTGAAATATTTGTTGATTATATAATCTTTGGAGGAAAATATCAGATTTGTAAAGCTTTTTCTGATGAGATGAGAAAGGAATTTGAAATTTCAATGTTTGGAGAGATTAAATTCTTTCTAGGCTTGTAGGTTATTCAACAAAATGATGGAATTTTCATCACACAATCAAAGTACATTAAGGAGGTATTGAGAACATTTGGCATGGAAGATGCTAAACCAGTGGGAACACCAATGGTTATTGGCTACAAATTGAAAAAAGATGATGAATATATAGAGGTAAATCAAACACTGTACTGATCTATGATTGGTAAACTAATGTATGTTGTACATAGTAGGCCTAATATTGCACATGCAGTGGGGATTGTGGCTAGATTTTTTGCCAATCCTAATGATTCACATATGGTTGCAGTGAAAAGAATCTTGAGATACTTAAAGAAAATAAAGGATTATGGTTTATGGTAATCTAAGGAAGGCAAATTTGAACTGAGAGTTTACACCGACGCAGATTGGGCTGGAAATATAGATGACAGAAAGAGTACAACCGGTGGAGCATTTTTATTTGGAGAAAGGCTTGTAACTTGGACAAGTAAGAAACAACCTTGTATTTCTTAGTCTACTACTGAAGTAGAGTATGTTATTGCTGCTACAAAGTATTCAAACATTGCTTATATCAAACAAGTGTTGGAAGGGATGAATGAGGTAAAAACTGAACTAGTGATTATATATTGTGACAACACTAGTGCTATAAATATTTCTAAGAATCCTATGATGCATTCAAAGACAAAGCATATATCAATTAAGTATCACTACTTAAGAGAACAAGTATAGGAGAAGAAAGTACAACTAGAGTATGTTAGATCAAATGAGTAACTTGCTGATATTTTTACCAAGCCTCTACCAAAGGATACTTTTGAATATTTGAGAACTAAACTTGGGGTCCATCCCTTGTCTATCAGTCACTAATGTGATCTGGAGGTTGCATCAACCTATACTTATCAGAAGATAATTCATGTTGATGCAACATAGCTCACACTTTGGATTTTGTCTAAGGTTGTGAAAGATTGGAGGAGCAAGAACAAAATTTTTGGTTATTCGTACACTGAAGGTACTTGATATGAACTGAACAATAGATAATTACTTGGCTCTTGCAAATCTGTATGTTGTATGTTTTATGTTTTTCTTTGGCATTGTTGTCAAAGGGAGAGATAAACAGTGGAGAGATAAATAGAGAATAAATATGAAAAATCAGTTACTGAGAACACACAGAAAGGGAGAGACTTGAATATTTGTTGATAAGAACAAAAGGAATCTAAGAGCTAAAAAGATCAAATCCACAGGGAGAGTCTGCACTTGTAATGTTGTTATGTTTTTTAGTGATTAAACATATTAAATTTGAGCTTACCGAGCTACAACATTTACTTACATAGTTGTAGAATACATGTTTGGTATGTGTATGAAATATTTCATATAGCTTGTGTTTCCATCAATGCCAAAGGGATAGATTGATGAACTACAACTGACTGAATATCTGAATGACTTGAAGATCAGTGATTAGAGATTACCCAGATACTGAAATGATATGTAAGATAATTAAATCAGTCATTATGTTTTCATTGATGTCAACTAGTTTTGACAATGCTTATCATGTTAGTTGAAAACATCTAAACATTTGTTGAAGGGAGAAAAGATGAAGAACTGAGATATCTACATGGAGAAAGATGGATATGATAGATGAGGATAAGGAATAATTTAGGTAACTTATTGATGAGTCTATGACTTCATACTATTGAGTTTATTATGTTGCATTAATCTATTATGAAGAAGGAAGAAAAATTGTACAAGACAATGTGGTCGGTAAATGAAGACTTTTGTATACACTGAGCTAGTGTAGTGTATACCGATTGACATTATCAATTGAGCTATTCTAACTAGTTATCATCGACACATTTATTTGTTAACTGAGTATGGATGAAAGTATTAAATTCTTAGTTTAGACGATAGAAAATGATGAGCTGGAAATTGTTATGATTTCAAGTTTAAGGATAAAGTTTGTTATGAGATCCATGACTGCCAAAATTTAGAGAAGATCTAAAGGATGAAATTGAAACATGTTATTAACACATCTACCGAGGAAGGTTTAAGAGGCAAAATCAATGAAGAAGATTAAGTAGGAAAATTTTATGGTTGATATGAAAATGGTTTATTTGTGATGAAGGGTGCTCCCCTTAATACCACAAACACATAACAGAAATAGAGAAATAACAACAATATGCAAGAACAAAAAATTGGCTTCTTATTATCTCCACAAATGTGGAATTACAAACTTTCAGAATTACAATATGCAAAGCCACATGGGCATTCCCTTACAATATTCTGTAGGACAAAGCCTCGAATTATTACCCAGATCTACCACCCAGAACTATCCCGAACTACCTAAGACAACACTACAGCCTTCCTTATATAGGCAATTTTCCATCACTCGAGAAGGTTCCAAAAATTTAGCCCTAAGGGCTGACCAAACTTAGAATTATTTTATTTTTCATTTTATTACATCATAGTCAGTTCAAAATAACTTTTGAAACCCAAACAAAATTTTTGAAGGAAAATCATTTTCCACCATTTCAGGTGACCCAACTTCCAAAGACCATAAGTCATCACCCGTTGACCTGATTGACTATTATAACCCCATTTTGGAAAGGGCACAAGGAGCTCTACAACACTTGAATTAAGCAAGCTTCATTCAGCTGAAAATTTGACCTCATTCGGGGCCTCTAAAGCCTTCAAAATTGAGTTCAAAGTTTCTATGCCCTGTTTCCAAAATTGAAAAGTTTCAATATCTTCAAAACTAGACTTGATCTAGCAATGAAACTTTACAGGCAGGCTGATATGACTAAGATGAACCTCCAACTATGAAATTAGAACATTCCAAGATCGTATGACCAACTTACTAAAAATAGCAAGTTTTCATAAATAACAGCTCTAGACAAGATAGCCCTTATTGTAAAGAAACCAGAAATATTTTTGGGTGATGCAAGATTGCTCTTACACCCAGGATGCTCCTGCATCAATTTGTCTATATAAGAGATATGAGTTTCTTTATTGAAACATGTCAGAAGATAGAATACTGTAGAGATTTCACGTGAATACTTTTTCATGCATGCCTGATCAAACTGGTTGAAGGAGAACCAAACTACAGAAAATTACCAAGTGTCAGAGAACTATTACAGAGTGAAAGTAAGTTGAGGAAGTGAATTGAATTATTGATCAGAGGATTTGTATGGGCTTAGAATAGATCTAAACAATTGCAATTGAGCTATATAGGAATCAAATCATTACTATTTCAGTTTAACCATTGATTCAGAAAATCTCCTAACCGAGTTGACTTAACCGTCTTATGTTATGCCCTATGCCATTCAAGGAATGTACATTGTTATCTTATTGACCCCATAGTGAATGCTGGTCAAAAGTTAACTGTTAGTCTTAAATCCTCTAACAAGGTCACACCTAACAGTTTGTATTGTAACCTTTAACAGGGTTGGATCTTCACCGAGCTCACTTCAGAAGAGTGAAATTATTTTGGGTTACCGGTCCCAGGTGGTTTTTCTCTTAATGGAGTTTCCACGTTAAATCATTGTGCTATGTGTTATCTATGATATTGTTTTATTATCATACTTTACATACTACATATTTGATTTGGTTGGTAATTATAGTGAGTTAATTAATAGGTAATCGGTAAAGGCACATATAGTATAATAATTTATGTTACCAAGTTGCAGAATTTGTTGAAATTGTTTTGTAAGTTACATCCTCGTCTTTGGGACTATAGGATAACTGATCTAACTAATTCACCCCCCTCTCAGTTATTCTAACATATTATTCTTGTAATTTTTTTTTTTAAAATAAAAAAATCATTTGATGGATTCTTTTATTAATGAAAAAATAAATTTTGGATTTCTTAAATTTTAGAAAAATAAAGGTTTAGTCTACTTCATAAAAGAAATAACAAACAATGTTGTTTTTCCTTGATTTTTTTCAAATAGATAACTTCTATCATTTTTTATGAATAATTTGCTCATTTTGAGAGGTAAGCCTTCGTAACAAAAAACTCTACACTCCAAAATTGACTTCTATTTTCTTAACATGGTAGTTGGTAGGGCGGTGATAGAGTGGTGGCAATGTAGTCATTACTGAAGGTGTGATACCTCTCTTTGTTGGTAGTGTAGGTGTTATTAAAGGTGTAATACCTTTCTTTAGTGGTATTATAGGTGTTATTGTAGTTTTAATGCCTCTCTTTGGTGGTATTGTACATTCTATTATAGTTTTAATGCCTCTCTTAATAAGAAAATGGAACAGATAGATTCATGTAAGGTCGCAACTACATATGGAAACCTCTAGCCAATTCCCAAGATAATGCAACAATCCATTTGACCTCACTAAAATTATAGTGGTAAACTATCAAAATGACATCCATTCTTCTCCATATTTCTACATGCAAAAATTCAACACGCACAAACTATTTTTAGCCTGGGATTTGGCATATTAACTAGACATGAAGCTCACAAGGATGTTAACAAGGTTGATTATTCATTCTATATATTTATATCATTTTCTTAGTCAATCTTCAAAATGCAACAATTCTTAGTAATCTGGCAGCTAAACTTCAAACATACGAGATAATGGAAGGATTAAGCTCTAGATATAATCTTAATTTATTGATAAAAATAGAAAAAATAAAGGTAATGTTGTCTGCTTGGTAAAGTTGACCTTAAAATTGATCAAACTATTAGAGATTTGTAGATTCCAAGTAGTTTGGTGTTAGCTACGAATGAACTCAACACATATTTGAAATTTGAAAACATACCCAAGCATGGGAAACTTGCTAATATATTAAATATGAGTGTAGAGTTAAAAATAGATCTCAACATAAAATGTGGCAAAGAAGATAAAAATCATATGAGCTTAAAGAAGGAAGTTCAAGACAGTCTTGGTAAACATCATGACATAGATAGAGTCAATAATTTGGGAAAAAAAAGTAATTTACTATAGGATATAATTAGAAAGGACATAGTATGAGTTTTGTAGAACATGAACAACTCTCAAACTACTATTTCTCCCTCCACCTACAAATAAAATTATCCCTACTAGTCATGGAAAGATTAATATTTTAAAACATAAAAGGAAGAAAAAGACTAAAGAGTCTCCAAATCCTTACTCCAAAAGGAAAGGGACTAATTATTGCATTCCTAAATGGTTTTAAATCTTTATAAAACCAAAGGGCATACCTAAATTCATGTTATCATGGGATTTCATTGCACAACATGGAATATCAGAGTACTTGAGTTCTCTGATAGAAAGTACATATTTTGGAGATTCTCAAGGCTTGATAGAAATAAGGATGTTGTCCTCTTACATGAGTTGAAAGAAACCAAGTTCACACTTGAAACTAATCTTAATTTAATTTGGAAGGATGCTTATCAATATTCAACCAACCATGAAAAAGGGAAAGGTGGCTTTGATATAATGCTCTTAAGTAGCTAAGTTTTTTAATGTACACAAGTCCAACTCTTCTCCATAAAACAAATTCATGTGGATAATCATTGAGAAAGATGATGCCAAAATTGGACTAGATGTTCAATATATTCCCCTAATGATAATATAAACAAGATTGATCTTTGGCAATGGTTCTACAATCTTCAAGACACCTCTTAGATTAAGGGGGTGATTTTAACATGATTGAAAATCAAGAAGACAAAGTTGGAGGTATGGGTTTGGATTGGAAGGGAAATGAAAAATAATTCTAGTGTAGAATAAATCTAAGCTTAACCTTTTTGACCCTTTCAAGGGGAAAAATAGGGAAAATAAGGTTAGATGGTTCACAAGATGTAACTTGCACAAAAAAACAAAAAAAAATCCATTGTAGACTTGATAGATTTTATGCCAATAGGGATTTATTTAGATTTGACAAAAATGATAAATGGTTGTACTATTAATGTATACCCTTACACATCCTAGTGATAATGTTTTCTTATATAAACTTAATAAATACATAAAAAAATGCATTGTTTCAAAGCTTGTGTTTTAGTCCATCATGTATAGTTATTAGTTGTGGTTAGGATATGCATGTGTTGCATAGAGGAAGTTGGATTGATCATACCAATAAAGTCTAACCTCCACCACACAAAGGGGTTCACCTCCATGATAGGATGAAGAGGAATTGCTTGAGTTATTTCCTTAGATGCAAGTACTTGGCAAGTGTGACATGTCTTCATGTGTTAATGTGTATCATGAAATAAGGTTGGTCAATATTATCCAACCCTCAAGATTTTTTTTACTTTTGTTAAACCTACACCATGACCAATTCCAAACTTGTTATGAAAATGATCCATAATTTGGTTGGCTTCTGCCTTACCTCCACACCAAAGGCAGATACCATCATTATTTCTTATGTATAAAATTGATCCTTTATGCATATACAAATTGATTTTCATCCTTAGAGATCTTTTTTTCATAGGATTCAAATGTGATGAATATTTTTGATTTAGTAAATAAAGGATCATATCATCAAACCACTCATAAGGTGAAACCTCCTCCAAAGGTAATATTGTTGTGAAAAATTAGGTGTATTCATTTTCATAGTCCGTGTTTAAGCTTTTCCTCTAGCTAGCTTCATGGTTGGATCTTTTTATCATATTCTTGTATAATGTCTACCTATTTTCCTCTTCTTTCACCAAGCTCATTTTGTATTAACAATGTCTTAATTGCCACATCTAAAACTATTGCATGAACCTTGCTTCTCAATATATATTGTCTGAAATTTTTGATGGATTTTACCATGTCATTTAGGCCTATTTTTCCACATTTGGATATCTCAATTCTACATATTTTAATGGAGTACTCATAAATGCAATAGGGTGTTCTTTTGTACTTTCTTTCTTTTACCTAAGTATTTTTGCACATATATGATCTAAAGAAATTGAATATATGTAGAATGGCCTGAGATAATTTGGACTAACTAGAACAGGGGCTTGAATAATTACATCTTTAATTTCTCAAAAGCTATTTTTCTTGTGTAGTCCACTCAATATTTGCATCCTTTTTCAACATGTCATTCAATGGTTTAACTATTTCTACAAATCTAGTGATGAATTTTCTTATAAAATTAATCTTATCAAAGTATGATTTTAACTCCTTTTTTAGTTGTGGGTGGAATAATATTTAGAAATTCTTGGATTCTATCTAAATAAATATATGATTCCTTTTTTTGATATTACATGACCTAATAATTTCCCTTTTGTAACTCCAAAAATTCAAATTTTTTAGACTGAGAGAAATACCATACTTTCTGCATTGTTAGAACACATTTCTAAAATCATTCACACGATCTTCTCTTTTCTTAAAATTTTTTGTCAAAGCATCCATGTAAATGATGATGCATTTTCCAATAAAATTATAGAAAGTAATACCCATGGCTCTTTTTTTATTTTAAGTTTTATTTAAGCTCCCATTTCAGGAATCAAACACAAGATCTTGCCATTACAAAGAAAAGTAGCAACCGCTGCACTGTAGGCCAATGCCCAATACCCATGGTTCTTTGAAATGTGGCTCTCACATTAATAAACCCAAAAGGCATCCTTATGTCAGCAAATATGTCCCATTTCATTGTGAATATTTTTGTGATCCTATCTTCACTCTTTACCATCACCTGATAGTAAACTAAATAGTTATCCAAGAAGGTCATCATCTCTAATTCATTTAGGATTTGTAACACTTCATTTACTAATGGTAAGGGATAGTTATATCCCTTTTTTAGGATGTATTTAAATTTTGGAAATCAACACAACCTAATTCTCCATTATTCTTTCTTATTGGAACAAAATTAAAAAACCATATGTAATGTCACATTATAAATATGATTCTTGCTACTAATGTATTCTTCACTTCTTGATAAATAAGAGGTTCCAACAAAGCATTTACTTCCCTTTGGCTCTGTGTAAACGATTTTGATCCTAGCTTGAGAGGAATGGTATGAGTTGTGATGGAGGTGTCATATATATTCCAATCTTCATAGTTCAAAGCAATTACATCAAAAAATTATCTCATAATTTTTCTTATTCCTTGTCTTTCTTCTTCAGTACATACCTTTCTAATAAAAATATTTCTAACTTCTTTGGGAGTCCCTATATTGATTGCCTCACATTTATCCAATCCAAGGTTTCTCTTTTAATTGTTCATAGACCATCCCTATAAAAAATATATTCTAACTATACCATACCTTGGGGTATTGCATTAATTTTTAAGTTCATAACTCCTTCCAAACCTATCTTAACTTCTTTTGTTTCTTCATCAATTATCTGAGCAATAAACACAAATGAATTAGTAATAAAATCTAATATGTGCTTGTCATCTTCAAATATTTGAAAATTTGTGATGTTGTATGGAATTTAGGGCACAAGAGTCATTTCCATGGTGAATTTATTTAAACCTTTCATTTTCAATAGTTCCATCGAGCATACAGGTTGTGCTAATTAGTTAGCAACTTGATTCTAAGTTCTTGGGATAGGCTGAATATTGAATGCCTCAAATTTTTTTATGAGATCCCAAAATTTGTTATAGTATAAGTTTAGTCTTTTTTAATGATGGGTGTCATTTTAAAATGCATCCCTATGAAATTTACTACTTACCTAGGCCCCATTTTAGTTTTTATGACCTCCCACATTAATTTTTGGTAACCTGGCTCAATTTTGCATGCCATTATAACACTTTCTCTACAAATAGGACATATGGTCCCAATTTGGGACCACATTGGATGGAATGGGGTGACCTAGTAACCATATTATGAGAATAGGGTGACAATCACCCCATTCCTTGATGCTACCCTCCCTCATTTTGGCATCATATCCATACATAATTAATCCATAATAAAGCATTCATGATCTCAAACATTAAAAAATCAATAAGAAACACTTGAGTTCTCAAGCATTCAAGGCACTTCATTCCACCATATTCTTCATTGTGGCAAAGCTTCAACAACCTTCATGCAAGCATGTATTTTATAATTTCCTTTTAGATTTATATGAATTCATGCTATTTCATCAACACCTATTATCACATTCAAATACAATTTCATATTCAAGGTATACGACACTTTTATTCTTAGATCTAGCCTTTGTTTTATATAAGCACAATTTCCTTTCAAGCATATTTCATTTGTAGTTAAAGGTTGATTCCAAAACTAGGATTTTATTGAGTCAAATCCTTTCTACACAATATTTTCTATATTTTTTGTATGCATGAATGGATGACATATATATAGAGGTAGATATAGGAAAATAAAGAGATTGACTACAATCTACAACTGAATTCACGAAAGAGTGCAAGGAATAGGGTGAGTGTGTCACCACATTCTTTGGAATAGGGTGACTAGGTCACCCAATTGCCCCCATTTCAGCTTTAGATTTGGTGTGAAAGTGTGTTACAGTCTCCTATTTCTATCATGGATCCAAAAATTGGCATGTTGGTTCTTGATTCCTCTATGGAAACATAAACCCATATTTTATCCCCATCTAGCCTAGATCTTGCATTTACAAGTTTAAATCACATTCAACACCTCATTTAGAGTGAAGGATCATTACATCCACTTAGTGCTTGAGCCTTCTTGATCCCATTAGATCATCTTCCTTCCAATTTAAGAGAGGGGAGTTAGGCCTAAGCTTCTTAGTTTGTTTGAACATCTTAGTGAACCCTATTTTATATCTTAAAATTTTGTTGAACCTAACTCTTTCTTACATACTTCTATTTTTCATTCTTAGATCTTATTTTCATTATGGAATTTAATAAGTTCAATTTATTTTCTATTTCACATTTGATTAAATTATATTTTAGTTACATTTGTCAAAATCATGTGGTAGATAATGGCTTCTTCCATTTCATGTTGCTTATCTTCATTCATAGTATCCTTGTATATGACATCATGATATTTTCACACATATTTCCTTATTGCAAATCATTTATCAAAGATTTTATCCATCTTACATTTTTTATGACAAAATTCTTAAGGAAACTCATGGAATGTGTAGATTTCATAAGACCTTTTGTAGAACATGATGATATTGAAATAAAAAACACTAACTCCTAGGTTATCTTCTAAGGATAGAGTCTGTACTCTCCTATTATTAATTTCCTTAATAGGGAAGCCATACTAAAGATTAGTAATAGACATTTTACTCCCAAAGATACCTTGGTGCAAGAGGCTAAGAATGTTAGTTCATGTACTTCTTTAGATCCTCTTCCTTCTCCTAGGTCTTATCCTTTATCAAAATGTTCTAAACCAAGATGATGTTATACATTTCGTTCATGATTTATCTTCGAACATAACATTAAACAAAGATGAAGATCTAGACAAACCTTTCTCTTCCCAACCTACAAAGGATGCAAGTAATGATTATATTATTCTTCATCTCCCTAAAGAGATCAATCCTCCTACAATCCATCCTTACACAACTACTTTCCATAAACCTGAAGATGAAATTCTTCCACCTCCCCAACTAAAGGCTTATTATAATGTAGTATATGACATTACTTCTCAACAAAAATATAGTGGACAAGGTCTTGGAATTCAAGAATGAGAAATAAAGTGTTGAAGTAATAAGGTCAATTACTTAATTAATTTAATCATATTGATTTATTGATGAAGTCACCTTTTACTTTAGTTTCACTTAAGATAAACTTAGGTCCATTAATAATTATTTAATTATTAATTCCTCATCCTAGGGTTTTCACTTTTAGGGTTTTGATCTCCTTTTATAAGAATTGATCTCTTTGTAATTATCATATTAATGCATTACACATTACTTTTCTTCAGGCTTTCAGAGCACCTTTTGTATATTTTTAGGGTTTCTTGCATGTGATAGGTTATTTGCATGCATGTGTTCACTGGGTTCTAAGAGGTTGTATTTCTCAACATTCACATGGCATCAAAGTACATATTCAACGAATCCCTTCTCAAAATTTGAGGGATTTCCTTTCTCAAGAGTGTTGTAGGGTCTCCAAGTTTTCCTTTTTCTATAAATTTGGATCTAGGTATTTTTCCTATTTTTTTGAGCTTCATGGACCTCATGATCGTGTTTGTAGCATGCCAAAACCTTAAGATCATCTATCGTTTCATAAAAATCTAAGTAGTTGAAATTTTTGGGTCTTTATGGTTGAAGGGCTTGCAAATCGAGGTAAAATATAGGGGTCAATAAAAAAATATGGGCATCATAGAGTGAAATGGTGCTCACCATTGTTCTTAGAAGGGCCACAAACCTATAAATTAATATAAAATTTGTCAAATTTGGACAACTTTAAATTTTAGGAATTTTACCGGTTTACACACAAATCAGGGTAGTACACTATTGATGTCAGCACTGACATCATCAAGCATCATCAAAAATTTGTGCAGGTCTTAAAAAAAATGTAGTTCTAAAATTTTAATTTTTTTTAATAAAATTTCTATATTCATTTGTGCTTGGGTAGAATTTAAAAGAGGGGTTTGAATTTTTTTATAAGTTTTTTGAAAACCTTTAAAAAATATGTACTTGACAAGTATGTTGACCTACAATTATACAATAGGGTGACTTCAGTAGGTCACCATCTAAATATAGCATCAACCCTTATTTTCCTGCTAAGTTTGGTAGTTTTCTATTTTTAGTGTTGCTCACTATTTTTGACTGAGGATTTGGTGGAGAATATTCTGTTGGAATTTTTATTGACTAGTGGAGAATCTTGTTCCCAAAAACTAAGAATAATATCATGATATCTTGTGATAGGTTGACGATCGTCAAATTTTTGCACACAATTTTTTGTTGACCAATTTGACCAACAATCCAATAAAGAGCAACTATTTGTTTTTTGCCCATAACTTTGTCATACGAGCTTGAAACTGGGCAAACTAGATATCATCAAAAATATGATTTTGGTGGAAATCTAAATCTAGTGGTGGTTTGATCAAATTGTGTACCATTTTTTCTTACCAAGCCTCTAAAGTTAGGGTTCTTTTTTACGCTTTTGGGACCATAACTTGAGCAAACAGACTCTGTTTTCTAACTTCCACACATCATTGGAAATCTCTCAGAATCCTCTACATAGATATTTGGTCTCCTTTTGTAGAGTTTTTATTATGTATACATTATTCTTAGGATTATTTATTTTAATATTTTCTAACTATCTAGTTGTAGGAGGGTTTGTGTATCTTGTGGTGGGGGGTTTCTCTTGCTGATATTCAATATGGTGAATTCCACTCTATCTCCTTATCCTTCTTATTTTGGTGAGTCTTCCTCCAAGAAAAAGAAGAATAAGTCAAGTGACCCTTGTGATTTTTATGGCAAGTTAGGACATGCAATTAAAAAGTGTTGGACGAGACCAGAGGCTTTAGAGGAGGCCATGAAGCGGCATCATATTTCATCTCCTTGGTCTTATTCATCACAAACATGAAAAGTTAGTGCTCTTTCTACATGAGCCTTTCCTTCATCTTCTTCTTAGTGACACAAACTTTCAGTGGACCTATCAAGCCTCACCTTTTTTAGCATTATGTGGGGTTTATATTGTTTATGCTAATGCTTCCTTAGTTTTGTAGTTGATCAGTTCTTTAGACTATTGGCACCTATATTTTTTACTAGCATTTTTTTCTTGCATGGTTAAGTAGTGTCATTTGGTTCACTCTTATATATTCATGTGCCATTTGCATCTTCAACTAACATATGTTTTGCCTTTTTTTTCCATCTACTCATTGTTTGAATATTGTCTTTGGGGGCACTCATGTAGATTATTGTCTTATGTATCTTCGGTTGACAAATGTTTTTCCTTTGTTTTTCATCTTCTCATTGTTTGAGTAGTGTTGTTGGGGACACTCATACAGATTGATCTTGATCATCATCTTAGTTTCAAAGGAGGCTCTTCATTTAGCACTACAATATTTATCATTTAACAAGTGTCCACAGTTTTTTTATGTCCTAGAGGAGGTTCTTCTACACTTCATGTAGTTGTATATCTCACATTTGGAGAGAGGCTTTTTCTCATGTGGTTTTTCTCCTTTTTCTCTGCTTTGAGATATTTTCATTATACACGGGTACCTAATTAGTCCTTTGTTTATGAGACTCATTCATGCATATATTTTTTATCTCCCTAAGTTTCACTTAAGGCTGGGGGCTATAAGAGCATGCATATTAGTTGCTTTAGGCACACTTGCATATGTTGCTTTAATTAATTATGCACATGCTAGAGAATATTCTCATGCATATTATTATGTATAATTAAAGTACATATTTTCCCATTCATGCTCTATCTTAAGTTCACTTAGAGAGTCTAAATTTATATTGGTGTAATCCACTTAGGCTCTAGTTTGCATATTGTGCATATCATGCACCTTTGGTTTGCATATCTTAGCTTTAGTTTGCTAATTTTAGTTTGAGTTACCTTTTTCATTTTTAGCACAATTGATTTCTGTAAAAGCAATTGAAATATTTATTGTAATTATCTTGCAAATTGTAATCCATTTTCTTTTGAGGATGCTTGTGGAAGGTGTTTTGTTTGTTGTTTGATCCTAAGTGCTTGTGTTGAAAACTTCAACATAATGGTCCCTATAGATCCACCTACACAAGTCATTAGAAATGGTATGGGACATATAACTCAATCTAACATTGTTCCTTCTTCCTCAAACTCTATTCCTCTTTCTTCTTCAGAATCTAAACCTCCTTTTCCAACATAAGTAGATGTCAGGATGTCTTTAGATGATCATTTGGCCTTGGCTAAAAGAATCTTTTGGAGGCTTAAGTATGATACAAAAATTTGATTTACTTTATTTTATTTTCTAAAAAGTCAAAAATTATATAATGTTAATTTTCATTGTCTTTTTCATCACAACAATAAATATTCTCTTTCTGATTACATTGAGTTTCGATGATTTGTTCAAGATTTAGTAGATAAATGTCTTATTTATTTAACAACATATCTCATACTTTTTATTAATATTAAAAAATTTGTGCATTATAATTCCATTTTCCCTTTATGTTTTTGCACCCCATGTGAACTTAATGGCTTGCCTTATTAGGGGATCTTTGTTTTACATGGTATTGTGCTTTCATATTCAATTTTTCTTTGTGAGAAACATAATAGGTCGCTTTCCTTGTCCTCAAGCCCGGGGGGTGAAGGTCCTCTCTTCAATTCCTTCTCTTTCCAAGGGATCCATTTTTCCCTTTTTTGACATGTGTATTTTATAAACATGACTTCCTTCATTGCATGGACTTTTTTTTTTTACATGAGGATTTTCTACTTTTTGGAAGATTTAAAACCTCTTCCTTGCTTGGAAATGTATGTCTATTATAAATGATCTCTTACTTAGGGTACATAATGTGCTATCCTTTACCAAGTACCCCCTTACCTATTAATAGGGAAGGTAGGTATCTTTGATTCTCCTTCCTTCTTTTCCTTTTATTCTATCTTGGAGGGAAAGGGTTAACTCTTATTTCTTTATAAGGATCCACTTTCCTTAATTGAGTGGTGTTTTTTTATCATGTGACATCCTTTCTTGCATGGAATTTATTTTCTTGATTATGCATTCTTCCCTATGAAAGATATGTGTATTCTTTATCATAAATTCTTTGTTATTTTCAAATGCATATTCATCATTAAAAAATCCCTTACTTGAGGGCTTAAAGTGTTCTATCCTTAATCAATAATCCCTTTTTACCTAGAAATAGGGGGAAATGGTAAATTCTTGTTCTCCTCCCCCCCTCATTTTTGTCAAAGATGATATGTTTGTTCAAGAACTCCTCTTAGAGGTAGATGTCTTGGAACAAATATCTCTTCCTCCTAATGATCACTTTATGCTTGTTGCAAGATATATTTTTTACAACTATCTCTCCCTTGCCTTGTAAGAGTTATCACTCTTTAGCTAGGGTTGCATGTACATCGTTTCTTAAAGGATATCTCCTTGGTGTTGAGGGCGGGTATCCTTGTTCTTCTTTTCATTAAGATTCCATCATAGCTCTATGTTTCCATCTTAAGGAAGGGTTATATATGCATCTTCCTTGTGTATTTACACCATTTTAGTAGATTTTATTCGATATAATGCTTTCCTTGTCTTTCCTTTTGTATCATTTGCACCGTTGGTACACCTCTCTTCATCTTCCTTGTGTATTTACACCATTTTAGTAGATTTTATTCGATATAATGCTTTCTGTGTCTTTCCTTTTGCACCATTTGCACTGTTGGTACACCTCTCTTTTGCTATGTAATTTTTCTATGTATTGTGCTATGATATTTCACTTTGATAGATGCACAATGGTTTATTAATGCAATGATTTTAAAGGCTTTGAATTTTTAATAATGAACACATGGTTCAATTGTGTTTGTATAGTCCTAAAAATTTAGCACCCATAATTAGATGCTTTAGGACCTATTAAGCCTCATTTCATCAATTTTGAGGTTGGAACGCCCGTTATGCTTGATCCTAGCAACCTGTATTTTCTCCCTTACCTCTGTCCTTCCATCCTGACATCCCCTATAATTTTGGGCTCATTTCCTAAGGTAAAATCCACCATTGACATTTTTCCCCATGCATTTGGGGCTCAAAACTTGCTTGGGGCCCAATGTCGGGGTATTAGTAGGATCCCTTGATTTGTGGTCGACCTGGACCAAATTTGAATCCCAAAATTAGGGAGAAAAGTATAAAAGGACCTCTTCTCTCCTCATTGTATAACTGCCAACAAAGTGCAAGCATTTTTGGAAATCAAGCTAACAAGTTCTCAAGCAATCAAGAGCAATTAAGCACTTGGAATTAAGATTTGAAGACTAGCATCCCAATTCAAAATCTCCAAGCCTCCATTTCTTCAAGATATATCAAGTCAAAGGAAAATATTCTCCAATTTAAAAAAAATTATCTCCCATGATGGCCAAGTAAAGGAATTTTGAATCAAGCAAGAAGATTCATCATTCATTCCTTCTCTCTCCTTCTTTGCAAGCATTTTCAAGCATATCAACATTCAAGATCTAGAAGTGGAAATCATAGATCCATGCATTGTGAGAAAATCCTTGATTCTATATCACATTCCAAGGTCAAATATTTATATTCCAAGAACATTCAAGTATCTTCATGTGTATGAGTAATTTCTACATCTGTCCATGAGGGTTTATGCAAGGTAAATCTATCATTTTCCTTTTTACGTACTTTCCTTTATGAAATTTTTATCTATTTTTCAAATTTGATTCCTAAACTTGGGTTTGACCAAGGAAAATTCCTTTTTCCAACCTTTTCCCTATTTTTCTATGTACAGGAACAAGTTGTGAAGCCACCGAATTGGGATTAGACAGATCATGTACAATTAGATGTTCTAGAAACAATTAGCCAAAATTTGCTAGGTATAGGACACCATTAGTGGAATATCCCTTGGTACTGGATGACTTTCATCCTATCCCTACCATTTTATGCTTAGATTTTACCCATAGTTCAGTCATGATCTCTACTTCCCAAATTTGTACTTTTTTTCTCAATATCTATTTGTTTATGTTTGTTATTTCCAATTTTTTGCATGCTTGTCTAAATAGGCATTTTAACTATATTAATTCACCATTCCCATTTCATCAATCACATCATTTTAGTGAAGGAACATTGCCCCAAATTAGTACTTAAGTCTCCTATTGATCCTATTGGGGGCATCTTCCTTCTGAATGTATAATTGGTGAAAAGGGTGGTAGTTTATCTACCTATTTACATTGCTTCCCTTTCCCCCCTATAAAGTTTTGGTGAACTTGACTCATAAAATTTACTATTTTTATTTTGGTGGTTAGATTGCCTTTATGTTCTTATACTTTCACCTACTATACATTTTTTGTGAACCCAACTCCTCTTACATACTTTTGATTTGGTGGTTAGATCTTCTTTGTATGATCTTCGACTTGTATGCATTACACAATACCTTCACATTGTATGCATCTAGATGTATAGTTTTATCTCATTATAAATCTGATTTGGTGTCTAGATCTACTTGTATACATTGCATTAGATCATCTTATTATCATCTTTATTAGATATACATTATGTGCATTCCATACTTTTCATGTTGGTAATTAGATTTAGATCCACTTTGCATGCTTTATATTAGATTTTTAAATTTGAGACTTAGGTGTGATTTTAGATTTTCATTTTATTTAGAATTGTATATCTCTTTCAAATCACATATTTTCATTAGACCTATCTTTCTTTTATCATCTCGTGCATGATTTTTATCACTTTGAGTCCTACTTATAGAATTTTGGTTAGAAGTTGTAGATTTATGGGTTCCTTTGATCCCAAGCCTTTTCTATTTCCTAGGAATATTCATGAGACCAACATGCATCCTAATGACATTAATCCTATCATTAAAAATAAATCTTCCCATTGTTCTTGTTGGTTCCTCAAATTGGACTTTATGCTTTTAGAAGCAACCAATACATCAATAGGGTTTTAGGATGGGTTAGAACATAATATTGAATTCTATGATGATTGGACCAACTATAGGGACAAGACTTCCCTTTTCACTTCTAGCTCTACAAAACCAAGGAGGGTACTCCTAATCCAGTGAAAACAAGCCTTCAACAATAACAGACTAGATTTAATAACAATGGATAAATGATAAGCAAATACTAAATGATGACCATTCATTCATTGATTCTCCATTATCATTAGGTGGAATAATACTCTACAAATTACTATACTTAAATAATTTTGATAGATTTATATCAAATTGTTAGGAATACAAATAAAACCCTTAAACACTAATTTCTTATAAAATAGCTCCACTGCTGACCAATACCTTATCCATTGGGAAACACCCTCACTGCAAGATTGTGATACATGAACAAAATATATTGAACTTTGATTATCTTTATCACCTAAAAATATTAATCACTCTATGGTGGATTTTATCAAAAGACTCCTAAATTCACAATACTTATTTATATCCTTATGCAAGACTTAAAGAATTTATGTCATATCAAAAGCTTATTTAATCTGCTTAGCAACTCTGTAAACCTCTCTTGGTTTTACATTAGCAACAAAATGTAGGATTGTGTCCTTTATTCTCTTTTCATACCTCTATTTCTCCCTTTGCTCTATGTCTTCATCACCTACATAAGGGGGAAGAGGGGAAAGGGGGTATTCAATGATAGGGCTTGAAGAAGAGGACCTAGTAGGGGAAGAAGAAATTTTCAACTGCTTTGATGCTTGAATTGGGCCATGTTCACCTAACGTCTTCTTCAAGTCTGCAATTAATGTGTCTTTTTCATATATGCCCTGTCTTAGCTCCCCATAAGCTTTCAACATTATTTCCAATCTTAGTGTGAGCTCCTCCTTCTCCTTGGCTTCCCTCTCTGCCACTATTGCTATTAGTTGAGCTATAGCCACCACCATGCCTGATGCCTCAACTATAGAAGTGTCAGTAACCCTTTTGACTATTAGGCTACTAGTGAGATCACCCCTAGTAATCTACTTTCCTTTATTATCCCCATTCTTCTTCAGGGACCACATGACCAAGGCTTGATGGTCATTACTAAAAGTGACTCCCTTAATGGCATGTTTAGCCTCCTCTTTGGTCTTATGAATAGGAGTGGTCTAATTTCTGACTACATCTAGAACCACTGCATCAACTATATCCCACTCTGCGAAGATAAGCACTCTTGAGTTTCTCACCAAGTCTCTCCCCTATTTTGGAGTGACATTCTTAAATCTATCTATCATTTCTTTCCTTACCTCATCCTCAATGATCTTGAGGTCCTTTTCTAGATTCTCCTCATGCCTTTTCTCACACGTTTCTTCAAACTGACTAATGTTTAATTTCCACAAAAATTGCATGAATGCTCTAGCCTTCACAAAAGCATCATCAACTAAGAATTCATCACATGCTTGTTTGATTATGGGGTCCAATTTTGTGCCTGCCATTTCTCCCACTGTTAGATCTAGTTCAAGTTCTTTTGGTGGCTCTGGTACCCCCTCATTTATCTCCTTATAGGTCATGAAAATTTGACCTAGAGATCCCATCTATTGTACTTGCTATGTAACCTCTTGATCATCTATGATGTTCAGAGATGATTGGGAAGGAGAATAAACTTCCTCAACATGTTGAGGCCTCTCTTCTAGCTTTTTTCTCTTGGTAGGAGGTGGGGAATCAGAAACATTTTTAGCAGGTTGATCTTAGGTGAATCTAGAATTTCCACAACCTCCTTGTGTTTCTCTACATGTTGTGATGTGGAAGGGATATCCTCCTTCTTCTTTGTTTGTTTCTTCTTGTCAAGCTCTGGTACTATCACATTGTAACCAGTTCTCTTCTCCACCATGTATCTACCTGGGGGTAAAACCTTTGCAAATGCAAGCTTTCTCAATAGTGATTTAGCCTTCTCTAGGTTATCCATCATGGCTTTCTCCTTTTTCTCATTAAGGGTTTGATAAATCTCTTGAAAATGTTCCATGAGAGTATCTATGTTTTTACCCATGGGATTTATGCTCTTTAAGGGATCATATCCCTAATCAAACTGCTGGATAAACTCCAAGGTCTTTTTATATACCAGCCATTTTTCTTTTCTGACTTCTTGTTCTTGTATATCAGGTATATTTATGATAATATCCTCAGGGAAGTTAAAAATATGATTTATTAATGAGCACCTGACCTTTATCTTAAACATTTCATTTTCAAACCCCTCTGGGTCTACTTTCCTAATCACTGAAGTGGCCATATGATATGGTGCCAAGAATTGATTCATATGGAGCTAGCCTCCTTTTTTGATTATAAATTGATGTGCAATTGTAACAATTGGGAATAGAGTTCCTCTACCTTTTCCTGAGAGAGTGTTCTCTTCAATGTTTCCTAGTTGTCTGATGAATTATCCAATACCAATCTTGAGATGCACTTGATATGGTAAATTGAATGGAGCCCCCCTGAAATGATACAATTTGATAATAGTAGAAATAGGGTAAAAAATGACATCCCCCCAATTATGCACAATTTTGAGGCCCTGGGAAAATTGCTTAGGCCTGATAATTTTAGTTATGGAAGCTAGGATTCTTGGGCTTTCAAGGAAAAACAATTTCCTTAGTTTGGATGCAAAGCATCTATCAAAATTAATGAGACTATGATCCTTCCTATCCCATGTCATGGTGAGGCTCCACAATTGAATTGGCATGTCTTCACCATCCTTTTATTTTAATAAATCCATCTCCTTCTCAAAGTAACTAGCACCCTTAAATAAGAACATATACATCATAAAATAATACCAGCAGGAAGGCTTATCAACTTTATTTTTCTGGATTCCTACTAATCCAATATGAATTAGATCAGCAATGTAAGGGGCATAGTCAAAAGTAACTGATAAGTATGGGTGTAAAATTTGAACCATCATGTACATAAAATGTACTGGCATTCCTTCCTCCACATCTTCTCCAAAGACTTGACATAATGACCAATATGCACCTCTTGCCCTCAAATTAAAATAATCTATCTTGAAAGGATCCTATGTACTTGGTTGCACAGTAATCATTTACCCAATTTTGTCACAAAATTCCTTTACAGGACCACTTCTGAGATAATCCCTTTGTGCATTATATACTTGGTTCAACTCTTCAAAATCAATTTTTTCTAGGTCATTGGAGGGCTCACTTAGCTTAAAAACCCTCCTGATCTCTTCAGTGGTGATGTTTATTAATAGATTTCCTTTGATATCCCTAATAACCCTAGTAATTGGGTCATAATTTCTTGCAACTTGTATCATTAAATCTACATCTAGGAAAACGTCGGGTACCACAAGCTTGCCTAAGTCAAACTACCATATATTGTTGTTAGGAGGAGGGGCATTTCTCTGGCTAAAACCTACTTTGAACAATGCTAAACCAGTGGTATCAAAAGCACCACTCATATTGAGTGTGCCAACCTTAGCATCCCTTATGTAATTCCCTGTGTCATACAAGCCATCTGTTATTTTTACCCTAGGTTCCTTCACTGTCAATTGCTTGGCTTTTACTATATTAGTTGTTGAACTGGGTAATAGTTGTAATAAATCCTCATGTAAACCCCTCTTACTGTAATCAGTTTCACCAGATAATTCTTTTCTGGGTGGCATTTTAGGGTTTGAAAATTTTATATAGTTTGTGCAAAGGAAACATGACAGAATTACAATGTTTTTAATAGGATAAGAACACGCAAATATTCACCAACCTTTTCTTCCAATTTCTCAGGAAATGACAACCAATTTATGCAAATCTTCTCACCCAATTCTTTGAAATTTTTTATCTTCTTGTGGTTTCTAAGAAAGCATAAATCTTCATTATATTAGCAATAAAAACTGATTCTTTCAATAGTTTACTTTCACACGATCAAGCCATTACTTCTCTGAGAAATCGAACTGTCATTGCTTAATGGGAAAATTGAATTTTGCACCAACTGTGCTTCAAGTTTGTATTTGGACCGTTGATCTTCTTGAAAAGATAATCTAACAATTGTCACATGATCACAAGGCTTGAATGAAATTTATGTGAACATGCGACAACCGTTCAATCAGTATGCATCGACGATAATCCTTTAATCACGTCATTCAGGACCCACTTGATAGCTTAGATTCATCTCCATTGTCAAATCCTTCATCTGATGATCACCATTATTTCCCCTTTATCACTAGACATTAAGTAAAGCATCGTGGCCTTGATACGAAATCAATAGTTGCCACATGATTACATGGATTGAAAAGATTCCATGCAAACACATGACAACCATTAGTCCTCCCTTTGCTATTGAGACCTTAAGAAAGTGGCCCCACTTTGCTTCAACCAATCAGGAATGTCCACGTTGATATATCTGACAAGTGGACATGTAAAATTTTCCTACCAAGTGCTAGCATTACTAAAATCTTCTACATCAGAAAATTTCTTCGACCAATCAATAGTAGCCATGTGTGTACACTTGGCAACAGACCACCCTTTTCTTACACCTGGGAATAAAGTGAAATCAATGGTTTTCGCATGATCGCATGGCTTGAAAATATTCCATGTGAACATGTGACAATCGTTAGATCTTCTGGAAACTATTATCTTGCAGATCCTTTTGACAACGGCCCCACTTTACTTAACCAATGAGAAGCTGCCACGTCACAAAATCCAATTTCCATGTCAACAAATATTACAGCCAATCAGAAATTCCCATATGGAAACACTTGGCAGCGGACCCACCTTATGAAAGCACTTAGGAATAAAGTAAGATCGATGGTTGTTGCATGATCGCATGGCTTGGAAAGATTCTTTGTTGTTATGTAACAACCGTTCAATCAAGATTTCAGATTCAAAGCTAAACATAGCATCAAAACATTAGGAAATAAAGCGTTTAGGACTTAGCAATATTTAAAAACATCACCGGAATTAGACTTATGAAAAATTAAAAAGGGGCCAAGCCTAGGTAGTTTAAACTGTGAATTACATGACCCCGCTTGGTGATATTTAAAACACGTGAATTTAGAGAACTTAAGTGACTTGGTAAAAGGTAACGCTTGAATAGATCAAACAAAGAGCGACCTAGGGTTTTTCATGAAAGTAAATGCACTTAGGTTTTTATTTATGGTTGGCTTCCAATTTTAGGGCTTGTTGGATTTAAAAGAAAACTTTGATAATTTTAGTAAGGTTTTCTAGGTTTTTGGGCAATGAATTTTCTCAATCTTAGTATAGCACATAGATGTTTGAATTTTGTAAGGAAATGTAAGATTTTATATTGTTGAAAAATGAAGTGCCAATAGTGGTTCTGTTTGGGGATGTATGCCTCTTGTAGGCATGATAAGAATTTAGAATCTTTGGGATAAGCAGACCATCTACTGAAATAAAATAACTAACCTAATCACACAACTTGAAACAAACACACAACTAGAAGGGAAAACTAACTACTGTTCATGGATAATGAGAGTACCTTAAGAAAAGTATAACTTGAGGAATTTTCCATGAATTGGAAATTCCATTTCATTTCCAATTAGGTCCTTTAGGATATATGAATCAGGTCCCCATTCTTCACTAATTAGATATGGTCCCAACCAATTAGGATTAAACTTTTTGTGCTTGCCTTTATCTTCAAGCTTAGTATTCCACATCAAGACCAAATCATTAGCTTTAAAATCTATTGTTGTGGTTTTCTTGTCATACAAATTTTTATATTTCAGCTGAGATTTCAAACTTGTATCATGAGCTTCCCTTCTTGATTCATCCAACTATATCAAGTCTTCTAACCTGACCTTCACTTCATCATCTTGATCATCATCATATAACTGGATGAGCTTGTACATTTTCAACAAGTTATTTTGTGGTAACCTGGCATGAATACCATATACCAAATCAAAAGGAGCACAACCAATGGCCTTCTTGACTATTACTCTGTCAGCCCATAGAGCTAGTTGTAGCTTGAAATCCCATGCCTTCTTATTTGTATCAAGGACTCTCTTCAAAATTTTAATCAGGCTTTTGTTGCTTGATACAGCTTGGCCATTACCTTGAGGAAGCAGCATATGAAATTTTGATCCCATATTGCAAACAAAAACTAAAAAATTCTTCAGATCTAAAACACATAGCATTGTCTACAATCATAACCTCAGGGCATCCAAACCTTATCAATAGATTTTGCATCAAAAAGTCAGTAACCACCTTACTAGTGGCTCTTTTACTGGGAATTGCTTCCACCCACTTTGTGAAATAATCAATTGCAACTAGGATCCATGAGTGTCCTCCACTGGATTTATTTAGGATTTCCCCTATGAAGTCCATGCCCCACTTCTGAAAGGGGGCCTCGACTATTATAGGGCTTAAAGGAAAAATGCCACTAAATTTCAGCTTTCTTGAAAACCTTTGGCAAGCATCACATTTTTTGACGAAGGAATGTGCATCTTTGAAGATACTAGGCCACCAAAATCCAGACCTTAGTATCTTATGTGCAATACTTTTGGCCATGTAATGGCCACCACACACACCTTCATGCATTGCTTGCAATAAATCTTCAGCCTTGTGAGGGTCAACACACTTCATCAAGACACCTTCATTACTTCTCCACCATAGTTCACCTTTAATAATTACATACTTCAAAGCATGTAATTTCATAGTTCTCTTTTTGTGGTCATCCATATTAGAGGGAAGTAATAATTTTTGTAAATATCCAATGATATCCTTATACCATTCACAACAATCCAAGTCACAGATGAAAGGCCTATGTTCTTCTTCAAGAACATTGATGTGGTTAGCATTTAGATTGCTTTGAGCCATAAGTTTTGCTAACCCTAGTCATCTCACCAGCTTTGTGATTTGGATGTCAATATTGAACTCTTGGATTCTATTTATCCACATGCACCTTCTCCCTAAGACCTCTTGTTGAACTAAGATGTCCTTCACAACAACACTAGGCACATATGAAATTACAATTTCCCCAACCAAATAGTACCTAAATTTTTTTATAGCCTTGAATAATGCATAGGCCTATTTCTCATTTATGTCATACTTTAACTTAGCTACTTGCAATGATTTGCTGAAAAAGGATATGGGCTGTTTAAAACCCTCTGAGTTCTTTTGTAACAAGACTGCAACAATAGTATGATAAGCAAATGAAAATTTTTGGATAGGCTTGCTGAAGTTTGGTGATCTTAGTACCAGAGCACTTTTAATGGCTTGCTTGATGTCATAAAAGGCTTTCTTTTCCTCTTCACTCCATTCATTTTTTGCATTTTTCTTAAGCATTTTGGAGATAGGGATACTGATTTCAGCAAAGTTTGTGACAAACCTTATGACAAAATTTATCTACCCAAAGAAAGATTGGATACCTTTTACATTCTTTGGTAGTGTTACCTTATCAATTGATGCTACCCTTTCAAGATCAATCTTGACTCCATCCTTAGATACAATATGGCCCAAAATTTTACCCTCAGTCACCTCAAAAGCACACTTCCTTGGATTAAGGGAAACCCCATACTCTAAAGCTCTTACAAATTTTTTTTCCAAGTGGCCACAATGTTGATCCCTCCTCTTTGAGTAAGTTGTCAGATCATCCTAATAAACAACAAGGAACTTGTTTATAAAATCTACAAATGCCACAGCCATAGCCCATTGAAAAGTAGCCCCAGCATTGGTTAAACAAAAAGACATTCTAACATATACATAAGTGCCCCATGGAGTAGTGAATGCGGTTTTGAATTGTTCTATTTCTTTGATAACAACTTGATTATAACCTAAAAAACCATCCATCATGGACATTAGTTTAGATCTAGTAACTCTTTGCAACATGGCTTCCATGTTTGGTAGACCATAATTATCCTTTAAAGAATTTATGTTCAGATTTCTAAAATCCAGACAAAGTCTGATGTCTCCATTCTTCTTTCTCACTAGGACAAGGTTAGAGACCCATGTTGAGTGTCTAATAAGCTGAATGATGCCTACATCACTCATCTTTTTTAACTCATCCTGCATCTTGGGTGCCAACGTAGGGTTGACAGGTCTCAGCTTTTGTCTAAAAGGTTTGGTATTCTCCTTCAAAGGGATTTCATGCTGAAATAAATCTTCTATATATGCTTTTAAATCATCATAAGACCAAGCAAAGACATGCCTATATTTCCTAAGAAGACTAATCAATGGTTTTATTATTTCAAGAGTCAGACCTTCCCCAATATATACATTTTTTGGAGCTTCCCCTTTCCATAAGTTTATTTCATCCACACCTTCAGGCTTACTTAAAGGCCTTGTTTGAAAAGTGTTATCATAATTATCAAATGCTCTTTCTAGCACTACCAAACCCTTTGAGACCCTATTTGATTTAAGCTGCAAGAATTCCTTGCTGAGGAAAGTATCCTCATTGTTTGATGTTTTAACATACTTAGAAACATTTATTTCCCTGTCACCAAAATTTGTATCATAATGCAAAAATCTTAAAATGTCTAAGTCATCATAAAAAACCTACCAGTTTTCAAAATTGTCCGGAATGGATGGCCTAGTTTGAACCTCAATCTTAGATATTCCTACAAAAGTGATATCATCTAGCCTTAAAGAAATGTTATCCAATAATTCATCCATCCTATTGTGGCCTCTATCCATCCAATCAATACAAAAAGCATCAAAGTGTTCTATCTCATCCCAAATAGCATTCCTATATTGTTTTAATGCCTTGTTTCTTTATGCATATTTGGATCTCACCTGAGACAACTAATTATGAATCTCTAATAACCCTAAGATTTTTTATTTTATGTTTTGAGGCTAATCTCAGACCTATCAATAAAGCCTCATATTCTGTAGTGTTATTGGTACAAGTAAATAGCAGGGTAAAACAAAACTTGAAAGTCTTTTCAGTAGGAGAAATCAATAACACACCTACACCATACCCCTCTTTAGAATTTTCACCATCAAAATACATGGTCTAGAGGTCATTTTGACTTGTAACACTACTTTCTTCCTTATCTAAGAGAGGATATTCATTTTCACTTTCTCTACTTTGTACTTGAAAGGAGTTTATATCAGTATCCAAGAAACAATTCATGTTATTATCATTAGTCTCTTCCTCAATTATATGAGGGGTTCTAACTTTGCTGAATACTTTAATGCTCTCACTAGTGATGTTGAATGTAGCATAAGATAAATCACATTAGATGCTACCTCCCATCGTTGCACTCCAGTTTCTTGATAGCAAAATTTTGTATTAAGGAGGTATGTCAACAACTAAAACACTCATGGTTGGTTGTTTTCTTGGATAAGAAACAAGTCTATAAGGGAGGGCCTTGATTGTTCCAATTACTGATACTTCTATAGAGTCCATGGATTGGCATCTCCCATGGGGGGTATCAACTTGTAATCCCATTAACCTTATGATTTCAGTAGGCATGACAGTATTTGATGCCCCTGAGTCAATCATGAAATTTTTTAACATCTTATCATTTATGACTAATGTTAAGAAGAAAGGGTCAATAGTTCCCATAGAAGTATTCACAACATTAGTATCTAATTAGATCTGAGGTATTTTTGAAACAATCTCCTTGGTGTCTTTCCTTTTAATTGGAATTTGAGCCTTCATCTTAGTGCTTACTGGTTCTTGGATATTTGTGGTTTGAACACCACTTATCCATGTGAGGGCCTTCTCTTTGTGTTCACTTATCCTCATCATTTCCATCAAAGGCACTTTAACTGTGATTTGGGATAATAACTGGTTCATGTCAATAGGTGCATAATTTAGAATAGACAAGTCTAACTTGTCTTGTGGGACATCATTGTTCTTAGATTGTGTTGTTTCTCCTAACGTGTTCTCCCCTTTTGATTTACTTTCATGTTGGGGAATTGGGATATTTGCCATTGGGGTTTTGGCCTTTATTTTAAGCATACTATTTGTCTCATTTTTTTTCACTTCCTTTTAACTTAAACTTCCTGGCATCATCAGTAGCTTTATTCTTTTCAACAAAGTGCTTTGTGTCTTCCTTGCCCTTTTTAATAAATACACCTGCTGGCCTGCCATCTGCATTACCAGCAATTCTATTTCTAAGGACATAATTACTTCTAGCCTGTGTCACCATATCAGCAGTTATTTGGGCTATCTATTTATCAGAAGGTCTTCTTAATGTAACAGGTTCTTCAACCCTTTTTGTGTTACTATTTATATCATCAATTTCTTCCTCATCTTCATCAGAAAAGACTTGTTAATGGTAGGCTTCTCTTCTGCTCTGAGAATTATTCACATCCCAATTTTCATTTTCCTCCTTAGAGTCAACTTCTTCAAAAAATTTGGAAAAATTCATTCCACAACCTCTGTCATCATATGATTCATCTTCTTCCTCCTTTTGTTCATCATTTTTAGATATATTCTGAAAGATCACACAATAATTTCAATCATGAGGGGACTGGCATGCTATGCACCATGGAGCCTCCTCAGTCATATTGAATGAATGCTTTTGCAAGGGATTATGGGTTTTATCATTAGGCTTTAGGTCCTTTCTCTCCAGAATAGTAGGTTTCCCATCCTTCCATTGTGTATGGTAGGGAAAATTTTGTAACCTAGGCTGTCTATTGAAAGTATTGGGAGGAGGCCTATCATTTCCCTAAAACTTATTTTTGTTTTCATTCAGCTTTAAATATTTTAAGGCATTTAAGATCTTCTTGAGGTTATCATCCTCCCTAGGCTTTACATTGGTAGGTTTATCAACTTCTTTCTTGCCAAACCTAGGGGACTTAAGATCTTCTCTTCTCCCTAACTTGCTAGAAACTCTCCTATTGCTTTCAATATTTACAACAAATCTTTGAGCTTCTCTGATAGTTCTAGGGTTCTTATCCCTAAGTAGGTATCCCATCTTGGCATCAAAAGCATTCAGATATATTGCCAAACACACCTTCTCATCTAATCTCATGACTTGGAAAAGCTTGTGCATTGCCTTCTAAAATCTCACATTGAATTCAAGGACTTCTTCATTTTGGTTTTTCTTTATATTGTTGAACTCATTCAACATGAAACCCTCATTGGTCTTATCACCATACTAGTCTTTGAAACAATTAATAAAATCATCCCAAGTACCAATACAATCATAACGAAGCCCTCTAAACCAATCCCTTACATCCTCAGTGAGAGACTGAACAAATAATTTCATGATTACATCTTCATGTTCTATTTCATAATAATCAATCATATCAGTGAATTTCTTTAAGTGCTCTTCACAAGTAACAACATTATTACTAGTGAATTTAGGTAACTTTTATCTAATCTTTGCAGGAATCAAATTAGGATAACTGATAATGTTGTTAAAGAGAATTTATCTATACCTTTCAACATGTACTAGTCCCCTTTGCAGTGATCCACCACCCTGAGAAGTAGAAGCTTTCTTATTTTCTATGTCAGCAACATTTGCAGTAATTACTGGTGTAACAGTAGTAGCCTGGGTGGAATAATTTTGAATGTTAGCATTAGATATTACTACAGGAGTATTCATACTTGAAGATCCTGAAGATTGTCTAAGAAAGTCAATTTTCTTTTTCATTTCTAATGGTGTAGCCTCAAGTTCTGCCTTCTCAAGTTCTTTAGCCAAAATTTCATGTTCTCTTTTATCTCTTTCCAACTCACTATCTAATTTAGATAATGGTTCCAATGGGACTTGGTTACTAATAGGCTCATTTATTGTGATCCCTATTGAGATCTGCTTGCTCTTATCCTTAGGTCTCCTAACTTCAGTAGTGAGTTGGATAATAGGTTTTTCAACAATTTTCTTAGGAGCCCTTACAATATTTATGGCTTCCAAAGACAACAATTGTCTCCTCAATTGGTCTGATCTAATCTTGGCTTGCCTTATTTTAGCTTCCCTTTCCTTTTCCCTCTCCTTCCTAATAGCAATTTGTTCCTAGATTCTTTTCTCTAAATTAGACACTTCTTCAAAGATGTCTTTAGAATCTGGGAGAGTGGTTTTAGATTCTGAAGTTTCAACCAAGAACTCTTGTTGTTCACCTCTAGGATTATGAGGGCTTCCAGAAAGGGAGATCCCCCAAGTTGGAGGATCACCTTCTCCTTCTAAGCCTCTAGTTCTGCTTCTTGACCTCTTGTTTTCTCCTTGAGGTTCTATATTTAGGGGCATTCATTTCTTATGGTGTGTCTCACCATCCTCTTTAGAATGATGAGAATAGTAATCATCATATGCTCCTAAACCTAGATCTACTGCTTCTTCATACTTTGAAGCATTTCCTTCTTGGTCATGATGAAAGGTATTATTCTCACTTGTATTTTTCTTCTATCTCCATGCCTAAGACATATCTCTATCACCTTGATTTCTTCTAGGCTGATGGGGTCTATAAGTACTTGGAAGTTCACCTTCTAACCTATTTTTAGGGTGGTCCTTCCTCCAAGCCCTAGTATTTCTCTGACTTGTTAGGAATAAGGTGTCTCAACCTTGGATAATTCCTATTCTTATTATTTGTTTTGTAAAATGTATTTCTTGAAAATAATGTAATTAAGTGTGAGTGTACATGTCTAGTTGGCATGTTGATGTGTCAGCATCTTGAATTGTGTAAGGAGATCATGGCTGAAATGGTTATGACATATTCCTATGACATGTAAGAGCTATGTCTAGAAGTTTCAATGATGGGTGAAGACATGTGGAAACTGATAAAGTTGAGTACTGTACACTCTTCCCCAATCATGGGGTTCAAAAAAAAATTTGGGTTCCTATTTTCTCAGAGAATGGTAAAACCCTAATACGGCTATCTTTGGAAGTTTCCCTAAAAAGGAAGTGCATGATATAAGCATTTTTAGGGTTGCAAAGATTGGTGAGGTTTGTGTATTGTTGGAATGTTTTTATGCTGTGGTGATTTGTCTTCAATAGTAGGAAATCTTCTGAAAGAACTTGCATTGCAAGTGTATTGTAAACTACAATAGTTTTGATAAATACATTATGTAGGTTTTGGAGTGCTGGGGTTTTTACCGAAAGGTTTCCCTAGGGTAAATCATTATGTCATTCTCTATTTTCTATATGCATGGTATAAGGCTACAATATCATTGTTAAAGTAGTTAACGAATCTAAAATTGTAAGGATTTAAAAGAATTTGCAGAATACTTTCCTTTAGAGATTAGTGTAGGAAGTTGTTTCTGCACCTGAGTTTCCTTACAAGTGGTATCAGAGCCTAATCAAATTTTGATCCTAGTTGTTGGGTAGGGTTTTTTGAGCTAATCTCAAGTTGAGTGGGAGTTTTGTGTAGAGCATTCTGAATCTTATTTACAGATTGAGATGGCAAGTTCCTCATACAATAGAATGGAGGTGGATAAATTTAATGGCACTAATTTTGAGTTGTGGAAACTCAAGATGGAAGACATGCTTGAAGACCACGATCTATGGGAGGCTACTTCACTTGATGTGAAACTTACAGTGATATCTCAAGCGGATTGGGAGATCAAGGATCAGAAGGCTAAGGGTCTCATCAGACTCTGTCTAGCAGATGTCGTTCTTTTAAATGTTCTTGATGAGACTACTGAAAATTCTTTGTGGAAATGGCTTGGGTCTGTGTATCAGGCCAAATCTTTGGTGAATAAGTTGTTCCTAAGAAATAAGTTGTATTCTTTAAGAATGGAGGAAGGTGGATCTGTAACTGATCATCTCAACACATTCAATTTATTGATTGCATAGTTGGCATCATCTGGTGCCAAGATCGAGGAGGAGGATCATTGTATGACCCTACTTTGTTCCTTGCCGGATTCATGGGACCATCTTGTGATGGCTCTCAGAAGTACTATAGTCATATTCCATATGGATGATGTGGTGTCTTCGTTGCTATCTAAGGAGATGCGAAGAAAGACTTTGGATTCATCTAAGGAAGCCCTTGATGTTCACGGGAGATCCAATGAGAGAGGAAAGTAGAATGAAAAAAAGTCAAAGAAGGGCAGATCCAAATCCCATGGGAGTTCTAAGACTCCGGAAAAGTCCAAGGTGAAATGTTGGAACTTTGATAAAACTGGGCACTTTCAGAGGGACTGCAAAGAATTGAAGAAGAAGAAGAAAGGCTCAGATTCAGCTTCTGAAAAATCTCAAGAAGATGGAGATGCTTTTATTGCAGCTTTGGTAGCCCATGCATCTGATGATGTGTGGTTGGTAGACTTAGGTTCTTCTTTTCACATGACCTCTCATCGAAATTGGTTCTCAAAATTTGAAGAGTTCGATGGTGGAAAGGTGTACTTCGGTGATGATTCTCACCTAAAGATAGTTGGACGTGGAAGGGTCACTATTAGATTTCCTGATGGATGAGTAAAGGGAATCAATGGAGTTATGCACATTTTGAGTTTGGCATGAAACCTATTATCTATAAGTATGTTGAATGATGTAGGTGTGCAAGTTGTATTTTTGAAAGATGGATGCAAGATGATGAGAGGTTCTATGGTACTCACTAGAGGTACTAGGAGAGGTACTTTCTTTTAGCTTGATGCTTGCATTGGTTAGTACAATAGTTCTTTTGTTTCAAAGAAGAGAGAGACTATCACTTCATCCCCACCATCTGAACAAGCAGTAAAGAAGACTGTGGCAATGGGTTCCGATGGCAGTGCAGTAAGTGTACCTAAGGGTGCAAACACTTTGGAAGGAAAGCTTCCTGCAAAAAAGACAATGTTGTGGCATATGAGATTTGGCCACATTGGTTAGAAGGGTCTTAGGACCTTGAAAACTAAAAATCTCATCGAGGGACTAAATGATTGTAATCTTGAGTTTGATTTATGTGAACACTGTGTTTATGGTAAGCAAAATCATGTTCAGTTATACTCTAGTTCTCACAAGTCTTCTGGACTTTTGGATCTTATTCATTCTGATGTTTTTGGTCCTGTAAAAGTTCCTTCTATCTCTAGTTTTGTATATTTTGTACCTTTTATAGATGATTATAGCAGAAGGACTTGGATATATTTCCTAAAAAGTAAGACAGGTTTTCAGTCGGTTCAAGAAATTTAAGGCTCTCGTGGAGAATTAGACTGGTAAAAGAATCAAGTGTGTGAGAACTGATAATGGTGGTGAGTTTTGTTCCATGGAGTTTGAACAGTTCTATAAAGAATGAGGTATCAAGAGGCATAAGACAACTCCTTGTACCCCACAACAAAATGGAGTTGTAGAGAGAATGAACAGGACACTAATGGAGAAGGCTAGGAGTATGCTTAGTGGAGCTAGTTTAGAACAAAGTTTTTGGGTTGAAGCTATGGCCACTACTTACTATCTAGTTAATAGATCTCCTACATCATCTCTTTTTGGTAAGACACCCATGGAGGTGTGGTCTGGTAAGAAGCCTTCAATTAGACATCTTCATGTTTTTGGTTGTGAAGCTTATGCACATGTTCCAAAGGAGAAAAGATCTAAGTTGGAAAACAAAGCTGTCAAATGTATTTTCATTAGATACAATGCTAGTGTGAAAGGATACAAGCTTTGGAATCCTATGACTAGTAAGGTGTTGCATAGTAGAAATGTTATTTTCAGAGAGCTAACACCTTCTCCTATTGTGCTACAACCAGATGAAAAAGAAAAGGAAAAAGATGTTGTTCAGTTTCCTCCTACCCCTGAGAAGACTAAATAGAGAGACCATGTTGGGACTAATGATGAGGAGATCTCTGATAGTTCGAAAGAAGAGGAAGAACAACCTCAACCTCAGCCCTTGAGGAGATCCATGAGAGAAAGAAAGCAACCAGAAAGGTTTGGTTATTCTATGTTAGATTCCAGTTGTGCTTTTGCTTTGATTACTAACACTGATGAGCCTAGATCTGTGAAAGAGGCTTTGGGCATGGAAGATGCAGGTTCCTAGATTGAGGCTATGGATGATGAGATGGCTTCATTAGAGAAAAACAAAACTTGGGACCTTGTACCTTTTCCTAAAGGGAGAAAATCTATTGGTTGTAAATGGGTGTTCAAGAAGAAATTTTGTGCAGATGGCAGTGTTGAAAGGTACAAAGCTAGATTGGTTACAAAGGGGTATTCATAGGTAGAGGGAATAGATTATGGTGAAATATTCTCTCCTGTTGCAAAGTTGACATCCATTAGATTTTTGTTATCTCTTGCTGCATCATATGATTTGGAGATAGAACAGATGGATGTGAAGACAACTTTCCTTCATGGTGATTTAGAGGAAGAGATTTATATGTCACAGCCTGAGCACTACATTGTTAAAGGTAAAGAATCCTTAGTTTGCAGATTAAAGAAATCTCCATATGGTTTGAAGCAATCTCCTAGGATGCGATACCTTAAGTTTGATGCCTTTGTGTTGTCAATTGGATTTGTAAGGTCAAAATCAGATCATTGTGTTTATTTCAGAGTTAAAAATGATCGCCTTCTTATTGTTGCATTATATGTTGATGATATGTTGCTGTTTGGGAAGGGTAAGGGTATGATTTCTAATTTTAAATCTCATTTGTCAGCATAGTTTGAGATGAAATATCTTGGGGCAGCAAGGTACATCTTGGGTATGGAAATCAGTAGAGATAGGTCTAAAAAAAAACTTTGGTTGAGTCAGAGTAAGTATGTGAAGTCTGTGTTGGACAAGTTTAGCATGGTAGATTGTAGACCACTATGTGTTCCTATTTCTGTGGGAACAAAGTTATTTGTAGCTGATTGTCCAAAATCTCCTAGTGAGGTGGAGGACATGAGTAGAGTACCTTATGCTAGTGCAGTTGGCAGTCTTATGTATGCTATGGTCTATACTAGACTAGACATTGCCCAAACAGTGGGATTCCTGAGTCAGTTTATGGCTAACCCTGGACGGGTACATTGGGATGTAGTTAAGCAAGTATTCAAATATTTGAGGGTACATCAGATTACTCCATATGTTACCATGGTAACTCTTCTAGGTCTCCACATTCAGTTTGCATTCATGGGTTTGTGGATTCAGATTGGGCAGGTGATATTGACAGTAGGAGATCCACCAGTGCTTATGTGTTCACTATGTTTGGTGGTGCTATCAGTTGGATGAGTAAGAGACAACTTGTGGTTGCTTTTTCCACTACAAAAGCTAAGTACATGGATGCTACTCATGCTTGTAAGGAGGCCATTTGTCTTGGGAGATTGTGTTATGATGTTGGTGTTGATACAGAACATATTACTATTTGGTGTGACAGTCAGAGCGCTATTTGCCTTGTGAAGAATCCAACTTTTCATGCCAAAATGAAGCACATTGATTTGCAGTTTCACTTTGTGAGAGATATGGTGGAAGATGGAAAGGTAAATTTGGAGAAGGTAGATACTGTGAAGAATTTTTCAGATGCATTAATGAAACCAATGGGAACTGAGAAGTTCATATGGTGTTCAGAGTCTATGGGCCTTTTGGCCTATAGCAGTTAGTTCCTGTTATGTTCCTGTTGCTCTTACAAGGTGTTTGATAAGTGGGAGAATATTAGGAATAAGGTGTCTCAACCTTGGATAATTCCTATTCTTATTATTTGTTTTGTAAAATGTATTTCTTGCAAATAATGTAATTAAGTGTGAGTGTACATGTCTAGTTGGCATGTTGATGTGTCACTCCACTTGATGTGTCGGCATCTTGAATTATGTAAGGAGATCATGGCTAAAATGGTTATGATGGATTCCTATGACACGTAAGAGCTATGTCTAGAAGTTTCAATGATGGGTGAAGACATGTGGCAACTAATAAAGTTGAGTACTATACACTCTTCCCCAATCGTGGGGTTCAAAAAAAAATTTGGGTTCCTATTTTCTCAGAGAATGGTAAAACCCTAATATGGCTATCTTTGGAAGTTTCCCTAAAAAGGGAAGCACATGATATAAGAATTTTTAGGGTTGTGAAGAAAGGTGAATTTTGTGTATTGTTGGAATGTTTTTATGCTACCATGATTTGTCTTCAACAGTAGGAAATCTTCTGAAAGAACTTGTATTGCAAGTGTATTATTAACTGCAATATTTTGGATAAATACATTGTGCAAGTTTTGGAGTGCTGAGGTTTTTACTGAAAGGTTTCCCCAAGGTAAATCATTGTGTCATTCTCTATTTTCTGTATGCATGGTATAAGGCTGCAATATCATTGTTAAAGTAGTTAATGAATATGAAATTGTAAGGATTTAAAAGAATTTGCAGAATACTTTCCTTTAGAGATTAGTGTAGGAAGTTGTTTCTGCACCTGAGTTTCCTTACATGACTCATACTTGAAAGTGTGTGAAATGATCCTTATTTTTATTACCTTTTACTCAGCACTACTACAGATATTATCAGAGTCGCCACCAACACAAGTTGGGAATTATTTTCACAAACTTAGTAATTTAGAGTATTCAATACTTGGAAAGAAATCAATGAGAGAGTTTATAATAAGTAAATGCAAAGCCTGCCAAGATTTTCAAGATTGTGGAAAAATACAAAGCTTGCAAATAATTCTTTGTTCTTTAATGGTACTTACTGGTTCTAACAAATAAGAAGACCAGGAGTCTAGCTCAACTTGTACCTGCATTATTTGATATCAAATTTATAACACCAGAGATATACAATCTAGATTTATCATAGTTATTTCATTTCTATTCCCCAGAAAAGTCACCATTTTGTTGGTTCCTCAAATCGGACTTTATGCTTTTAGAAGCAACCAATACATCAATAGGGTTTTAGGATGGGTTAGATCCAAATATTTAATTCTATGATGATTGGACCAACTATGGGACAAGACTGCCCTCTGCACTTCTGGCTCTACAAAACCAAGGAGGGTACTCCTAATCCAGTGACAACAAGCCTTACTTCAACAATAACAAATTGGATTTAGTAAAAAAAGATAAATAATAAGATAATACTAAATGATGACCATTAATTCATTGATACTCCATTATCATTATGTGGAATACTACTCTGAAAATTATTGTACTTAAAGAATTTCGACAGATTTATATCAAATTGTTAGGAATACAAATAAAACCCTTAAGCACTGATTTCTTATAAAATAGCTCCACTGCTAACCAATACCTTATCCATTGGGCAACACCCTCATTGCAAGATTGTGATACATGAACAAAATATATTGAACTTTCATTATCTTTATCCCCTGAAAATACTAATCACCCTGTGGTGGATTTTATCAAAGGACTCCTAAATTCACACTACTTATTTATATCCTTATGCAAGACTTAAAGAATTTATGTCATATCAAAAGCTTATTTAATCTGATCCTGGATCAGAGCTAAAGAATATTAACATACACAAAGAATTTATCCATGCAATGAACTTTGTCAATTCATAACTCAAGAAGAAATACACAATGGAGAGATGTAAACTTTGGATTTTATTCAAATGTTATACCAATATCATGTATACAAAATGCTTTAAAATGCAACTTTCTAGATATTTAACTGAACTAGAAATATTTCTCTTTACAAAAAACTTGCCTAGTACAATCTACTGTACCTTAGACTCAAAACTTGTCAGTAAGAATGCTCAAGTTTCGGTCCCTACCAAAGGATCCTAGTAATCCTTTTATAGAAACAAGGATTGCATACAAGCTTTGGATCTTTCTTACAAAAGACAAAAAGAGTTTACCATATAAGACAAAAAATGAAAATATAACACCTTCTTGTTACAATTTTACAAAATGACTTATAGAGATGAGCGCCAAAATTTGCAACAAGTCCCAAGGTCAGTTTAATTTCTGCTTGGTGTAGCATCTGTGCTTTCTTTAACTGCTTGAGGTTCCCGTATTACTCACTTTTCTTTCAAGGAGTTGGGGCACTACCACTTGTTGCCTCTTCAGTGGATGTTTCTTCCTTGGCACTTTCCATAGGATATGCTTTTTCCCAAGATGCATAGGTTTCTTCGCTTGGCTAATGAAAGGCCAGAACTTCATCCCTCTTTAGTAGCAATTTGTCCCAATCAACAACCACTCAGTAAACCTCACTTCTCACATTAGTGAAGTGTATTCTAATATCCTACTATATTTCAATTAGTTGTACAAAAGGGGTATTATCCTTTGTATTCAAAATAGTGTCTATTCTATTTGACACTTCCCCATCAATTTGTTCTAGCCACTGATCCCTATCTTTTATAACTCCATCTACTTTGATAAGACCTGTGAACATTTGAAAGTTGTCCTGGAAGTACCTAGCCCTTAAGATTCCTACTTTTCTTTTTAGAATTTCTCTATTTACCTCAAACTCAAAAAGGTCCTTAACAAATTTATAAGTAGTTGTTAGTTGGATATCAACAATGCATTTATCTACAAGCAAATCAGAGAAAGATTTCAACCTATTTTTTCTAGCAGCCCACTTTTCCAAAATTGGGTCTATAGTAACTATTTCTTAAAAGAGATCAAAATGTTAGATAGTTGCTTAGCAACTCTATAAACCTCTCTTGGTTTTACATTAGCAAAAAAATGTAGGATTGTGACCTTTATTCTCTTTTCATACCTCTGTTTCTCCCTTTGCTCTATGTCTTCATCACCTACATAAGGGGGAAGAGGGGAAAGGGGGTATTCAATGATAGGGCTTGAAGAAGAGGGCCCAGCAAGGGAAGAAGAAATTTGCAACTGCTCTAATGCTTGAAATGGGCCATGTTAACCTAACGTCTTCTTCAAGTCTGCAATTAATGTGTCTTTTTCATATATACCCTGTCTTAGCTCCCCATAAGCTTTCAACACTATTTCCAATCTTAGTGTGAGCTCCTTCTTCTCCTTGGCTTCCCTCTCTACCATTCTTGTTGTTAGTTGAGATGTAGCCACCACCATGCCTGATGCCTCAACTATAGAAGTGTCAGTAACCCTTTTGACTATTAGGCTACCAGTGAGATCACCCCTAGTAATCTGCTTTCCTTTATTATCCCCATTCTTCTTCAAGGACCACATGAACAAGGCTTGATGGTCATTACTAAAAGTGACTCCCTTAATGGCCTATTCTACCTCCTCCTTGGTCTTATGAATAGGAGTGGTATGCTTTCTGACTGCATCCAGAACCATTGCATCAGCTATATCCCACTCTGGGAGGATAAGCACTCCTGAGTTTCTCACCAAGTCTCTCCCCTGTTCTAGAGCGATCTTCTCAAATCTATCTATCATTTCTTTCCTTACCTCATCCTCAATGATCTTGAGGTCCTTTTTCTGAATTCTCCTCATGCCTTTTCTCACATGTATCTTCAAACTGACTAATGTTTAATTTCCACAAAAATTGTAGGAATGCGCTAGCCTTCACAAAAGCATCATCAGCTAAGAATTAATCACATGCTTGTTTGATTATGGGGTCCAATTCTATGCCTGCCATTTCTCCCACTATTAGATCTAGTTCAGGTTCTTTTAGTGGCTTTGGCACCGCCTCATTTATCTCCTCATAGGTCATGAAAATTTGACCTAGAGATCCCATTTGTTGTACTTTCTCTATAACCGCTTGATCATCCATGCTGTTTAGAGGTGATTGGGAAGGAGAATAAACTTCCTCAAAATGTTGAGGCCTCTCTTCTAGCTTTTTTCTCTTGGTAGGAGGTGGGGAACTAGGAACATTTGCAGCTGGTTAATCTTGAGATGAATGTAGAATTTCCACAACCTCCTTGTGTTTCTCTACCTATTGTGATGTGGAAGGGATATCCTCCTTCTTCTTTGTTTATTTCTTCTTGTCAAGATCTGGTACTATCACATTGTAACCAGTTCTCTTCTCCACCATGTATCTACCCAAGAGTAAAACCTTTGCATATGTAGGCTTGCTCAATAGTGATTTAGCCTTCTCTAGGTTATCCATCATGGCTTTCTCCTTTTTCTCATTGAGGGTTTGATAAATCTCCTAAAAATGTTCCATGAGAGTATCTATCTTTTTACCCATGGGATTTATGCTCTTTAAGGGATCATATCCCTAATCAAACTACTAGACAAACTCCAAGGTCTTCTTGTATACCATCCATTTTTCTTTTTTGACTTCCTGTTCTTGTATATAAGGGATATTTCTGATAATATCCTCAGGGAATTTAAAAATATGATTTATTAACGAGCACCTGACCTTTATCTTAAAGATTTCATTGTAAAACCCCTCTGGGTCTGCTGTCCTAACCACTGAAGTGGCCATATGATATGTTGCCAAGAATTGATTCATATAGAGCTAGACTCCTTTTGTGATTATAAATTGATGTGCAATTGTAACATTTGGGAACAGAGTTCCTCTACCTTTTCTTGAGAGAGTGTTCTCTTCAATGTCTCCCAGTTTTCTGATGAATTTTGCAATACCAATCTTGAGAGGTACTTGATATGGTAAAATGAATGGAGCCCCCCTGAAACCATACAATCTGATAACAGTAGAAATAGGGTAAAAAATGACATCCCCCCAATTATGCACAATTTTGAGGCCCTGGGAAAATTTCTTAGGCTTGATAAGTTTAGTTAAGGCAGCTAGGATTCTTGGCCTTTCAAGGAAAAATAATTTCCTTAGTTTGGATGCAAAGTATCTATCAAAATTTGAGACTATGATCCTCCCTATCCCATGTCATGGTGAGGCTCCACAATTGGACTGGCATGTCTTCACCATCCTTTTATTTTAATAAATCCATCTTCTTCTCAAAGTAACTGGCACCCTTAAATAAGAACATATACATCATAAAAGAATACCAGTAGAAAGGCTTATTTAATAGGATGAAATAGGATTCACCCTAAAATGTATGAGGGAAATATGAGATCTAATTCTAAATCCAAATTCCAAAAGGAGAGATCCAAATTGACCAACCAAAAAGGTTAATACACAATAAAATCAATCTATGGAGACTATGAAAGTGGAAGAAAACCTTATATTTCCCTATAATGGAATTGAAGTGTTTGAAATTTGAAATCATTGAAATGCAAGTACTAACCTCAAATTAGGGAAAATTTGGAAAATGCCAATTTTTTATGTTTGTGTGTACTTTTGGGCAATTTTGCAACTTGTTTCAGACTGGAAAGTCTGAGACAAAGAAAACCTAGAAATCTTTTGTCTTTCTGATAGCAGGTAGTCTTTGACCCTCATAAAAGGTGAAAGGGTACATTCTTTATTTGAAGGTTGATTATGACTTTGTTCGTAGATCCTGAAAGTTCACCGAAAATGGTATCCAAATCTACTCTCAAATCTAAAATTTTGCACCTGTACCTACAAGAAAAATGGTTTTATTGTTTGTTTGGGGGGGCTTGCCTTGGTCAAACCCCAGTTTGGAATCAACCTTAATATTGAAATTGAAATGGAGAATGCTAGAAAGTAGTAGAGGTAGATCTAACAATGAAGCTATGACATTTGATAGATATGCAATTGTATTTGAAATGTAATCAAGTATGTTGATATGAAAGCTTGAACATAACATCAATAAATGTAAATCAAACCTCCATGATTGTATGCTTGGAATCCACCTTGAGGGAAGAATGAAATGGATCTTGAAGATGAACAAAGGATCTTGAAGGAAGATCACACCATCATGATGGCTAGATCTAGGGTTTGAATGATGAATCTTGAATGCTTGAACCAAATCCCTTCAATGGCTTGAATGCTTGAATCCTTGATCTTCAATGGAGAACTTGGATGGAGAAGAAGACTTGAATGCTTGGATATTTTCTTGAATGGATGCTTGCTTGATCACCTTGAGAGCTTGAGAGATGTTCTCACAAAACTTGATTTCTTTATGGCAAAAGAAGATGTGAATGAATGATGAGAAAATGAGAGAGGAAGGCCTCCTTTTATAGTGAACTAGGGCACAATCCTCTAGAGAGGCCACCTTGGAGAATTAAATCCCAATTAGGTCCTAACCTTTAGAAAATATACCTAGATTAAATGCAATTTAAGGATTTACCATTCTGAAACCCGAAATGGCCTACCCGGAGGTGGGAAAATAAATATTCTTGAAACCCGACACCCGAAAATCAAGGAAATTTGAAATCTAAACAGGGGGTCAAGGTCGAGGTTGATCCTGACCAGGTTAGGGTCAAGGTTGATCCTGACTAGGTTAGGGTCAAGGTTGATCCTGACCAGGTCAGGGTCGAGGTTGATCCTGACCAAGTCAGGGTCGAGGTTAATCCTGACTAGGTTAGGGTCAAGGTCAACTTTGACCTTGTGGTCAAAAACCTCAAGATCTTGACCTAGAATGCTAGGAAATGTAGATTGAAGTAAAAATCAGGGACAGATAGAAGAAGAATGAGGAGAACAAGTATGATCTGAGCAAAGAGTTGATTCAAGGTGCTTGACATGACCTAGACCACTCACTCAAAGGGCTAAATGCTCTTAACATGGAAGTGCTTCCATTTTAAGATGATACATTAAGCCCCCACTTTAGCAAGACTATGGATTCGATGAAAACTCTTGGTAAAGGAGAAGGAAGAAAAGATCCCAGTGGATTCAAAATGAGATAGAATGACACTTAGTTAGGGACACAAGCCCCCAGGATAAGGATTCTAACTCAACATACATGCATGAGGGTGCGAAAAACAAAAGGACACAAATGAGGGGTTAGTACTAAAACACACCCAAATCAACTAGCATAAGAAACCTTGCTAAGAAAAATTTCTTATACTAACATCATATTTGGAAAGAAATCATAAAAGCATAAATGATTACATAAGAAAGACAAGAGAAACACTATAAATAACATAGCTTCATGATTGTGTCCTACTAGCATGACAGCGAAAAGAGAGAGAGGGAAAAGAGTGATTACCTCACCTAGTAAGATGCCCACCTTACCATGAATCACCCTAGAGGGAGAGCCCAACATGTTCACCCATAAACTATGCTTGCAATTTTAATGCACTTCTAACAGCTTCTAGAATACCCATAGATCCACCTTCTTGTATCACTATGAATATGAAATGCGTGTCTCCTCAAGGTTTAGCAACTTATGTGCGTTACCTTAAGAAGGTTTAGCATATAGATGCGTGTCTTTTTAGGATTTAGCAACTTATGTATGTTACCTTCCAAGATTTAGCATATTTGAAATATTGGAAATGCGTGTCCCTTCAGGATTTAGCAACTTATGTGTGTTACCTTCAGAGGATTTAGCATATTGAAAATTTTTTAAAATGCATGTCTCCTCAAGTTTTAGCAACTTATGTGCGTTACCTTCAGAAGATTTAGCATATGGATGCGTGTCTTTTTAGGATTTAGCAACTTATGTGCGTTACCTTCCAAGATTTAGCATGTAAAAATTAAAAACTATAGTATGAGGGAGACCCTATATATGCCCCCCTCCTTAACATGGAAAAAAAATACTATTTTGACATGTTAAGGAAAGGAAAGAACAAGGATAAAGCCTTCTTCAACATCAAGACAATATCCAAAAACAACACCCAGTCCAAGCCAAGAAGGTCACAGCTCCTATGAGGCCATGGAAGGGATAAATGTAAAGAGATATCATGCAAGAAGTGAAAAGAAAGTAACCCTTATGAGGGATAGCACACTGTTCAGTTTCCAGGGTGAGAGATATATCAACCATAGAAACCCAATATCAAATGACAAAAGAGGTTATTATCAAGGACATAGATCCTCAATGCAAACCAAAATTTTCATGTATGATTGGATATCACATAATAGATAGATACTTCTTAACCAAGGAAAGAGGTGAATCTGGGAGAGACAGAAAAGAAGGAGATGGCATCCTTGCCCCCCAAGTGTAGGAACAAAGATGCAAGAGGATACCTACTTCACAATGCAAGGAGATATCCTATTTACAACAATATATACCATATTCTTAGTGAGGGATATTGACCCCTACATCCAAGAGTATAGATAATCATGAAAAGGATATGTCACTCATGGAAAAGGATCCTCAAATGAAAGAGATTTTATCAACAAGACCCCCATCATAGAGGAGTGCTTTAGATAAAATATCAACTTTCAACAGTGGGAACAAAGATTCGATCATCAAGCACCCTACAAACAAGAGGAAGAGGAATCTTTGAAATGAGGGAAACAACTCTAACACCAAATCAAGGGTGAGAGTTTATAAAGAACATAATTTGAAACATAGAGAAGAAGTGATGAATTAGGACAACAAATTCTCATATAAGAAGGTTATCCATAGTCAAAACATATGTCAATATGATGAAATAATATTGCAATATAAACAAATACCACTAAGCTAAAGAAAGTAGTTCCCTAGACAAAGAGAGAGAAGAAAGAACCTTGCCCCTAGAGATGAAAGGAATAATAGAGGAGAGAAAAAAGAAATCATAATACAAACCATGAAAACATAACCAATTAAGCTCATAATGGATTCTAAAAGATAGGAAGAAATATACCTCTTGCCCCCCAGTCTAGAGGAGAAAAGATCTATGTTATATCAGAGTGAGGGGTAAAATTATGATTAAATTTCAAAGGAGAAGTTTATTTTCTCTTATCTTTATGGATCGGATAATAAGGAGAAGGTACTTTGAAGAATATTTGCACATCTAATCATGAACCCTAGCATAAGTGTGGGAAAAACTAGGAATAGCAGATGGAGAATTAGGAATTGAATTAGGAAAGATAGGATTAGGAAGTTTAGGAACACTAGTCAAAGTGTAGGAAGTGATATGAATGGAAGACACCACCGGAGGAACACTTGGAACCATAGTTGGAAAAGGGTTTGAATAGATATAAGTAATATTATGGTAAAAATGTTGTGAGATAGGATTGTGTTTTCCCATAAGGTCACTACTAAGAGGAAGAGCATTAAGGGAATTCATATCTTTCTCCGCTAATGCCTCATCACTAGAAGGAATCCCAAATGGAGGTGAAGGATCTATAATATCCTCTCCTTTTGCATAAGGGAAGTGTGTTTTAGAGAATATGTCATCTTCTTGTATTAAAAATTCTTCACAATGAGAGGATAAATCAATGTATTTATCCAAGGGTTCATCCCAAAAAGTAGAATTATCCACAATGGCTTCATGAGGAAGAGAGTAGTCAACATCCAAATCCAAAGTTTCATCCCAAATGGGAGGATTATCATCCCTATCCATTAAGTGCATTGTAGGAGTGTCACAAGTCATTAAAGCTTGATCCCTAGAGGGGGAAGAAGGACATCTATTAGGAGAAGAATCAATCCTCAACTCATCCCCACAAAGAGAAATATGATGAAGATATAGATCAAGGTCATCATATTTCTCTAATATATCCTTATAAGGTAATTCAAAAGAGGAAAAATAAACATCACATACACTAGATGAAGTCTTGCTATGTGTAATGCCATGCAATGGTAAGGTAAGAGGAGGATGTTGTGTAATCCCAAAAGTTTTGGAAAACATTTGAAACAACTTGTACAACATGATAACCAATAGATCTAGATATATCCCAATGCATTCAAATGAAATTTATAAACATGAAAAGGAAATCAAACACAATAGAGCATCTAATTCCACAAAGCAATGTAAATGTTTTTGTATTTTTGAAGAAATTTTGCAATTTTTTTTGGATTTTTGAAATGTAAGAGCATAAAAGAAATCTAATCTTAAAGCAAGAAAAAAAATGATCTAACACCAAAAAGAAAGAGAGTAATTATGTTAGGTTCACCAAAATGAATAGTGAAGGTGAACACACAAGGGAATACAAAGGAAGATCTAACACAACAAAGCATCTAAATCCACAAAAGAAAGGAGGGTAAGTGTGTCGGGTTCACAAAAATGAATAGGATGAAATAGGATTCACCCTAAAATGTATGAGGGAAATATGATATCTAATTCTAAATCCAAATTCCCAAAGGAGAGATCTAAATTGATCAACCAAAAAGGTTAATACACAATCGAATCAATCTATGGAGAATATGAAAGAGGAAGAAAACCTTATATTTCCCTATAATGGAATTAAAGTGTTTGAAATTTGAAATAATTGAAATACAAGTACTAACCACAAATTAGGGAAAATCTGGAAAATGCCAAAATCTGATGTTCATGTGTACTTTTGAGCAATTCTACAACCTATTTCAGACTGGAAAGGCCGAGACGAAGAAAACCCAAAAATCTTTTGTCTTTCTGACAAAAGGTAGTCTTTGACCCTCATAAAAGGTCAAAGGCTACATTCTTTATTTGAAGGTTGATTCTAACTTTGTTTGCAGATCTCGGAAGTTCACCGAAAAGGGTATCCAAATCTACTCTCAGATCTAAAATTCTGCACCTGTACCTGCAAGAAAAATGGTTTTGTTGTTTGTTTCGGAGGGTTTGCCTTGGTCAAACCCCAATTTGGAATCAACATTAATATTAAAATTGAAATGGAGAATGCTAGCAAGTAGTAGAAGTAGATCTAACAATGAAGCTATGACATTCGATAGATATGCAATTGTATTTGAAATGTAATCAAGTATGTTGATATGAAAGCTTGAATATAACATCAATAAATGTAAATCAAACCTCCATGATTGTATGCTTGGAATCCACCTTGAGGGAAGAATGAAATGGATCTTGAAGATGAACAAAGGATCTTGAAGGAAGATCACACCATCATGATGGCTAGATCTAGGGTTTGAATGATGAATCTTGAATGCTTGAACCAAATCCCTTCAATGGCTTGAATGCTTGAATCCTTGATCTTCAATGGAGAACTTGGATGGAGAAGAAGACTTGAATGCTTGGGTGCTTTCTTGAATGGATGATTTCTTGATCACCTTGAGAGCTTGAGAGATGTTCTCACAAAACTTGATTGGTTGATGGCAAAAGAAGATGTGAATGAATGATGAGAAAATGAGAGAGGAAGGCCTCCTTTTATAGTGAACTAGGGCACAATCCTCTAGAGGGGCCACCTTAGAGAATTAAATCCCAATTAAGTCCTAAACTTTAAAAAATATACCTAGATTAAATGAAATTTAAGGATTTACTATTTCGAAACCCGAAATGGCCGACCCGAAGGCGGGAAAACAAATATCCCCTTAACCCGACACCCGAAAATCAAGGAAATTTGAAATCTGAATAGGGGGTCAAGGTCAAGGTTGATCCTGACCAGGTTAGGGCCAAGGTTGATCTTGACCAGGTTAGGGTCGAGGTCAAATTTGACCCCATAAGGTCAACTTTGACCTTGTGGTCAAAAACCTCAGGATCCTGACCCAGAATGCTAGCAAATGCAGATTGAAGTGAAAATCACGGATAGATAGAAGTAGAATGAGGAGAACAAGTATGATCCATGCAAAGAGCTAATTCAAGGTGCTTGACATGACCCATACCACTCACTCAGAGGGATAAATGCTCTTAACATGGAAGTGCTTCCATTTTAAGATGATACACTTATCAACTTTTTTTTTTCTGGATTCCTACTAATCCATTATGAATTAGATCAGCAATGTAAGGGGCATATTCAAAAGTAACTAATAAGTATGGGTGTAAAATTTGGACCATCATGTACATAAAATGTACTGGCATTCTTTCCTCCACATCTTCTTGAAAGACTTGACATAATGACTAGTATGCACCTCTTGCCCTCAAATTAAAATAATCTATCTTGAAAGGCTCATGTGTACTTGGTCCCACAGTAATCATTTTCCCAATTTTGTCACAAAATTCCTTTACCAGACCACTTCTGAGATAATTGCTTTGTGCATTATATACTTGGTTCAACTCTTCAAAATCAATTTTTTCTTGGTCATTGGAGGGCTCAATTAGCTTAAAAACCCTCCTGATCTCTTCAGCAGGGATGTTTATTAATAGATTTCCTTTGACATCCCTAATAACCCTAGTAATTAGGTCATAATTTCTTGCAACTTGTATCATTAAATCTACATCTAGGAAAACATCGGGTACCACAAGCTTGCCTAAGTCAAACTACCATATATTGCTGTTAGGAGGAGGGGCATTTCTCTGGCTAAAACCTACTTTGAACAAAGCTAAACCAGTGGTATTAGAAGCACCACTCGCATTGAGTGTGCCAATCTTAGCATCCCTTATGTAATTCCATGTGTCATACAAGCCATCTATTATTTTTACCCTAGGTTCCTTCGGTGTCAATTGCTTGGCTTTTACTGTATTAGTCATTGAACTGGGTAATAGTTGTAATAAATCCTCATTTAAATCCCTCTTACTATAATTAGTTTCACCAGATAATTTCTTTCTGGGCGGCATTTTAGGGTTTGCAAATTTTATATAGTTTGTGCAAAAGAAACACGATAGAATTACAATGCTTTTAATAGGAAAAGAACGCGTAGATATTCACCAACCTTTTCTTCAAATTTCTCAAGAAATGACAACCAGTTTTTGCAAATCTTCTCGCCCAATTCTCTGCAAACTTTTATCTTCTTATGGTTTCTAAGAAAGCGTAAATCTTCATTATATTAGCAATCAAAACCAATTCTTTCAGTAGTTTACTTTCACATGATCAAGCCATTACTTCTCTGAGAAATCAAACTATCATTACTTAACGAGAAAATTGAATTTTGCACCAACTGTGCTTCAAGTTTGAATTTGGACCATTGATCTTCTTGAAAAGATAATCTAACAGCTATCGCATGATCGCAAGGCTTGAAAGAAATTTATGTGAACATGCGACAACTGTTCGATCAGTATGCATCGACGGTAGTCCTTTAATCACATCATTCAGGACCCACTTGATAGCTTGGATTCATCTCTGTTGTTAGATCCTTCATCTGACGGTCATCGTTATTTCCCCTTTATCACTAGACATAAAGTAAGGCACCATGGCCTTGATACCAAATCGAGGGTTGTCACATGATTGCATGGCTTGAAAAGATTCCATGCAAACATGCGACAACTGTTAGATCTTCCCTTTGCTGTTGAGACCTTAAGAAACTGGCCCCACTTTGCTTCAACCAATTAGGAATGTCCATGTTGCAATATCTGGTAAGCGGACATGTAAAATTTTCCTACCAAGCGCCAGTGTTACTGACATCTTCCACATCAGCAAATTTCTTCAACCAATCAACAACAGCCATGTGTGTACACCTGGCAGTGGACCCACCCTTTTCTTATGCCTGGGAATAAAGTGAAATCGATGGTTGTCACATGATCACATGGCTTGAAAAGATTCCATGTGAACATGCAAAAACCATTAGATCTTTTACAAACTATTATCCTGTAGATCCTTCTGAAAATGGCCCCACTTTACTCAACCAAAGAGAAGCTGCCACATCATAAAATCCGGCAAGCGGTCACACAAAATTTTCTTGTTGAGCGGTAGTCTTAATAACAGTTTCCATGTTAGCAAATATTAAAGCCAATCAGAAATGCCCATATGGAAACACCTGAGAGCAGACCCACCTTATGAAAGCGCTTAGGAATAAAGTAAGATCGACGATTGTCACATGATCGCATGGCTTGGAAAGATTCTTTGCAATTATGCAACAGCTGTTCGATCAAGATTTCAGATTCAAAGTTGAACATAGCATTGAAACATTAGGAAATATAGCATTTAGGACTTAGGAGTATTTAAAAACATCACCGGGCTTAGACTTAGGAAAAATTAAAAAGGGGTTGAGCCTAGGTAGTGTAAAGTGCAAATTACATCACCCCGCTTAGTGATATTTAAAACATGTGCATTTAGAGAACTTAAGTGACCTGGTAAAAGGTAACGCTTGAATATATCAACAAAGAGCAGCCTCGGGTTTTTCATGAAAGCAAATGTACTTAGGGTTTTTATTTATGCCTGGCTTCCAATTTTAGGGCTTGCTGAATTTAAAAGAAAACTCTAAGAATTTTAGTAAGGTTTTCTTGGTTTTTGGCAATGAATTTTCTCAATCTTAGTATAGCACATAGATGTTTCAATTTTGTAAGGAAATGCAAGATTTTATATTTTTGAAAAATGAAGTACCAACAATTCTCATGATGAATATGAGGCCTTAAGAGTCCATCCTATACGAGTTCAAAAACTCTCCAATCATTTTGAAAAATTTGAGGAATGGTTAGGATGAGAAAATTCAAATCTTGAGGTCATATCCATTATAGAGGGCTTAATGAAGATACTTCATAATGATGAGCATGGTGTTGATATCTTGTGTAGTATCTCTCATCTCATTGATAATAATGTCAAGCCTATTAAAGATATTGTGCTCAAGAGTTAGGTTTCACTCCACCTATCACTAGTGTTGAGACCTCTTTCCTATTTCCACTTCTATTCCTAGTGTGTCTACTTATGCTCCACCTATTATCACTAATTCAATACAAAACCTCAATCCTACACATGTTAACATTCATAATCCTATTATTTCCACTACTCCCTCAATTTTACCACGTGTTTCATTTCCTTCATCAATGCCCACTTACAATAGTGTTCCCTTTTCGTACTCCACCATTCCTTGAATTTGTCATCATTCTCCAAACATTTCATATGTCTCTCCTTCCATTATTTATACCGATTCTACTATTAGTATCTTGTCTCAAATTGTCTTCTTTGCAACAACAAATAGCTTCTATGACCCTATACAACGTCAGCATTCCTAATTGTGACATTATTATTCCTTTTTCCTTGGATATCATCTGTGTTTCTATTCCTCAATACATGGAGATTCCTCATCTTAAAACTTACTATGGTAAAGGTGATCCTTTAATCCATGTCAAAACTTTTCAAACCTTTTGTAGTGACTTCTCTCATGATCATAGGTTCATGGCGAATTTTTTTACTAAAACCTTTCAAAGATAAGGCCTTGCAATGGTATTTCTCTTTTCCTCCTTATTCCATTGATTCATTTCAAAAGCATGCTAATGTTTTCATCCAACAATTTCAAAACACTATCAGTCCTAATATTTATTTGACTAATTTAATGCATTATAAACAAGGTGTTAAAGAAAAATTAAGTGATTTGATTGGTAGATTTAATCATTTGCATGCTAAGATTTCTTATCTTGTGTCTGATATTAATGTGCAATGTATTTTCATTTCTAACTTACAAAAAGGCATTAGAGATAAGATTCTAATTTTTGAATTCTCTTCTTTTACTCAACTATGTGTAGTGCTTCATAATTATCAATTTCAAGTGAGTCAGTTTGAGAGCACCACTCCAATGGATTTGGGTGATAAGATTAATGTCACATGCAACAACTTTAACAAATTTCCTAAAACAAATAACTTCATTAAAATCAATAATTCATCCAACAATGTTGATGAGAAAAGTGGTAACAACATCCAAAGGTGTGGCTCCTTTGTCATCTATTTTTAGACCTTGTAATTTTACTAAACTTTTTGAATCTTTGCATAATGTGATATTGAAGTTAATTAATGCTAAATTATTAACTCTTCCTCTTGTTAATCCGATTGACACATCCAAACCCTTACCCAAAAACTTTAATGACAACACTTTCTACCAATACCATTGTCAACCCGAACATGATACTGAAAGGTGTTTCTATTTGAAATATATTATTCAAGACCTTATTGATTCTAATACCATATTGTCAAGGGTATTAATGATCAAGGAAATAAATCTGTGGCACCTCCCAACCAAAAGTGACAAATCTATACCAACCCTTTTCCATCTCATTCAACCAATACCATTGAACCTACTCAACCTTTACCTCCTCCTTCCACTCATGTTGTTGGTTACGATGATAAGTGCACTAAAGCCAATAACATTGTCAACCTCATTGATCAAACTGAACCAAAACATAAAGTTGAGCCTGATCTTTGCATTACCTTTGATCCTAGTGAGATAACTAAAGAACATGATGGTCCTCTTTATATTGTTGTAAAGTTTTATTGTCTTCATTCTCATGGTGTTCTTATTTATCTAAATTGCATGGTGAATGTGATAACTGATGAGCATATTTTCAATATACAATTACAACATGACTTTTAAGATAAATCTAATGTTATGATCCAAACTTGTAATGGTTTCCTTTATCCTGCCCATGGTTCCATTTCATTTACTATTGAAGTTGGTGGTAAAACATTAGATGTTACCTTCATTGTGATTCCAACTTCTGATCAATTTCAAGTCAAACTTGGTATTCCTTGGATTACCTCTATGAAATTTGCAGTATCTCCTATTCATAAGTGCTTGAAATTTCCTCACAATGGATAAATCTTGCCTATTAACCATAGCCTCTATCAACCTTCAATGCCTTGAGATTCTATTAAACTTGATTTATTTTGGTCTTTTATACCTCAACGAACTTAGCCTCATAGAGATAATCTCTTTTGATCATACCAGAACTAAAAAATCCAAAATATTTGTGAGCTTAGCGAACTTAAGGATTTTCCATCTCCTTTCCCTAGACCTAGCCTTCTGCCTACACCTCCTATATATGATTTAGTTCCACCTCATATATATTATAAACATTCTATTGATAGTATCTCTCAACCTAATGAGGTTCCTTCCATTCTTAATCCTAAGGGAAAAAAGGGCTCGATGTTTATTGATCTTGGACCAAACCAAATATCTAGCAAAACCAAGTGTAACTATTATGCTTGTTACCGTCATCATAAACATCATGCTAGAGCCCATTATCATGCTTCCCAAAACCCCCATTTACATAAAACACCTACTGATTCTTTGATTCCCTTTGATCAACCTATGCTTGAACCAAAAGAGGAAGTTAATTTGAAAAAAATGAAACTAAATAAACATGATGATTCTATCTGTATCTTAGATCCTATTACAATAAATTAGGATGAAGAAGACACTCTTGATGATGATGCTTTTGATGCAACTAATGATGATATTCATGATACTAATTATGATGATATGTTTGTGCTTATCTATGTTAATAATGATTTATCGACTATGTTTTCAAAATAATTATCTCTTAGTCCTAGTGATGAATAAAGTGACCCATCTTCACAATATGGTCCTTATTTGGAATTGGCTATTGTTCCATCTATCGTGCTTGATGTCTCTCCTCTTGCATATTTCCCACCTTCCCTAAACACTATAGACTGAGATGGGGGGTGGGACAAACAATATGATTGATTAGCTCCTTGTGCAGTGGATTTTGTGTGTTTTCTTGATGTAATGTGATTCCATCATGATGTGCTACTTGTTATATGTTTTGTTTAGATTTATTTAAATGACCCTTATTTCTCTATTGGTGCAAGTTAATAAAGGAATCAATCTATTATAACATTCCTCTATTTATATCTCACTACTTCTATATATTTCTTCATGTTATGTCATGTATGGGCTACCTATTTTTGTGGGTCTCTGTGATGTCAGCCAAAAAGGACTCTTCTTTATAACTCTTACGTGATATTATTCCATTGTGTTTGTAGTAATGATATCTTTGGGGGATGATGACACTTCATTTTGATATAATATCTAATGTATTATCATATGATCATACTCACCTGAGAGTTAGTAAATCCCTTTCATGCTCTCTTTTGTCACGTGTTCATTTCCCTTGTTATGCCCTTGCTTGGGGGCATCTCATACCAGAAATGTTTCTTGTGGGTGCTTGTATACTCTGTTAAAGCCATTGTTCCTGTTAAGGTGCATGCAATCATTTTCACATGGGGGCATACACTATGTTCCATGTTTTACATTTTTCACACACATACACAATGAGTCAATGAAATCCCTCTTACAGATGGCTAGGAAGATAATGCTTTTCTTGTGCTCATCTTCTTTTGGATCCCTTAATGGAGATAATTATTTCCTTAAGGGTTGATCCTCCTTCTTTGATCCCTATGGAGACAATTATTTCCTTTGGACTGATCTTTCCTTTGTCAGATCCCTTAATGAATACATTTATTTCCTTAAGGATTGATCCTCTTTGTTGGATTGACTAGTGTAATATGGCTTGCTAGACCTTTGATGCCATCTTTTGTAGTGTTTTCTCTTTGCGTGATCCATAGTAAGGAAATCCCTTACTAGGCTAGTGGTCTCTCTCTCTCTCTCTCTCTCTCTCTCTCTTTGAGCAATGCCTCTTTTATCTTAGTTTTGGATTTGATGAAGACTTAAGTCTCTTGGGGGCCTGATGTTTCTTTGTCTCCTTTCCCTTGATAATATTGTTCTTATGCATTGATCTACTTTACCATGAGCATGTTCTTGTCTCATACTCTTACTAAAGTGGGGGCTAAATGTATAGTCCTAAAAAGTCAACATCCATAATCGGATGCTTTAGGACCTATTAGGCCCCATTTTGGTGATTTTGAGGTCAAAATGCCTGTTATGCTTGATCCTAACTTGTATTTTATTTCCTTCCTTTATGCTTCCATCTTGACATCCCCTATAAGTTTGAGCTCATTTCCCAAGGTAAAGGCCTCCATTGGCATTCTATCCCAAGAATTTGGGGCCCAAAATTTGCCTAGGGCCTAATGTTGAGGTATTACAAAGATTTCTTGATTTGTGGTCCACCTAGATCAAATTTGAATCCTAAAATGAGGGAGTAAAGTATAAAAGAACCTATTCTCTCCTTATTTTGTAACCATAAACAAAGTGAAAGCACTTTTGGCAGTCAAGATATCAATTTTTTAAGCAATCAAGAGCACTTGAGCATTTAGAATCAAGATTTGAAGTCAAGCATCCCAATTCAAGATCTCCAAGCCTCCCTTTTGTCAAGATATGTCAAAAAAAAGGAAAATCTTCTCCAATTGAAGAAATTTTCTCTCCCATGATGGCCAAGTAGAGGAATTCTCAATCAAGAAAGAAGATTCATCATTCATTCCTTCTTCTCTCTCATTTGCAATCATTTTCAAGCATGTCAACATTCAAGATCTAGGAGTGGCAATCATAGTTCCATGCATTTGTGAGGGAATCCTTGATTCTATATCACATTCTAAGGTCAACTCTTTGGATTCCACATAGATTCAAGAATCTTCATGGGTATGAGAGATTTCTACATATGCCCATGAGGGTTTATGCAAGGTAAATCTACCATTTGTCTTTTTGCATACTTTCCTTTATGAATTTTCTATCTATTTTTCAAGATTGATTCCTAAACAGGGGTTTAACCAAGGAAAACATCTTTTCCCAACCTTTTCCCCATTTTTCTTTATGTGGGAACAATTTGTGGAGCCACTAAATCATGATTAGATAAATCAGGTACAACCAAAAGTTCTCAGAATAATTCAACTAGAATTTTGAGGTACAAGATGCCATTGGCAACCTGTCCCTAGGTACACGACAACTTTTAGCCTGTCTTTGTCATTTTTTTCTCATATTTTCCCCACAGGTTAGTCCTAAGATCTACTTCCCAAATATGTACTTTTTTGCTTAATATCTATCTATTTCTATCTATAATTTCCAATTTTCTACATCCTTGTTTAAATTGGCATTTTAATCACATTAATTCACCATTACCATTTCATCAATCACATCATTTTAGTGAAGGACCATTGTCCCCAATTAGCCCTTAAGTTTCCTTTTGAGCCTATTGGGGGCATCTTCCTTCTGAATGTATAACTGGTGAAAAGGGTGGTAATTTATCTACCTATTTACATTGCTTCCATTTTCCCCCTATAAATTTTATCTACCTACTCATGCAATATATGTCAAAAAATGCATAAGTGCATATATGTGTATATGTATAAATTAGAATACTTACAAGAAAGTTTATTTTTTATAGTGAGAGAAAGTCTTAAACTATTAGAATGTTTTATGAAATATGTCTTCATTAGTCATGTATGTCCTCTTGGAGGTTAATACTTAGTGTACAATAAGAAAAGGGAAGCAATACAAAGGGATAGATTACTCCTCCTTTTTAGATTGCACATTAGGAAGATGTACTAGTGCAAATAGGCTCACGAAGACCTAAGCTCTAAATGGGTCAATGATCCTTCACAAAATATGAAATATGAAATGGGGAGATTGAATAAGAGGGAAAATAAATATGATAATGGAGAATAGTAGGCTTAATAATAAAATGTAGAAAAATCTGGAAATTACAGATTGATAAACAACTACCAAAAACTAGAAATAACTTGAAATGGGATCCAAACAATGAAAAATGAATTGTGGTTTGAATTTGGGCTGAAAGTGCAGTGTACAAAATAGCTTGGCCATTATGTTCCTGAGAACAAAACATCTCTACCATTATGTTCCCTATGTTTTAGTCTAAAACTTTCAGGGTTACTCCATCAAATCTCGATCTTTCTATAAAAGTTTGAATAGGTGCACTACCTATTCTTACCCACATGAAAATAGGGAAAAATTTGTGGAAAGGGGTGTTCCTTGGTCAAACCCCTATTTAAGAATCAACATTGAAAATGAAAGGAAATTGCATAAAGGAATGTATGTAAATGTAAAGGTAAATACTTGATCTACCCTTGTAAATGAATATACCTTCATAATGGATGTAGTAATCACTCATATTCATGAAGATACTTGAATTTTTATTGAATTAAAATTTTTGACCTTGGAATGTAGAAATAAATCAAGGATGTATTCACAAATGCATGGATCTATGAATAGCACTCCTAGATCTTCAATGTGCCTATGCTTGATAATCACTTGCCATTGAAGGATCTTATAGCTTGATTGTAAACTCCTCTACTTGGCCATCATGGGAGATAATCTTGATATAATGGGGAAGATTTCCTTCAAAATTCCTTAGATGTTTGAAGAAATGCTAGATCTTGAGTGTTCATCTTCAAATCTTGAACTCACCTTGATTTCTTGTAGATGATAATGAATGTTTTATGATTGATTTCCAAAATGAAGAGAGATAGGGTGTTTATATACCTCTCAAACACTTTAGGATTCAAAATTGATCCAATCTAACCATGAGACCTAATTTCCCACTAAAAATCTCCATTGGTCCCACAAACCAAATTTGAGCCCAAACACATGGGAACATAACAACTAGGTCATTATGTAGCTAGGAAAAATCACCCAAATTGAAATGGGGGGTCAATAAGATAGACAAAATGTTATAATAAGTGGGGATAGGTAGCTAGGATCAAGCATAACAAACATTAATCTCAAAATCACTAAAATGGGGTCCAATAGAGCATCCAATTATGGGTGCTAAGTTTTTAGGACGATACACTTAAAATTTAATTATAGTATTTTTTCCTCATTCTCTGTAGGTAAATGTGGTTGAAGAATATTAAATACAATTATGAAACAATATCTCACACTACATCTAGATAATAGAGATCAATTTGTTGGATATGTACAAGTCTAGAAATGAATACTCCCTGAGTTCAATCATTAGAATTCTCCATGAAAGACTCTCATGGGGAATGATAAAACTTAATGCAACGTAAAAAGGAACCTCACAAAATCATACTCACAAATTAAGTAGAAGAGTATGAGTTCATTCCAAATTGGAAGTTTAAATTGTGTTAGGCCAAAGTAATAAACCTTTGAAATATGTTGTATACTTATTTAACAATGAAAACAATTAATTGTAACTATCCTTGTAAAGCTTACTACTATTTAATAACAATACATATATCTCAGTATTCTTAAGGGATACATTATTTGGGAATTTACATGGTCATATTAGTTTTTGAATGACAATAGTATTAGTAGCATAAATTGGGAACTTACTAAAAACTATCTCAAAACTAGAATACCATGCTCATTTAGCTCGAGTAAGCTAAACTTATATTAGATTGCAGATGGTAAGGAAAACATTAAGTTATGATGTAAATGTGACTTCATGAGAGAAGATTTAGCTCAGAACATATAAATATAAATGTGTAGAGATGACACACACACACACATATTGTAAAGGAATATTTCAATATAAAATAACTAAATGCCTACCTTGACAATATCTCTTTTAAATCAATGATATCTTAATGAGTTTGTTAGAAATAACAATCCACCAATGCAACTGAGAGGGGGGGTGAATAAGTTGTGAGACAGATTATTAAAATTTAAACAATAGCTACACCAAATCAAATGATAACACAGTAAATGCTAACACAATAACACAATATTTTGTTGTTGAGGAAACCCTGCTAAAGGTAAAAACCCCAGTGGGAATTAACACCCACAAATGATGTACTGAGAGTATAGTATCCCTGTTAAAAGATATAGCCCTATTAGGAGCTTATCAAAACATTACAGTACACAGTCCCTATTAAAGGACATACCTTATTAGGAGTCAAATAAATGTAGGCTTACTGCCCAAAGAAGGTTATGTCCACCTCCAGAACTCAATGTTCACAACACAAGTGTATATAAAGGAAATACACAATCCTTGTGAACTATCTGATAGAAAGAAACTATCTTTTCTTTATCAGTTCCAATGAAGTATAAACTATCCTCTACTCTACATCCAGCAGATACAAGCTCATAGCTTCCACAATCCTCTTTTACAATACTTCCATACTACTTGCCTTTTCAAAAGAAAAGATATTACATATATACCCTATTACAATAAATGATTAGGTCAGCCAATTAGGCTTTCCTAATATAAAAACAATTACATAACCCCTTGCTAAGATACACACAGTATCTATAAAAAGTATACAATAATTACATTTCAACAATTAAGGTCCAACATCTGTAATTCATGCTTGCTATCCATAATACACGCTATAATTCTAAAGTCGACCCCAAATAGGTCTCCTCTAGAACACACACCATAGCTAACATCATCACACTTCCCATGAATTTCTAAGATCAAAGAACATTTCTCAATACATTATCTGTCATCCCTTAAGCTTGCATACACTGAATCCACATCACCTGTAAGATACACTCAAAACACATAGACTATCTTTATCAAATTCCACTGTCATAGTCCAGAAAGCAGTCTTCACCAAATATTTTGTTACTCAACCAATATGAAATATTACAACATGTGATATTAGATATAAGATCACAACACCTCCATGTACATAGACCTGTATTCACTCATTTTGAATCAACCGTACGGTATTCATACACTAATGACCAGTTTGTTCTCTTCATAGAAACATATGTTGACATAAGTGACAAAACATGAATGACAAAAACATTAGTACCCAACAAGACAATGATGTTGAGTAGTGATTAAACATATTAAATGCATCAACAATACCCAAAAATCTCCCCCTTTGGCATTGATAGAAACATATGGGAAAATCCATCAACCTAAAATACTCTCTTAATATCCTCAACATAATCTCTTCCCAAGCAATGAACTCTTCCCCATATAGTAAGGATTTTATCATAGTATCTCTCCCCCTTTGACAACAATGGAAAAGGTTTCCATAAGTCATCATCTATCTTCTATTTTAGTCTTCATCAACCAGGTGTTGAATAACCCAAATGTATTTTGTAATTTTCCATTGATCACTCCCCCTGAGGAGTAGATTCGTACATCAAGTCTAGAAAATGATAGAGCTTTAAAGACCTCTGGACTGATGCATCCTTGCATCATTTAATTCTCACTAGGAGGGGCTTTCACCCCAAGCATACCTCTGAGATACTCAAACGCATCTTTTGGCAATGGCTTTGTAAAGATGTCTGCTATGTGTTCCTTTGTGCTAATGTATTCCAACCTTATTTCTTTCTCTATTACCTTGTCTCTCAAAAAGTGATACTTAATAGAAATATGCTTAGTTTTAGAATGCATCACAAGATTCTTTGACATATTTACTGTACTGGTGTTATCACAATGGATTTAACCACAAGTTCAACAAAATTTATTCCAATATCTTTCAGCATTTGTTTCATCTAAACAATCTGAGTGCAATTAATAGTAGCAACAACATATTCATATTCAATAGTAGATTGATCTATACAATCCTGATTTTTACTTAACCATGAAACCAACCTTTTCCCAAGGAAAAATGCACCTCCACTAATACTCTTTTTGTGATCAATGTTTCCTGCCCAATCAACATCAGTATAAGCATGTAGTTTAAAGTCATAATTTTTACCATACCATAAGCCATATTCCAATGTTCCTTTCAAGTATCTAAATATCCTTTTCACAGTAGCTAGATGTGTCTCTTTAGGATCTGCCTGATATCTAGCCATAATTCCAATAGCATTAGCAATATCTAGTCTAGAATGAGTCAAATATTATAATCCTCCAATCATTGATCTATACTTAGTCTAAAAAACACTCTTGGTCCCATCTGTATTTTTCAATTTATAGCCAGTCACCATGGGTGTACCAACAGGTTTACAGTCTTCCATTCCAAACTTTTTCAACATTTCTTTAAGATACTTAGTTTAAGAAATAAAAATGCCATTCTTGCTCTGATTTATTTGCAGTCCAAGAAAGAATTTCATCTCACTAATCATGGACATCTCAAATTCATTCTCCATTTCTTTAGAGAAATTCTTACACATATCATCATTGCCTCCAAAAATAATATCATCAACAAAAACTTCTATTATCAAAATTCCATCTTTATTAGTTCTTAAGTACAAATTATTGTCAGCATTACCTTTTCTAAATCCAAGACGAAGTAAGTACTTGTCTAACCTTGCATACAAAGCCCTTCGTGCTTGCTTCAATCCATACAATGCCTTCTTCAACTTGAAAACCATGTCTTCATCTCCTGTCAGAGGAAATCCATCATGTTGTTCTATGTATACCTCCTCTTCAAGATCACCATTCAGAAATGTAGATTTTACATCCATCTGATATACCTTGAAGTCTTTATGTACAACATAAGCCAAAAATAGTCTTATAGCTTTCAACCTAGCAACAAGACAAAGTGTCTCTTCAAAATCTATGCCTTCTTGTTGTGAATAGCCTTTGCAAACAAGTCTTGCTTTGTTTCTTACAACAATTCCTTCTTCATTCATTTTGTTTCTGAAAACCCACTTAGTTCCTATTACATTTTTGTCTTTAGGTCTAGGAACGAATTCCCAAGTGTTATTTTTCTTTATCTAATCTAACTCTTCCTTCATATCTTTGATCCAAGATTCATCTCTACAAGCTTCATCAGTAGTCTTTGGTTCAACTTGAGAAATTAAACAAATCTCTTCCCTTATCTTTGATCTAGTCATCATTCCTTGACTTACATTACCAATAATTTGATTTTCAGGATGGTTTTTCTTAACATGCCTTGGAGTCTTAGGAGTCTCAGTAACTTCATTTGTGTCATCATCACAAACCTCATTCTCACAGTCAATCTCAACATGTTCTTCTTCTTTTGTAGTATCATCTTCCTTGATTTTTGTATTCTGATAAAAATCATACATTCTCTCTTGTATCTAAAAATTCTCATCTATCTTCACATTATTACTTTCAATCATATTTCTTAATCACAAGTTAAAACATTTTTAATCTTTTCTTTTAGTAGAATAACCAAGAAAAGTTCCTTCATCACTTCTAGCATCAAATTTCCCTATTTCATCATCTCTTTTGATATAACATTTACTTCCAAATATTCTAAAATATTTTACAGTAGGAGTATGATTAAACCACAATTCATAACGAGTCTTACTTGTACCCTCTCTAATTTGAATTCTATTTAATGTATATATGGCTATCCCAACAGCTTCTCTCCAATGTACATGAGATACATTTCCTTCTAGCAACATTGTCCTAGCAGCATCCAATATTGTTCTGTTTCTTTGCTTTGCTATCCCATTTTGTTGTGGAATCCTAGGAGCAGATGTTTGTCTTTGTATTACATGCTCTTCACAATATGAATTGAATAGATCTGAAGTAAACTCTCTACCTTTGTCTGATCTTAAACATTTTATCTTTAAGCCTGATTCATTCTCTACTTTTTCTTTGAATATCTTGAATTTGTCAAATGCTTCTAATTTCTCTCTCAATTAAGTAATCCACATCATTCTAGAAAATTTATCAACAAAAATTATAAATTACCTTTCACCATAGTGTGATCTTGTCCTTGTAGGTCCACATAGGTCTGTATGTACAAGATCCAACTTTCCTTTGGCTGAATATGATTTTCTTTTATAACTGCTTCTAGTCTGCTTTCCCATAACACACTCTCTACACATAGTGTTAGATGGTTTTACAATTTTAGGTAGGTCTCTTACTACATTAGCCATGCTTTCCTTGACAATATTATCAAAATTAACATGGAAAAACCTTTTGTGCCATAACCAATTGTCATCTATCTTTGCAACAAATAAAGAAGCTTCATATGTATTTAACTCAAATACATTACCTCTAGATTTAGTACCAGTTGCAATCAAATTTCATGTCTTACTTCTAATAAAAAAATTCCCATCAATGAGTTTCAATTGATAACCCTTGTCCATCAGTTGTCCAACACTCAAAAAGTTATTCTTAAGTCCATCAACAAGTATTACATTGTCAGTATTAGTCTTTCCATCTAAATAAATAGATCCTACTCTAATGATAAGCTTAGGAACATTGTCTCCAAATCTCACAACACCACCATCATACTTGTCTAGTTTAACAAACTTATTTTTATCTCCAGTCATATGATGTGATCAACCACTGTCTATAACCCATTCAGATTTCTTATCAACATGTGATAATAAAGCCCTTTCCTCATGTAATGGTTTTTCATCTTTGATAGCAATAAATCCAATCTCCTCATCATCAAAATCACCATCAAAAACACCTTCACTAGCATAATAACATTCCTTTTCTTTTGAATACTTAGGTTTGTAAAACTTAGATTTATGCTTAGGAACTCTTGTTGGACATCTAGATGCAAAGTGACCTATCTTATTGCATGAAAAACATTTCAAAGGTAACTTTCCTTGTAAACTTATCCTTACCTCTCTTTTCTCTTCTAGCGATCAGGGAAACAATTTCTTCTAGCTTTCTTTCTTCTTCTTGTATATGTTCCCATTCATCAGCATACTCACCAAGCTCTTCTTTCATATTACCACTGTTGGTTCTTGCAATTCCAGATAATGTCTTTTTGTGTGTAGACTCCTTAAATATTGTTTCGGCTTTAGGTAAAGAATCTCCCATCTCTGCAACCTCAAAGGTAGTTAGCTTTGCAATCAACATCTCTCTACTAAAGTTCATAGTCAAAGGTATAATATCTTCTATAGTCTGAACTTTGGTTTTGTAAACAGGTGTCAATGATCTAAGAATATTTGCAATGACTTCTTCCTCTTCATAAGTGCCTTTAGAATTTTGGATTCCAATCACAACCTTAGTAACTCTATGTACATAAGCCCTAATATTTTCATCATCTTTCATTTTCAAATTTTCCATCCTTGTTTTCCAATTTTGTAACTTTTCTTGCTTAGTAAGTTGTCTCCTTCATATAATGCTTTGAATCTTTTCCAAATTTTGTGTGCTGAATCCAGATCTTTTACCTTAGTAAATTCTCCTTCAGAAAGTGTGTTGATCAGTGCTTCCCTTGCGATTATGTTATATAAAAATGTCTTATTTTCTTCGTCAATAGCTTTATCTAATTAATCCTCAGCCTTCATGGTTACCTCATTTTTCATGATCATCTAGTAGTCGATACCCAAACATAGAAAATGTGTTCGCATCTTGTTCTTCTAGTTGTCAAAGTTTTCAGGATCAAATTTTGGACTATCCTTCCTATAGAATGCCATCTCCAAGATCACCTCAATCTATTACTATTTCTCTCTAAGGACTAGTAGCTTTGATACCAATTGTTAGGAATAATAGTCCACCAACAAAACTGAGAGGGGGGGTGAATCAGTTGTGAGAAAGATTATTAAACTTTAAACTTTAAACAATGTGCTACATGAAATCAAATGATAACACAGTAAATGCCAACATAATAACACAATATTTTTTTTTCAAGGAAACCCTATTAAAGATTTAAAAAAAAACAAGTGGGAATTAGCACCCACAAATGATGTACTAAGAGTATAGTATCCCTATTAAAAGATCTAGTCATGTTAGGAGCTTATTAAAACATTACACTAGATTGTCCATGTTAAAGGACAGACCTTGTTAGGAGTCAAAGAAATGTAGGCTCACTACCCAAAGAAGGTTTTGTCCACCTCTAGAACTCATTGTTCACAAAATAAGTGTATATAAAGGAAATACACAATTCTTGTGAACTATCTGATAGCAACTATCTTTTCTTGATCAGTTCCAATGAAGTATAAACTATCCTCTCCTCTACATCCAGTAGATACAAGCTCGCAGCTTCCATAATCCTCTTTTACAATACTTCCATACTACTTACCTTTTCAAAATAAAAGATCTTACATATATACCCTATTACAATAAATGATCAAGTCATCCAATTAGGCTTTCCTAATATACAAATAATTACATAGCCCCTTGCTAAGATACACCTAGTATCTATAATAAGTATACAATAATTACATTTCAACAATCAAGGTCCAACATCTGTAATTCATGCTTTCTATCCATAATACATGCTACAATTCTAAAGTCAGCCCTAAATAGGTCTCCTTGAGAACACACGCCACAACTGACATCATCACACTTCACATGACTTGCTAAGATCAAAGAACATTCCTCAATATGTTATCTATCATCCCTTAAGCTCACATACATTGAATCCACATCACCTATAAAATACACTCAAAACATAGAGACTAACTCTGTCAAATTCCACTGTCACGGTCTAGAAACCAGTCTTCACCAAATCTTTTGTTGCTCAACCAATATTCATACACTATAATGACCAGTGAGTTCTCTTCATAGAAACATATGTTGACATCAGTGACAAAACATGAATGACAACAACATTAGTACCTAACAAGACAATGATGTTGATTAGTGATTAAACATATTAAAAGCATTGACAACACCCAATAGAGCTATGGTAATCATGCTCATATTGTAATTAAACTTCTAACTATAACATAGAAATTAAGGGTCCAATCCTTAATGACTTTTTCCATAATTGAGTAAAGGTTGTATCTAGACCAATAGGGCTAAAAATAAATTATAGTTTTGAGTAGGGTGATTAACCACATATGATGTGTTGGTATGAGAATCCTTGGACAAGGTGGTGCATTTCTTAGAAAGCATTTATCCATTCATAAGACCTTACTACATGTCTAAGTCAGTGAGGTCATACTAGATAGGGGTTTACCTAGAGTGTGATTAACTAGAGTAGTGTAGGGCCTAAACACCAAAGCTTAGATGTTACACCATCAAGCATGGAAGAGCCATTTTAAAAATGGAGGTAGTGCAGAGAACCATTTGGTTTATGGTTGGGGGTAAATCAACTTTATGATGCTCCACCTCTTTATTAAATACTCAGATGTACTTGGATGCACCTCGTCATGAAACATAATTGTATAAGTTTTCTATATTTACTTCAACACTTGGTTTAGTTCTTATTTTTCTTATAACTATTAGTAATAATAGAGGCAAAACTATTTTTCATTTTGAAATTCATATGATTTTATTATTGCAAAAATGAAATGTTATTTGATAAAAGTAGAATAGATCACGTAGTTACTTTATTTTTCACAAAAAAATGTTATAGCTAGTTGAGTAGATTTGATTTACAACAAGTAATGTTGAGTTTGATTTATTGCAAAGTAGTTGCATGTTACAACCATTTTTAACAGATTTCCTTGGATATCCTCTTGTGCCATTTGCATTGTTTTTAGCGGATTTCCTTAAATTTAATGCTTTCCTTGGTTATCCTTTTGCATTGTTTGCACCATTTTTAGCGGATTTCTTTGGATACAATGCTTTCCTTGGTTATCTATGGATGACTTGACTAGAATAGCCCAACTTGCTAGACCATTCAACTCCATCTTTGTATACTTAATTAACAATGAAAACAATTAATTGTAACTATCATTTTAAGGCTTACTACTATTTAGTAACAATACATATATCTCAGTATTCTTAATGGGTACATTATTTGGGAATTTCCATGATCATATTAGTTTTTAATGACAATAGTATTAGCAACATAAGCTAGGAACTTACTAAAAACTATCTCAAAACAAAAATATCATGTTCACTTAGCTCAAGTAAGCCTAAACTTATATTAGATTGTAGATGGTAAGGAAAACATTGTTATGAAGTAAACATGACTTCATGAGAGCATTATTTAGCTGAGAATGTATGAAAGTAAAATGTGTTACAAAGTTAGCACATACATGTATAAATATATTGAAAAGAAAGATTTCAATCTAAAATAACTAAACACCTATCTTGACAATGTCTCTTTTTAATTGATGATATCTTAATGAGTTATGGTAGTTATGCTCAAACTGTAATTAAACTTCTGACATAACATAGAAATTAAGGATTCAATCCTTAATGAATTTTTCCATAACCAAGAAAATATTGTATCTAGACCAGTAGGGTCCAAAAGAAATTATGATTTTGAGTAGGGTGATGAATTGGGACTGCAAGTATGATGTGTTGGTATAGGAATTCTTGGCCAAGGTGGTGCATTTATTAGAGAGCATTTGTCTAGATTCATAAGACCTGACTACATCTCTAATTTAGTGAGGTCATACTATACAAGGGTTTATGTAGAGTGATAATCAACTAGAGAAGTGTAGGGCCTAAACACCAGAGCTCAGATGTCATTTGATCCATCACATGTTACACCCTCAAGAAGGGTAGAACTATTCTCCAGATGGAGGATGTGTGGAGAACCATTTGGTTCATGGTTAGGGGTAAAGCACCTCAATGACTCTCTCTCTCTCTCTCTTTGGCAAATAGTTAGATGTACTTAGATATGCCTCATCACAAAACATAATTATATAAGGTTTCTATATTTACTTCAACACTTGTTTCAGTTATTATTTTTCTTATAACTATCAGTAGTGATAGTGGTAAAAATGTTTTTCATTTTATTTTATTATTGCAACAATGAAATGTTATTTGATAAAAGTAAAATAGCTCATGCACTTACTTTAGTTTTTTTTTAAATGGTGTAGCTAGTTGCATAGATTTGATTTACAAAAAGTAATGTTGAGTTTGATTTATTTTGAATTAGTTACATGTTACAACCATTTTTAGTAGATTTATGTAATGCCTCGCTAGGGAACCCAAGAGAAATTAACCTAAAACATGCTACTAAGTTTACAAAATATTTTTTTTCTTAAAAGTTTACAAATAATAATGAATAACAATGCGGAAGCAATATAACATAAGACAATACATACTTACAAATGTAACTCATTTACATATTACAAATCCCAAGGGTTCCATGACGTAGAATTGTGTAAGCTAATTAATCTACTAAAGACAACAAATAATATACAATCTCCATGTAATGCAAAGGAATCAAAAGTACATCATCTCATAAATGAAAACATAGATACAATTGATACCACAAGGTAAACATAATAGCCAACATCCACTACACAAGTCACTGGGTATGTAATAATAAACCATGATATAAAGTACAAGTACAATATATGAAAGATAAGAGAAAGTCTCCAACAAGAACAAGAAGAAGGTAACCAAAACAAGGATCATCCAACACCATCACGAATGTCAAAATCTCAATGGTAATAGAATCACTACCACCCAACCAAGTGGAACCAAAAATTCCACTCCCATCATGTTGAGGAGATAACAACAGACCCCACTCAGATAACAAACACCAAAATCAACCACAATACAAACTAAGCAAGGTATTTTGAAAGCTCTCAATCTAGAAAAAGGTACAATAGTAATTGCAAAGATAATACATACTCAAGTAGAGGAAACCAACACATGTAGGAAACATAAGATGTATATAGGGAAGTGTCATCACATACATTGAGCCCTTGAGTTTTGTCCTAGCAACCTCTCTAGACCCTGACACTCAAGTAACCATATGTGACATCAATAAGCCTCTCATACGGACAAGGCTACTAACCATGCAAGACCTCAATAAAATATTTTATCTCACTCCCATCTTAGTCAAGACCTCAATCAAGTACTCATGCATGGGTGAGAAACACATCTTATTAATTTAGTTTAAACCCCCCATTCAATGTATCATATTATCACTTTATTAAGTTAATTACAATAAGTGATCCTAGTAGCCACTTGTGGGCCCCGATGCTTATTGCAAGTCACTCCCATCTATACACCTAGATAACCTACCCTAAGCTCATAAGTTATAAAAACATCTCATAAATCCAAGATGTGATAATCCATAAAAGATACTTGGAACACCTACTGGTCCTCAAACCATAAACTCATAATTCCACACTTATCCTCAAACTATCACATCACAAAATCCATACTAGTCCTCAAACCATAACATCATAAAAATATACTCTCTTAAAGAGTTCACAAAATAATAAACTTAAAATGAACAAAGGTTGGGTAAACAGATCAAAACCATTATCACATTACAAGCATTGTAAATATCTATGTCACTCTAGAAAGGTAAAACTCCAAGCCTCTAATAACAATTTCTAAAAGCCAACTTAATGCTACCCATACCGACAATCAAACACAACAACCAAAAACTTCAATAATAAACACACCAACAATAAATTCTCATCAAATAATATTTAATTATATGTCATTATTATTCTTTTCTTTTTTTTCTAAAAGAATTCGCGTGTATGAAATTTTTTTTAATAATTTTTTAAATTTTTTTTCTAAAATAGAATTTCTAAATATAGAATACTGCTACATGCAAATTCCAAAAAGATTTTTTTATAAAAAAAATATTTTTTAATTTTAATTTTCTAAAAAAATAGAATTTCTAAATATAGAATATTGCTACATGCAAATAAAATATCTTTCTTAAAGAACATGCAAGTGAATATATCTTTCCTAAATAACATGCAATTGAATATATCTTCTTTAAATAACATGCAAGTGAATATACCTTCCTTAAATAACATACAATTGAATATATATCTTTCCTAAGTAACATGCAACTGAATATATCTTCCTTAAATAACATGCAAATGAATATACCTTTCCTAATAACATGCAACCGAATATATCTTACTTAAATAACATGAAAGTGAATATATCTTCTTTAATAACATGCAATTGAATATATATTTCTTAAATAACATGCAACTCAATATATCTTCCTTAAATAATACACAACCGAATATATCTTTCCTAAATAACATGCAACTAAATATATCTTCCTTAAATGTCATGTAAGTGAATATATCTTTCCTAAATAGCATGCAACTAAATATATCTTCCTTAAATAACATGGAAGTGAATATATCTTTCCTAAATAGTATGCAAGTGAATATATCTTCCTTAAATAACATGCAAGTGAATATATCTTTCCTAAATAGCATGCAACTGAATATATCTTCTTTAAATAACATGTAAGTGAATATATCTTTCCTAAATAACATGCAAGTGAATATATCTTTCCTAAATAACATGCAACTGAATATATCTTCCTTAATTAACATGCAAGTGAATATATATTTCTGAAGTAACATGTAACTGAATGTATCTTCCTTAAATAACATTCAACCAAATATATATTTTCTAAATAACATGCAATTGAATATATCTATCTTTCACACATGCAAATCTATATTATTTATATGCACCTATCTATATTTCTATTTCAAAAGCATGCATTTTCTCTAAAAATGAACTCTTTCAAAACCCTCAAAACCATGGAAGGTCATAATTGAAAATGAATCAAAGCAAAACTTTTAAAGAAAGCCCTAATTGAATTATCTTTCCAAAAGATTCCCTAACATTCTTGATTATCAAAGAAATGCATCTTTTTAACTAACACTCATCATTTCCACACAAGATCTAATCAAATGTGAAGAAGACAATGATTTCAATGGACAACTTTTAAGGATTTTAAAACCCTACCTTAATACACAAAGTTGAATCAAAAATTAATTCCAAATCTTGAAAACCCAAAGCTTTTGAAAACATCAAAACTTTAATCCTCCAAAAATTTGCCAAGAGAGAATTCTTCTAAACCTGATTGAATTATGTCTCCAAATGGTCTCCTAGCTCTTTTATATAGAAAACATAGATACCAAAGTTGAAATAATGCAACTCCAAAATAAAAAAATAGAACTCAACTGTTAAAAATAATAAAGTTGTTAAATCCAAATTGATGCAAGGATAGGTTCAAAAGGGGCCAAACAATGGCACACTCTAATGATCCAACCTACTCAACAACGCACGGAAGCAACAACACACAATAGTGAGAGAGAGAGAGAGAGAGAATGCAAGATCTTTCATTATATTTTCATCAAATAGAATCATACATGCTGAGTTGTAAGGCCTTCTCGATTATGGCCTGATATTACAATGAATTCTAGAAGTCCTCAAACATGTGAGGATTTGTCAGAAATCTCCAATTTAATCTCTTCTATCTTCTATCCAAAAATTGACTCTCTAAACTCTAAACAGATAATTATATTTATAAAAGAGACCACTGAACTGAGTCGGCCTTCAGATCCATAATCAACATAAGAAACGGTCAAATCTGGGACCACATGCTTCCCAATGATTGATATCAACATTAAATTCATGACCCAAAATGAATGCACAAGTCGGCCACAACAGAAACTAAAACTAAACCCGTCGATAAGCAAGGATAACTAAGCAACAAACAAGCAATGCCAAGCGCTAGTGAAACAACCAACCACCCAGGAGATAACTAACCACACTCGGTAATCAAAGGAAACCACCCAACTACTGACCAACTGAGTCAAAGTAGGAACCAAGAAACACAGACAAACTTCAAAAAAAAATTGGTGACACAGGATTGCCAAGGACCCAAGATGCTCCTGCATTAGACATGTGGGGTTATTTTGAAATGATTCTCCAAATCATTTGGTAGGTATGATCTGAGTTGCATCCAAATTAGACTATGAAATCCATGAACCATCTTCCATCACTCTATTCTTCCACTTTACCAAATATTCCATATACTATTTTCCTCTTGTACTTTTTCCAACTCTTTGCTTCAGGATCTGCTCAACTTATTTATTCTGCTTCTTAGGATACTCTGTCGGTATTGTCACTTCTTCATTAGGTTCATGATACTCATACAAATTAGCAATATTGAAAATTGGTGATATGTCCATGTCATCAGGTAACTCAATTTCATATGCATTTCCACTGTCAAATTTCCTCAAAATCTTGCACAGTCCAAACTTCTTCATCTTTAGTTTCCCATATGTTCCAACAGGAAATCGGCCTTTCTTCAAATGAACCATCACTTCATCACCAACATCAAAATTTTTATGTCTCCTTGATCTATTAGCTTTGTCTTTGTATTTTTGATTACTTTATTCCAGCTTCAACTTCACATCTGCATGCAATGTCTTCATATACTCAACAAATTTTACTCCTTCAACACTTCTCTTACTTTCATCAGCAATGTCTCTCAAATCAGATATATCTCTCGGCTATGTGCCATTCACAATCTCAAATGGTGTCTTTCTAGTACTCCTATTCACTAAATTATTGTATGCAAACTCTGCTTGTGCCAATATAGAATCCCAATTACTAGGTGTGTCTCCAACTAAACATCTCAAAATATTTCCCAAAATTTTGTTCACAACTTCAATTTGTCCATCAGTTTGTGGGTGAAATGTAGAACTATATTTCAACTTAGTGCCAAATTTCTTCCAAAGGGTTTTCCAATAGTATCCAACAAATTTATTGTCTCGGTTAGAGATAATACTCCTCGGTAATCCATGCAATCTGACAATTTCCTTAAAGAAAAGATCTACTACATGTACTACATCTGATTTCTTTCTACAAGGTATAAAATGTTTCATCTTAGAAAATCTATCCACAACAACAAATATAGAATCATTACCTCTTACTGTCTTCGGTAAGCCAAGAAAAAAGTCCATACTGATGTCAATCCAAGGTTTCTCAGGAACAATAATCGACACATACAATCCAGTATTCTGACTTACTCCTTTTGCAACTTGAAAAACTCCACAACTTTTCACAAATTTTTGAACATATTTATACAATTGGGGCCAAATATATTTCTCCTTAAGAAAATTTCATGTCTTATCAATACCAAAATGTCTAGCCAAACCACTACTATGCTTCTCTTTTATTAGATTAGTTCTCATTACTCCTCTCGGTATACACAACTGAATACCTTTGAAAAACATACCTTCCTGAATAAAATATTCATGCCACTTAGTATCTTGTTGATCTTGAATAGGTGCTCTGCACTTTCTCCATGACTCAGAAAAATTAGGGTCAAACTCATAAGAATCCCTCATCTCATCAAAACCAAGAACTTCAATTTTCATCTCGGTCATCAAATATCTTCTTCTACTTAATGCATTAACAACTCAGTTAGTGACTCCACTCTTATGCTTTATCACAAATGTGTAACTTTAAAAATACTCAACCCATTTCATATGTCTCTGATTCAACTTACTCTGTCTGCCCAAATATTGTAAAGCCTTATGATCGGTATACAACACAAATTCACTCGGTATCAAATAATATCTCCATTTATTCAGTGCTTGAACAATAGCATAAAATTCTTGATCATACACAAAATATTTCCTTCTAGCATCATTCAACTTTTCACTAAAGAAAGCAACGGGCTTACCTTCTTGACTCAACATAGTTCTAATTGCACTACCACTTGCATCACATTCCACTTGAAATACCTTACTAAAATCAGGCAATGCCAAAATAGGTAATCTAGCAATCTTCTACTTCAGGGTCTCAAAACTTCTATTAGCTCCATGTGTCCACTTGAATTCCCTTTTAACTCCTCTCATAGTCTCAGTCATAGCATTACAAATTAAACTGAAATTCCTTATGAACTTTTGGTAAAAACTTGCCAATCCATGAAATGATCTTACCTCACTAGCATTCACAGGTGTAGGCCAATTCAAAATAGCTTCAACCTTTCTAGGATCCATCTTCAAACCATCAGCCGAGATAAAAAATCCCAAATACACAATTTCCTCTTTCATGAATAAACACTTTTTCAGATTTATCAGCAACCTTTCTTCTTTCAATCTCTGCAAAACTTGTCTAGCATGCAACAAATGTTCTTATCTAGTCTTACTGAATATCATAATATCATCAAGATATACAATCATGAACTTACCCAAGAATTTCTTCAAAACTTCATTCATCAGCCTCATAAAAGTACTTGGTGCATTAGTTAAACCAAAAGGCATAACCAACCACTCATACAAACCTTCTTTTGTCTTGAAAGTAGTCTTCCATTCATTACATTTTCTGATTTTGATCTGATGATATCCACTTTTCAAATCAATTTTGGTGAAATACTTTGCTCCAGTCAAACTATCCATTATACCATCCATTCTCGGTATAGGAAACCTATACTTCACTGTTATCTTATTGATTGCTCTGGAATCAGTACACATTCTCCATTCTCCATTCTTATTTGGTGCCAGTACTGAAGGTACTGCACAAGGACTCAAACTTTCTCTTATCAAACCTTTCTCCAGCAATTCTTGAATCTATTGATTCAATTCCTAATTCTCGGTAGGTGTCAACCGATGAGGTGCCTTATTTGGTAAACTAGCTCCAGGGATCAGATCCATACAGTGATCAATTCTTCTTTTCAGTGGCAAACCATCAGGTACATTATCAGAAATGATTTCACTATACTCGGTGAGTAACTTATCAATCTCCTCAAGAACACTATCCTCTATTTTCTTACTCGGTTTGTTAGGAATCACAACAAAACATACATCATTCCTTTTCAAGTCTTTAACAAACTTCCTTCCTTCCATCAAGCATACTTTCATAGATGTGCAAACATTACTAATAGGTTCTTCCATCAATGGTAACAAGATTTGTTTCTTTCCATCAGCCACAATAGTATATTTATGCAATCTTCCATCATACATAGCATGTTTATCATATTGTCAAGGTCTACCCAACAAAATATGACAAAAATCCATAGGCATGACATCACACAACACCTTATCATAGTACTTTCCAATCTTCAAATTTACATAACATTGTTCACTTACCAAGAGTGTATGCTCATCTTTGATCCATGAAATTTGATAGGGCTTAGGATGTTCCATCCTTTTCAACTACAATTTTGTGACCATTTCCTCAGATGCCAGATTCTCCAAGCTACCATTGTCAATGATTACCTTCCAAACTTTATTAGAAACTCTACATATGGTCTTGAACAAACTTTTCCTTACCAGATCTTCCTTTTTGCTTTCATTCTATAGTGCTCTCCTTACCATCAAGTTATTTTTCTTCTCAGGTTCATTTAGTGACTCTTCTTGCACCAAAGCATTTCTACTACTACTAGCCTTCTTACTTACTTGTGTACATTCAAATGATCTATGTCCTTCTTCTTCACAATTGTAACAAGTTCCTCAGAAACTTCCTCTGCTATAACCACCTTGGTAGTTACTGCCTCTACCTATAGATGAACATTCACCTTTCCTCTCGGTCTTGCCTTTATCCAGATTTGTCTTTTCTAGTTCAGATCTACCATTTTCACCATTGGATCTACCTCTTCCTCTAGGGAATCTACCACCTCTACCTCTTTGTCTTTGCTCATGTCTTTTGTTCAATTTCTCCTCGACCTTCAATGCAAATTGGTAAGCCTCTTCAATGTTCTCCAATTTGACCAAACTAATTTCCTCTTGGATGGAAACTCTCAAACCATTTAGGTATCTACCAATCCTTTCCACATCATCTTCATCATGTCTAGATCTGATATTCAATCTATAGAATTCCTCAATATATTCCTTTACCAAGCTATCTTTCTGCCTCAAACTTTACATTCACCGAACTAGGTTAATCTGATAATCACAAGGTAATAACTTTCCTTTTAACTTATTCACCATTTTATTCCATACCTTGATTTTGTCTTTGCCTTTCCTCTTCCTATCTAGCTATAGATGTTCCCACTATAAGGATGCATGGCTTTTCAACTTTGTGATTTCAATATTCACTTTCTTGTCTTCAAGAATGTTTTCATACTCAAAATACTTTTCTATCTCAGTGATCCAATCCACCAATTCATCAAAATCTATCTTTCCACCATACTTAGGAGGATTGAATGTGGTGTAGACTTCAGACTTTTCAAAGCCTTCAAAAATCTTTCTTCACCTTGATCCATAATAGGTGCAAGTTCTGCATTTTCCTGTTCTTCTTCAACTTCATCATCACTAACATCTTCAAGATACTTGCCTCTTCTTTGGGCTATTTCAATAGCTTCTAACCTAGTAGAAATCTACCTTAACATATCTACCAATCCTGGATCTGCATCATGCCTCCCATGAACCATCTTGACAACCCTCTACAATTGCAGGTCAGATCACAATCTGCTACCCCACAACAATCAACTAGGGCTTCAAAAGGAACCTTCAAACCTAGATCCACAGACCTAGATCAAGATCTCACCTCGCTCTGATACCACTTGATGAAAGGACAGGGTCATGAAGGGGCCAAACAATGGCACACCCTAATGATCTAGCCTGCTCAACAACACGCGGAAGCAACAACACACAATAGTGAGAGAGAGAGAGAATGCAAGATCTTTCATTATATTTTCATCAAATAGAATCATACATGTCGGGTTGTAAGGCCTTCCCAGTTACGACCTGATATTATAATGAATTCCAGAAGTCCTCAAACATGCAAGGATCTATCAGAAATCTCCAATCTAATATATTCTATCTTCTATCCAAAAACTGACTCTCTAAACTCTAAACAGACAATTATATTTATACAAGAGACCATCGAACTAAGTCAGCCTTTAGATCCACAATCAACAGAAGAAACGGTCAAATCTAGGACCATAGGCTTCCCTATTATTGATATCAACATTAAATCTACAACCCAAAATGAATGCACAAGTCTGCCACAATAGAAACTAAAACTAAACCTGCTGGTAAGCAAGGATAACCAAGCAACAGACAAGCAACGTCAAGCGCCAGTGAAACAACTAACCACCCAGGAGATAACTGACCACACTCGGTAATCAAAGGAAACCGCCCAACTACCGACCAACTCAGTCAATGCAGGAACCAAGCAACATAGACAAACTTCAAATTCTTTTTGGTGACACAAGATTGCCAAGGACCCAAGATGCTCCTGCATCACAAATCGTAGAAATAAGAACTCAACTACGACCTCATTTTTATCAACTTTAATTTATTAAAAGAGTTATTTATTTAAGTTCCTCAACTTGAAGTCACTTTAACTCAACTTGATTTTAAAAGGTTAAGTTCTACTTTTATAATAAAGTGTTTTTTAAGTTGCATTATTTAATTGTAATTAATTTAAAATGTAAAACTCAACTAATAACCACTTAACTCAAATTGCACATTTAAATTTAATTTTTATTTAATCATTATTAAAATTTTCAATTAATTAATTTTGACTTTATAATTAAATTATTTATTAAACATAGGTAATTAATTAATTCTTATTAATTAATTAACCTTATATTTAATATTTTAATATATCATAAGGTGTAATTATTTAATCTTAATTAATTTAACTTAATTAATTTCTCAATCCATTTTAACACCAAAACCACATCAAACCACATGACAGGCAACCATGAAGCAAAATTGACTAAACCAAAATGCAACAATCAAACCTAAAGGAAGGGCTCACAAATTTACATCACCTTAACGAATCTGGATAAGTAGAAAATCAAATACTTGTCCACTATTTTAAGACAATTAATGACTTAGGTTGGGATTAGACCTATATGTTATCTCCCATCTCTTACCATTAAGATATTGTGATAGAGCACGTTCATCCTGGTAATTCAAGGAAGTCGATGCCCGATACTTGAAATTCTGCATAAAAGATGAGCATGTACATACGTGTATAAATATATAATAGACAATGGTGGGGATTGACTAATCGTGTGGATCTCGTAAGCAATTAACTACGACTCTATCCCCCAACCATATCAGACACATCAAATACAAATATAAAACATACATGCCAAACATACACATGCAAGTATGGGGTCAATAAAACCATAAATGTAAACACATAACATCAAATACATCTAAAGATTTAATACAAACATGAAAAGTGGCATAAAAAAGTCTATCCAATTAAACTAAAAAATAAACTATGGGAGCACCATTGCAATTTCCTTGGATACAATGCTTTCCTTGGTTATCCATTTGCACCATTTGCAGCATACTACTATTTAGTAACAATATATATATATCTCACTATTCTTAAGAGATACATTATTTGGGAATTTCCATGGTCATATTAGTTTTTGAATGAAAATAGTATTAGCAACATAAACTAGGAACTTACTAAAAGCTATCTCAAAAATAGAATACCATGTTCACTTAGCTTGAGTAAGCCCAAACTTATATCAGATTGCAGATGGCAAGGAAAACATTAAGTTATGGTGTAAACATGATTTCATGAGAATAGATTCAACTCAGAATGTATGGATGTAAAATGTGTAGAGTTGGTACATATATGCATAAATTTATTGAAAAGACAAATTTCAACATAAAATAAGTAAACACCTATATTAACAATATCTCTTTTGAATCGATGACATCTTAATGAATTATGGAAGCCCTACTTAGACTATAATTAAAATTCTTACTATAACATAGAAATTAAGGATTTAATCCTTAACAACTTTTTCCATAACCGAGCAAAGCTTGCATCTAGACTAGTAGGATCAAAAATAAATTATAATTTGAGTAGGGTGATGAAATGGGACTATGCATATGAGTGGCACATTACTTAATAAGCATATGTCCATTCATAAGAATTGACTACACCTCTAAGTCAATGAGGTCATACTAGATAAGGGTTTACCTAGAGTGAAATTGATTAGAGAACTATAGGGCCTGAACACCATATCTTAGATGTCATTTGATCCATCAGATGCTACACCCTCAAGTAGGGTAGAGCCATTCTCTAGATGGAGGATGTGTGAAGAACCATTTGGTTCATGGTTGGGGGTAAAGCACCTCAATGATGATCCCCCTCTCTAGAAGATAGTCAAATGTACTTGGATACATCTCATCACAAAACATAATTGTATAAGGTTTATATATTTACTTCAACACTTGTTTCAATACTTATTTTTCTTATAACTATTAGTAGTGATAGTCGTAAAAGTATTTTTTAGTTTAAAATTCATATGATTTTATTGTTGCAACAATGAAATTTTATTTGATAAAAGTATAATAGCTTGTGTACTTACTTTATTTTAAAAAAAATGTTATAGCTAGTTGTGTAGATTTGATTTACAATAAGTAATGTTGAGTTTGATTTATTGCAAATAAGTTGTATTTGATGTACAACCATTTTAAGAAAATTTCATTGGATGTAATGCTTTCTTTAGTTATCCTTTTGTGCCATTTTCATTATTTTTATAAAATTTCCTTAGGTAAACTAAGGTAAATGAAAATGGGTTTGGCAGTAAACCAGTCAAACCAAAAAAAAATTTAAATGCAACTCTTTGGCGGCAAGCTGACCAAAGAGGGTTAGAGAAAACAATAAAACCTACAACACAAAAGTTAGAAAAGGAAGCTCTTAAGCTTCTCTCTCAAACAAGAGTCTCCAATGAGATGTGCTCCCAAGAATGGTAACCTTAAAAAATACACTCAAACAAGCATTAGCAATCCAAGCTCTAATACCATGTAAATAAAAATAATGAGAGTAAGGAAAGAAAGTAATCCAAGAGAGATAGTTAATGAAGGAGAAGTTACCATGAGAAAACCAAGTACTAGGAGCAAACATCCAAAATCCACGACAAGGAGACAATAAGATTTTGAAAGGGGAAAAGCAAATAAAAACCCCTTGTGACATTGTGAATGAGGCCATAGCCTAACATGTGTGTGTGTGTGTGTGTGTGTGTGTGTGTGTGTGAGAGAGAGAGAGAGAGAGAGAGAGAGAGAGAGAGAGAGAGAGAGAGAGAGAGAGAGAGAGAGATTCATTAAAATAACTTCATCTGAAGAAAATGAGAGAGGAGAGCATCTCTTTTATAGAGATGAAGAGAGGAGTTATTATGTAACTCACTAATATATGAATGCCATCATCCATAATAGGTGTGTGCAAAGTGTCAAGATCCTAATAAGGAGGATAAGCTAATTTCCTTATTAAAGGAATTACAAAAAGTGGCATGTCCTCACACTTGGACTAGAGGAAAAAATACATGTAGGGATTCCATAGGAATCTCCTAATTAAATAAAAGAAGGATACCTTGGTTTATCCTCAAATAAATAAATAATTACAACCAAGGAAAGGTTAAAAATTATAATAGATTTCTTTGGATACACTGCTTTCCTTGGTTATCCTTGGATGGGTTGACTAGCATAACACAACTTTCTAGACCATTAAACTCTATATTTGCACCAAACTGTCTCTTAGGATGAGTGAAACTAGCATAACACAACTTGCTCGATTATTTTCTACTCTTCCTCCTCTTTTATTTTTCTGATTACCTAGCATAACACAACTTGCTAACATGCATAATTCATGACTCTTCCTCTCTCTCCTCCATGATCCCATATGCATAGAACACCTTGCTAGTTGGTTGGACCGCATAGTCTTATCTCATCCTTGATGTGTTCTTTTTCTCTTTCTATGTGACCATGTGTACTCTTGCAATAGCATTCCAAACATGATACTAGCGGTTGAGACATTTTGTTTATCAAGGTCTCTTTAACAAGTTGATTTGGAGCCTTGGTTTTTTAGTACTAACTCCTTTGTTGTGGGTCTTTTTTGTATAACCTTGCACGTGCTTATACGAGCTAAGATCTTTGTTTGGGGATTTGTTCCCTTGAGCTTAGTGACATCTTATCTCTTTGTAGTCTTTCCCATAAGCATCTCTCTCTCTCTCTCTCTCTCTCTCTCTCTCTTCTACTTTATAATGAGTTTGCATGTATGACTTGTTGGATTAGGTGTGGAAAGGTAAGTACTGAGAGGAGAGGGGTGAATCAGTACTGTAAAACACTTTTAAACTTATTTGAACTTTTTTCAAAATCATTTACTAATTCCTTATCATTTGCATGCATCACATGAAATATCTAAAATATTTAACATATAACTCATAACACAAATATTTGGTATCACAAAAATCCTTGTTAGAAGATAAAAATTGCAGTGGGGATGACACCCACAAGACTTTACTACTACAGAATAAAGTTTGCTTGGTTAGAGCTACAATGTTTAGCTATTTTTGATAGCTTACCTTGTTAACAGTATTAACCCAATTAAGATTCTTTAGACTGCTAAGTCTACCTTGTAAAAGGATTTTACAATTATAATCTAAGAATTGCACCTGATTAAAGGATTTACAAATAAGATATGCTAGGATCTACTCAGTTAAGAGACTTTACAACCCTAATTAATCTTTAATCAGTAACAATAAATTTATCTATCAAACTTGCATCAACATATGCTATTCAGACTCTATGTGCTCAATAACTCATTACCTCATACTGTATACCTTTCACAATATCAATTCAGTACTCGCTAGATCTCAATCTTTATTTGTTCTTCACTGCTCTGTTACTCGATGGCTTTACTTCTCATCACCTTCTCAATAATCTATTTCATACATGCAATCTTCTCTAGCATTCATATCACCACCATCATACACACTCTAATTTTTACTTATCTGGTCTATTTATACAATTCTTGAAGCAGTGTTAGATGTTCTAGAATGTTCTCTTCAAGTGGTGGTAGCATTGATTACTCTTCCAATGCATATTCCATCCTTAATTCTCATTGGTGAATCTCACCTTGTAATCAAGTGTAATCATCATGTTGTAATCTCCAATGTTCTATTATATGATCTCCTCAATATGAGTAAACTATTTTCTATTCGGTGTCCAAGTTCAATGTACTTAAAGACTCTTATGGTGTCGGCTTGTTACGCTTGGTAACACATTTTCCTTAACTCGGTAACTATCTTCTCTTATCAGTTTGATGCTCGATACAACTTAGTTTTCAGTGCTTGGTTATGCCTCACTCGATGCTTTTGCTTGCTTTTTCTTTACCAAAATTCCTTTTCTTCTAATTTCCTTTATCGAATGACTTTCTCTACTTTACCAACTTGTCTTTTCTTCATTAATGAATGACTTTGATAAACAATATAACTTCCTCATAACTAATGACAACAAAATAACTCTTAGGAATATCAATCTCCCCCTTTGGCATTAGTTTGGTATGTTTTTTAAAAACTTCAAAGTCATCAATCAAAATTAAAAAAAATTGTCCTTGTCTATTCTTCTTCCTTGGTAAACATATTACTCCCTCTGAAGTAATAATTCAGTACATATCCATAACCTTTTGTATATATTCAATTGTATCATATATTCTTATACATATTCCTCTTACTTAGTCATATGTACACAATATTTCATTCCTCTGTATTCCAAAACTTAAATGTATTCCCCCTTATATTTTTATATTCTTATCCAAACACATGTATTTTCCCCCTTTTTAATAAAAATGCCAAACCATATTAACTTATTGATTATCTGGTGTGGGGATCTTATCAAAAATGTTTTTGTACTTATCATGTGCATCCTTGAGTGATGCCTTCTAGGTATCCTTCAATGTTTGCAACACTATTATCTACTTGCTTATATCTATTGTAAGACTTACCATACTATCCATAACACTTACATCTCGTGTGCTAACTAAATCTTTAGCCTTTTGAATTTGTCTCTATAGTGATTCTATGTTGGGGATCAAAATTGTTTGGAGTTCTAGTAGATCCATCTTGACTTGATTCTCCTCCTTTCTCAACTCAAATTTCACTCCCATCAAGTTCTTTAGTCTCTCATAATATTTTTTTATTAACTTAGGCTCGGTGGAATCTTAGATAATCGCTCAGTGAGCTCTTTTTCCACATTGGTATCTTTTTCTTTTATCTCCTTTGTAAAATTAGATATTAAAAAAATCTTTTAAAATAATGAAAGAATGGATTGTAGTTCTTGTTACAATTCATTTATTAACTCTGAAAGAGTTACCTTGTCTAAAGAAATTGATTTAAGAACTTCTTCAATCACCTTTGTCTCCATCTCCTTCTTGTGAACTTTCAGCATATTTTCGGCAGTATATGTTCCTAGATGGTTAATCTGACTGACAAGTTCTCTCAGCTGACTATATATGTCTCCTTTTACATTTATTGTTGCCTCAGGTAAAATCTCATTAAAAATACTCTTTACTTTCTCCAACACATCTATTTTTTGCTTCTTGGCTAAGAGCTTGTCTTAAGAAGCTTTCCTATTTAACAAGTCTCTGAACTTAGAGAGTTCCTTAGGGCTCATGGTTAAGTAATCGACCTTCGGTATAACAATGAATTCATTTATATCAACTTCTTTTTCTAATTTTCTCTTCTTTGATTTTCCCTTTGAACTAGATGCCTTGTTTTCATCTGATTGAGTAGATGTTTGTTCAGTTTTATCTTCCTTTTCTTTCTTTTGTGCTTCTTGTTTTGTTTCTTCCTTCTTCTCTTGTTCCTCTTCTTTCTTTTCTTGTGTTTCCTCTTTCTTATCTTCTACCTTTTCTTTCTCTTTTCCTTTTTCCTGCATTTGTCCTTTGGTCTTGGTGGGGGTCATCGATCTTTATTTTGACCTTGAGTAGATTCAGTCTTTGTAGTTTTCTTAGTTTATTTTGTTTTGGTATCCTTTGCAGGCTCAATAGGGACCTCAGCTTTGGTAGGTGCATTCCCTGTCACCTCTATCTCAGGAAAATTAAATACTTGAACAATGATAGGATCTTATGACAACAACCTAGCCTTGGTAGAATCATCTACATCCATAGCTTCTAACTCTATGGCCTTAGTTTCCATGACATCTTCATCATCTTTGACTGTTTCATCTGGATCTTGTTCAATGATGTCTTCAATTATTACTTATTCTTGATTTGTTATCAACTCAACTAGTTTGGATTTGTCTTCTTGTTCTTTAACTCCTTCAATAGTCTATTGATCTATAGAGAAGATCTTTCTCCAAATATCATCGGTGTCTTTTTGTACTTCTTCCAGTTGACCAACCATAATACTCAATGCCCTTCCCTTTACTAGAAATATTTTAAAATATTCATTTAAAGTATCTTTTATTCCTCTCTTTATCAGGTCCAGGACAATGATTGCAAGGGACCTTTCTCTCATTTATTTTTCAACAGCAAGAGCATACGTGCATCTTGCATCTATTTTCTAATAAAACTCATTATCCATTTTTTACTACTTCCACAGGTGTTGTTCTAAACTTATGTAGTGTGGCAATGGAAATCTCTTCAATCTTATTCTTTTCCTCATTAGTCCTTGTGTCATACTTTAATTTTTTTCATAATTGGATGTCCACCATATCTTTCTAGTGTCTTGAGAAACTCATCAAGACTTTTCACCTTCTTACTCGGTGCAACCTTAAACTGTGATAGGTCATCAGATTCAATATCACTATCCTTTTTGTAATTTCAATTTTCTTCTTGGCCTACCAGTGGCCTTGCTTTCTTTAACATATGTCTTTATCTTCATAAGTTCAACTTCTACTTTCTTCTTCCCTTTCGGTGTAGAGGTAGACCTTGTAGATGGTCTTACATCGATTGGCTAGGGGTTTCCTTCTTTACTTTAATCTTCTTCCCCTTGATCTCTAAAATCTCAACAACTTCAACTTCATCACCAACAATGCCTAGACTCTCAAATAATACATTTATCATTTTACTTATTTTCCTAATAGCTTTAGATATCAATATACCTACCCTTATTTTCTCCTTAACTTATTCATATGTTCCATACTGAGTTGAACTTATGTCAACTAGTTTCTTTAATAATCCTTTTATTTGAATAATGGAAACATCTATATTGATTTCATAACCCATACGTGGTAACCACTCGGTTCTAGGTTCCACAACCCTTATGATACAAACATCAGTATCAACTCCAAAACATAATTCATCCTTGTATTCTTCCACTAACTGAGGTGGAATTATGTATCTCTTGTGCATTCTAGATTGAAACTTGCTAAAATAGTCATGCATAATTACATTAAAATTATCACCCATGCCTTGAATAAATTCACTAATTTGATAAACAATGGGTTTATCTTCTTTCCATGTAAATTCACCCACTGTAGGAAATAAATTTTGGAAGTAAAAGAAAATACATACCAACAGTGGTCTAAACTTCAATGTATTTGTCTTTTCTTTCCTTATGGTGTTCATGTTGTCATTCAATTGTTTCAACATCTCACACAAATCAATCTTCATGTACTTTTTAATAATTTTGTAGGCTATGTCTATTGCTCCACAAGATACGTTGTCTACCCAAGATGATTATAAAATCCTATAGGATATAATATTTGATGCAAACTTCAATTCAAGGTCTTCAACAATAGATAGCTTCAGTCCTCTTCCATCCCATTTAGCTTTAGTAAGCTCACACAACTTATTATTATATGTTTTCTTGTAAGCCTTTGGTCTATCACCAGCCGAAAACCCTGTTACTATATGCAAAACATCCTTTGTAATTTTCACCGGCCCATCAAACCACATAAACTGATCATGTACTTTGCTTAGTAAAATTCTCATCCATTCATGTTTAAAAATTGTTGGTACATGCATTGCATGGACCAAACCCTTGGTCTGCAAATGTGTGCGGTCGCTCTTCAAATTTTCATTTACACACAGGTTTATGTAAGATGTGTCAATCTCTCCTTGACATATGTCTTCAATCTTGCAGTGGATGAAGGCGCGAACGTCTTCAATCAATATGACTCTTGGTGGGATCAAGGATAGGGCTCTAGTTTTGTCAATTTTAGTAGCAACGTCAAGATGAATCTTATATTTTGGATTTATAGGGTCAATCTTCTCGACTACGACTGTTTTTTGCATTTTGGGTGCCATTGTGATCTTGAAATAGTTCAAAAAATACCAGGGTTCCAATAGAATAGTAATTAGAATATGTAAATTTAGCTCGGTAAATGCTTCAAATACCTCTAGTGATCTTTGTAGATGCTCAAAACACTCAACTGAATGCTCATAATTGATTTCTGGTCTTTTATCTATCAATGCTTCAAAGTGCTCATGAAAGTGTAAGGTAACAATGAAATAAAAAACCCTCTATTTATAGTTTTTCCTTTAGGTTAGGGCTTCCAATAGCTATAATATGCATTTAATGCTTCTTACCTAACTTGATTTTACCATTAACTGAACTACACTTTACTTCACCAAATACAACAAAATAGCTTAAACACTTTACCAATCATCATATGAAATGATAACTTCACAAATTATATCCAAATGCATCTTAGTATGTTGATATGGATATTTGCACTAAATCTACGAACCGATTTAAGATACAGTTTAGATTATCAGCTCCTACACATACCTTTGACCGATTAAGTGAAGATAGGTGCACTCGATCCAAAGGATGTGGTGCCATTAGATGTTCCCAATTCTATTCCATCATCTTGAGACTTTCTACTCAAAGTATTATTTTTTTTCTCTCTAATCTCATCAATTTTAACTTGAGTCTTTTCATTCGGTTGTTCCTTGGTTGAATCCTTATTTCGGTACTTGCAGTCCTTGGCTAGGTGACTGACTCTGCGACAATGGAAACAAGCTATCCATTCCAGTGTTTCTACATGATTTCATGTTGTTCATTCCATGCATCCTAAAGTAGTTTACAACAATGTGACCAAATCTTCCACATGCAGTATAAGTAATCCTTGTATTATAATCCCATGGTATAATAGGTCCTTGTAAGTTGTTGTCAACATTTTATCGATTAGGGACCCATTTCTCATTTTTCCTTAGTGACCTACATTCTCTGTATTTATGACCATATCTCTTGCAGTTTTTACAGTAACCTTCAAACCTTGGATTCCTTGGATTATTAATAAATCTTGATCTACATTCAAATGCGTTATGTCCATACTTATTGCAATTGTAACAATGACCTTTAAACTTAGGAGTATTTTTTGGATTACCTCCTTTACTTTTGCAAACATTTGTTGTGTGTCCAGGTTTCCCACAACAATAACATATAGGCTTCTTAGAATTCGGTGGATTGGAATTATCTTGGTTGGCTACATGTTTGGAGGACTCACCCTTCTTGGTGGTATTGTTTGCATTGTAACTGAGTCAAGTGTCTCTTGGTTGTCTTTGATTTCTCAGTTGTTCATCCAAAATATTCAAAGCTTCTTCATTTCTTTTCAAGACTTCATTAGCATCTCTCTCAAATTTCAGATCATTCTTCAGATGTTCATTCATAGATCTCAGATCAACAATCTCTGCAACTTTCATTGCAACATCCTGATTTGCAATAACAAGTTGGTTTATCAAGTTATAGTTAGTTTGTACCTGTATGCACCCTAAAATGGTCGCCTAGACTTTGGTCCCCATTCAGCGATTTATCAAATTCCTGAATCAATATTTTCAAAAATCAGCATTTTTCAATTATATCAATTTCCTTGATCAAATCCTATTTTATCATTTTTGATTATTTGTCTTGGGCTAACCATTTTATCCTAAGTCTTTATTTATTAAAAGGAATATTTCCTCCCCTTTTATTAAATAAAAAGCCCCCACTTTTCATCTTATCCTAAGTTGCACAAATAAAGCATTATCCATATTTTATAAATAGGGAAAAAACACTTTTTGTCTCATGTGAATACAAAAGTCAACCCTTATTTTCTCATTGGAAGATATTTGTGCACATGGATTTCTCCTCTTTCAAGCTCCACCATTGATTAAATCTTTTGCCTCTTAATCTCCATGGTCCATTCCTTCTCATTTCCTATAAAAGAAGAGCTCTCTTCCTCATTTGCATATATCCATTCATTTTTATGCTAACTTTATGCTGCAGGTTTTCTAGGTTATTTGGAGCTCTTTGAAGACTTTCTTGCATCCAAGCTTTGAAGACATTGTTGTTGCATCTCATTTAGCTTGCTTTCATAGTTGCATAATCATGACATTCTTAGTATAGATTTGTTTTATGCAATAGATTAGTCTCACATAGCTTAATTAGGAGGGATTGTAAGACTTGTACTTTCCTTTCATAGTCTAGTTTGCACTTTCCTTTCATAGATTAGATTTCCTTTCAAGCATTGCATTGTTATCATTTAGCTTATCTTGCATCTTCATTCTTATTTTACTTTCATTGCATTTCCATTTGGATTCTTGGAGATATTAGCACTCTTGCCCTTGTCTTCACTTGAATCTCTCATTGTGTGGTTGACTAGCAAGGTCATTAGCTTCATAACTCTAGCTGAGAGCAATTTTACAATCTTGCAACTCCATACATAAAGAGCTATGGATCAATTTTTGAGACCTTATTCTTGAGTGTTCTTGATTGTAAGGATTCATATAAGTGCACTACTTTTGTGTGTACATTTCTGGCGCCCACTGTGGGGCTCAAACCCATGACCGTCAGCATTTCTTGATTGTCAGAATTCATACATAGGGGAGGGGTCTACTTGAAAAGGGCGTTAAGTGTTCCAAAAATTTCCCCCTTTTTATGATTTCTTGACCTTATTATTTTTCTAAGGTGTGGACTTACCTTGAGTTTGTGTGAGGAGTTAAATGTTCCACTTTCTTGGACTCACTTCACACTCACTTGAAGAGTACTTTTGATTGATCTTGTTGGCTACATTGGGTTGTTGGACTCGCTTATTTCTAATCACCCCTCATTTCCACCCTTTGGATGCAAGGTCAACATTCATACATAGGGGAGTGGTCTACTTGAAAAGAGCATTAAGTGTTCCACAAAGTTCTCCCTTTATGATTTCTTGATCTCATTAGTTTTCTAAGGTGTTGACTTGCTTTGAGTTTGTGTGAAGAGTTAAATGTTCCACTTTTTGGACTCACTTCACATTTATTTGAAAAGTTAAGTGTTCCACCTTTAGTGCTTTAAATACTTTTGATAGTGGATTTCTTAGAGCTAATTGGATTTTGGATTGTTCTAACATTGTTGGGCTAACAAGTTGTGCTTGTAGATGCTCTCATTGCTTGAAATATTTTGTCAAAAGAACACATGTCAAAGCTTCAAATGCACAAGGGCTACTAACGGTTTTTGTAGGGCTGCCCAAAGCATAAAAACCCAATCAAATGCTTGTTTAATTACTTTTTTTATTGAGTGTGGCATATGCTAGTTGTTTCATTTCATAGGCACTTAATATCTTGTTGTAGGAATTCTTGGGTGGTAGGAGAAGTATGCTCTTCACCCTTGTGGTGAACTAGAAAATCTTGACCCATCTTTGGATTTTGAAAGCAAGAGGGTAATTGAACCTTTGCTTGATGTGTTTGGGAGAAAGCTTTGAAATAAGGGGAGTATGTTCTTCACCCTTGTGGTGAGACAAAATCCTTGAATCTCATAAGTTGATCCATTTTTGTTTAGATTGTTAGAATCCTTTAGCGGGCTTGCTCTTGAGCAATCAAGAGGAACAACCCAAATGGGGACAAGCTTATTGCTGGCTATTCTAACCCACTATAAACTCAAGGCTATCAAGGACACAAAACCTTGGTAGACGTAGTACTTATCTTCGCTTGATGTGACTACTTGTGAGATTGTGACCATGAGGAAAGTATTGAGCAAGAATGCTTAAGGTACTCTTGAGGCTGCAAGGTCCCAGTCCTTTATGAGGAGCAAGAGGGGTACTACAAATAGAAGCCCTTATTAAGAACCATAGTTAGAGGCCACCCTATTTTTCCACTTAACTTCTTGGTGCAAGGATTGATCCAAGTGGAATAACCTAGACAACCCCAAGATTACTCACCATATGTGTTTCTTTGGTTGTGTCTTTGGCACTTCCATGACAAAGCCAATATCTATTGTGGGCAACCACTTTGTGTGAGGCAAGGGAGCATCAAGTGTGGGCCAAGTTGTTAAGTATTGAGCCTTGACTTTCTAGGATAGATATTGCTTGAAGTGTCTTCGATTGTGTAATATCAGTGTTAACATTCTTGAACATTCAAACAATCGGTAGTATTCATAGGGTATTTTTCTATTTTGATATAACAAGTGTTTATCTTGGCAAGGTTGCTTTTTCCCTTGTTTCAAGTGCTTGAAGACATGTTTGATCCCATACTGCTTGCAAACCTGTCAATTTACTGTTGTCATTGTGATTGGAATCAAAAAATCAACCATCAAACTGAAAATATTGAACAAACAGGCCTTAAAATTGAGATTTTGACATTCACTGGTCAAAGAGTCATATGACACTGAAACGTTGTCTCACCCTATTCTAAGAATTGTCGTGCGACAGTTCATCCCGGTAGAACTGTCACCTTGCTTACCTGGAAGTGGCGCACTGTTAGCCTGGAAAGTGTCACCCTATATTGCACAAATTGTCACCTGGTCTTAAAGTCTCACCTGAGAATTTTCTATTGTATACCTGGTTTCAGTCATTTCGTAGTTGCTTTTAGTTGGCTAGGTCTTTAGGAAGGTAACTTATCTTGCCGCTGGAAGCCTATCTTTACCCTAAATTTCTATTTTAGCCCTCTAGGGGTAGTGTCATTCGATTTACAAAGTCACCTTGGGAAGAATTGTCAAGTTAGAAGACTATTCCTGTTGAGAAAGTATATCTCTAGAGTTGTTAAGTAACATGCTTGGAGAATTCTAGTACTCTTTTTGTCCAAATCATTTCCACTCAAATTCAATTTCAATTATACAATTTGGCTAAGTCCATCCTCCTGGTTCAAACATGCAAGGATATTGATCCTTTGATTTTTAGCACCTCTTTGATAGTGTTGGTAATGCCATTTGCAATTTCTATCTTTCCATCTCTTTTGGGATATTAGAGAACTTTAATTATCCTAGTTTGGTGATTGACACTTTGAGAGATCGTCTTATCTTCAAGAATCCTTTTCTTTCATGTCAGTTACAATAAGGTACCAAGTGAATCAAGGAAAATGACCCCCAATTGTTTTTAATTAGTTACCCTTAGTTAAGACTCATCAACAACAAAAGGGAAAAGAACCCATTTTCGATCGATCCCCTAAGAGTGAGTCTGAGGTTTGTTTTGACCCAAAGAGTAATCCCAATGAATTGAGTTCCTTTTTAGCATCTTTTTCATAAAAAATGGACATGAGTTACACCTTCACTAGACAATAAAGAGAAGCAATGAATCAAACTCTTAATGACATGTTCCAATGACATAGGGGTGACACGATGTCTGCTGGGTCTTCTTCTGATATTCCACCTGGATCACCTCCTATCAACACAAGGTATCTAGATGCTCATCAACGAGCTGAGAGACATCATAGGTAAGCTCACTCAGATACATGGTCACAACATGAAGACCAAAACAATGAATCTGGTGATGCTCATATCAATGTAGCTAATGTATCTAGACATTCAAGACAACCTTCTCCACTTAGAGACACCTCCCGATACGCGAGTGACAAGTTGAAGTGCATTGAGAAAGAAAAACAAGCCTTCTTGGATGAACAAGCTACTAAGGAAGAAAGTTTCAAACAATTGGAGGATGAGGAACGAGCTTTGCTAAACATAAGGAGAAGAGCCACACAAGAAGAAAAAGATAGGCTCCTATTGCAACAACTCCATAATCAATTCAACAATAGGGGTACCAACAGTGGAACCAACTCTCCACCATCTACTCCCTCACCAAGTCCAAGAAGAAGGTCAAGGACCCCATCAAGATCACCTAGTCCTAGAGGAAGAAGGACTTCTCAGTATAATCATCGTAGGAGACAACCATCTCCTAGACATTCAAGACAACCCTCCCAACAAGCTCATCATGGCTCTCAACATGGAGGAAGTAATGCCAACTTTGCACTATTGATTTCATGACAATGCAACAAGAACCATCCTTCCAACAATATGTGGAGAAGTATGTGGAGCAAAATAAGGATCAGTTCTTAGAAAGTCTAATCAATAAGGGTGCAAAAGTCCCATACAACTTTGATGTGGACCAAAAGATTAAGAAGCAAAACCCTTCAATTGATGAGGTGATTAAGCAGATGCAAAAGACTATGGAAAAAATGATGGCTCCTAAGAGTTCCTTCAACTTGGATTCCATATGTCCTAATCCCATTGACAAAAGTGTGGTTATGGTAGATTTTCCTAGAAAGGTTGAAATCCCCACATATGACAAATATGATGGTAGTGGTTGTGTGTGTGAAAATTGTACCTGTTCTGTAGACACAACACTTCAGTAAAATATTAGAGGTTAGCGAAAATCAAAATCGTGCAATGAATTGAAAGCTAAACTAACTAGGCGATTTACTGCCTTCTAATAGGTGCAAGTATGATGTTCTCAAATTGTTATCGAGATCAGTGACCTTGATGACACCTAAATGAAGGATTTGAATGCAAAAATGATATAAATATGAATGCAATTAATCTATTTTTATTTTTATTTTTCTATGCAATGATATGATGAAAACTTGATATGAATCTAGAATCTAAGATGAAATTGATATGCAATGAAATGATCTAACAAAGATATGAAAATGAATCTAAATGAATGTAAAAACCAAATTGATCTCACAATAGCCTTGATTCGCAATAACCTTTGATTCTCCAGATAGCAATTCACCAACATGAGTTCGCAAATTATGAGATTCTATGGATTTGAGAGATGATTTGTGAAGAGCTAAAGCTTTGATTTTATAGAAATTCAGGGCTTTGAGGATGCATGAAAGAAAGCCATAAATCACTCAAATAAACTCAACTTGATTTTTGAGTTATCTAAAAATAAAGATAATTTAATTCACAAAAACATGTAAATCATGCAAAAACAACTTTTTAACTCAAATTAGAAGCTTAGATCAACTTTAAAACTCAAAAATGATGTTGAGTTCCAAAAAGTCAATAACTTGCATTGATTTTCTGATTTGGAGTTTAACTGCTCTTTGATTGTGCACATGGATAATTATGAATTAATAAATAAATAAAGTGATTTATTCTCAACTTAACTGATTTTTGAAATAAAATAATTGATTTATGGGTTAATCAATCATTTAATCAAACTTTTATTCAAAATTACAATATTAAAAATTGACAAAATGATTTAATTAATTAAATAAAATATTTAATCATTATTTGTAAGATTTTAGATTTATTGTCAAAATTAAATATCATAATTAGGAATAATGGAATAAAATTCAATTAAATAATTAAGTGGCAGTATTAAATCTAATTAATTAAATATTGAGAATATTCAATTAAACAAACTTTAGGATAAATAGGATTTATCGCCAAATAATCATTAAATTAAAGATAATTATGATAATTAGGAATATTACTAGGAATATTCCCCGATGTAGAATTTGAGATAATCAATTAAGATTCGATGATGTGCAGATGTGCCTTTGGTTAGGACTTTGATGTCAATTTCGTTCGATATGTTGATATAGAAGATTAATGAATTTATAGCCCATTTTTGGGGTATTACATTTTGCCCCTCTTTGAATTATTGTGCGAAGTGCAGTGGTTCAAAGATAGTCTGTGTATGATAAAGATATGAAACTGATTTGAAATTGATAATATTAGGTTCTGAATGACCAAAGATAATGTTCACTATAGCAACGATGAACCAATGAAACAAAAGCTTCAAAACGCTTGATTTCAAACCTTATGATTGCGAAGAAGTGAGTGACCAATTCTAGACTCGATTGTCCTTAGAAGAATCACGTAGGTATCACATCTGAACCCTTCAGTTACCGAAGAACCAAAGAAATAACACAATTGAACTGATAGTTGCAAAAACTGATACAATTTACAAGATTAAGAAAATACCAGATTGATATGGATCTCGATGAGTCTGATATGCCCCAAGCGATGATTGATTTTCCCCAAGCGATGAGGACTTTTGATGAATCAGTAACTAGATGTGGTTGTTATCTTGATTACTGAGGAAAGATATGATATCAATAAAGATATGATTACAAACTTTGAATGATATGCAATACCATGCCCCCTTCGGGATTAAAATTGAAATTTGACAAGAGAAGTCAGTGTTGATAGTTTAGAAGCATGTTAATTGATTTGAGAAGTGGTTATACACGTTCGAGAATGCATTCTGCATCGTTTGGAGGTCCTAGAGACCAAGTTTGACTAGCTTTGACCATGAGTTGACCATGGTTGAAATTTTGATAGTTTGATGGAAGATAACCAGTTAAGTTGAAAAATGGATTTCTCCTATGATTGAAGGTTGATTATGCAAGTAGTTAATAATATAAACAATCTCAGATTTTGATTTTGATCTTGAAAAAGGATTCTACATGTTGTTTCGTTGGAGGAACCTTTGTGTGAGATTCGGCTCTTGTTAGATTTGAAGATGCGATTTGAAGAATCATTTAAGTATTGAAGTTCGTTTAATCATTGTGAGATCATGCAAAGATGAAAAATGAAATGCAAAATGCAACCTAAGACCTAGGACCTACTCACTGATCATATGTCAATTTGTTATCATCATTGAACTTTTAGATAACCGAATAAATCAATACAATGCCCACTAGCTATGAAACCATAGACATATGAATATCGATGTGTATACGCAAGAATCAATACAACACCCACTGGCTAGGCAACCATGGACATATGCATATTGATTTTGTTTTTGGAATATCGGATTAGATATAAGCACCAAGGCACAAACACCAGGATGACCTGAATATCATGTCCATTTTGATATAGCAATTTGTATAAGCATCAAAACATAAACGTCATGATGACTTGAATATGCCTTGCGTTCAAAAACATCAAATAGTCAAGAGATCATTCTAAATCCAATGTGAATTACCCATAGTGACTCTTTATCGTTCACATCCTTAGGTAAGATCGCATTCATAATAGGAGAAATAACTCACTCAAAAAGATAATAGTTAGATCAAACTTCCTTGAATTTTCTGGGTATCAATGGTCGAGGTATGCATGGCCATCCAATTCGAGATAGAGGCTCTTACAGTCAGACACCATTTCAATCCAAAATTTCCAAAGTTGTTAGATTTTCACATACAAACAAAGATAAATAAAAGATTATGCCCCCAGTCATCACTCTCTAAATCTTGTAAAGGACATCATCGAAGAGCTCAAAGGGACACAATATGCAAAAATCTCAATGCGAATCAGTAAGCATACAAGGAGATAAAAGCATGTAAAAAGTATAGATTATTTTTAGTTTGTGTTTGATTGCGTTGTTGTAGATGCAAAATCCTTTCTAGAGACAAGACTGACTAACTAACTCAAATGAAGCTTCAAATGACCCTGACTGGATATGATGCGTCTAAGATACATTGGAGGCCATAGGATATGACATTGATTGCCCCCAAGCTTGAACATGGATAGGATACAGATGCTTGAGCTAATTGGTGTACAAACCAACTTATTGAAAATAAATTGGGAGATATGTACAAACTAAAGCAAGACTGAAAGCTGGGAAAGACCAAGATTGCGTTGATAGATGGAGTGCTTTGAAACAAGTGGCACCTGTTTGCCGAGTTTTCACCATCTTGACAGAGATTCTATTTTTGCTACCAAGGCGTCTATTTCCAGGTTTTCACCAAGGCACTTTTTCTTTTTCTCATTTTTTTGTATTTTTCATTTTTTCAATTTTTTTGTACTTTTGATATTTTTTTATTTTTTTGTGAATCATCAAGGCACCTATTGCTAGGTTTTCACCAAGATGTTCATTTTTTCAGGACTTTTTCAGATTTTTAAGATTTTTTCAGGATATTTTACCATAGACTAAATGCCTTAGGTGTAAAATTTCTTCAAATGGAGAACGTTGATTGGTTCTCTGAGCTGTTCTCCTTCAGTCGTTGAGAGTTGATAGGCACCAGAGCCAAAAGTAGTAGTGATTACAAAGGGACCTAGCTAATTGGGTTCAAACTTCCCCTTATATTCTTGATGGGATTGATTTTTAGGATTTTCTCTCAAGACTAGATCACCAACCTAAAATTTTTTATGTCTGACTTTCTTGTTGTAGCCTCTAGACATTCTCTTCTGATATACTCTGAGATGATCATATGCTGCTTGTTAGTGCTCATCTAGTAGTTCAAGTTCTTGCAACCTAGACACTCTGTAATCATCATCAGTTACTAGAGCATGCATTCTGATTCTTAGTGATGGGATTTCAAATTCAATAGGCAGTACCGCTTCAGACCCATAAACTAAAGCAAAAGGTGTAGCCCCAGTAGGTGTTCTAATACTTGTTCTGATACCGGTTCTGATACTTTTTCTGATACTAGTTCTAATACTGGTTCTGATACTTGGTATACTTGATAGCATCTTTTTCCATTGCAAACTCCCAAGCAAGATCATATCATGCAGTCTCAATGTCTAGCAAGGTGGAGAACAAGAGGGATTGACAAGCTGATGGAAGAGATGGAAGACAAGAGAATGAAGGAGAATGAAGGGAAGAAATCCTCAAGGGCAAACTCCTCAAGAATACCCAAGCTAGGGAAAAATTGTCATGTAAAGCACATTTGGATAAGCAATGAAAGGCCAACATAGGATAAGTCACAAAAGTGTAATGCCAAAGAATGAAAGGATGTAGTCCAAAGGAGTAGACATGTCAAGAGCCTTCATAGCATCGTCTTTTACTTTTCTTTTTTTTTATTAGATCAAGACCAAAGGGGAAAAGGATAGTGATAGGCTAGAATGAATGGAGAAAAATAAATATGAAGGCTAAACATGAATGGAATGAAAGCAAGATCATCGTAAGATAGCTCACAAGATAGCCAAATGTTCATGTATAGATCAACATTGTCAAGATCAAACAGAGAAGATGGAATGGATGAAATATGTAGAAGAACTATGCATGATGCCTGATTGCTAAGTTTTCATCATGGTACTTATCCAAGGTGCCACAAGGGAGTGGTTTTCACCATAGGATGAATTTATTTCTCTTTACTTTTGCTACCAAGGTGCCTGTTTCTAGGTTTCCACCAAGGCACATTTTCAATTTTTTTTTTATTTTTTTATTTTGGAAGAAGGCAAGCTTTTTAGATAATGCTCCTTGAAAGGATAAACCATGATATGCCAAGGATTCAAAATGATACGCTCAAAGATGCTAATAGGGAAAGGGAGATGGAAGAGAAAAATGGAGGATAAGGTTTTATGTAAAGTGAGTGAGGTTGGAAGATAGGAGGAATAGGCAAATGAGGAAAAAGGATAGAAGGTAGAAGGATAATGAATGAAAGGATTGTGAAAGGGTAAATGGAAAGGAAGGAAAGATCAACATCAACACACACCTTGAAGGGTGGCGAGAGGGCGGAGGAAATGTGAATGAAGGAATACATGAAGGAATATGGTGAATGGATAGCAGAGGTTGTGGTTTAGGCACATGGAATGGAAGAATATTTTTGGAAGAAGATGAAATGGAAGTCTTTGGAAGCTTGAATGTCAATTTCACTTTTTGCTCAACACCAGACTCTTTCAAGAGAGACTTTGGAATCCATATAGCCGTAGGCTTTTTATTTCCTTTTGATGATCTAGAGAGAATATCTTCAATGATGGATTTTGGAACCCATACTTATCTTGTAGTTTTTTTCTTAGATATCTCTTTTGACTTTATGTTTCCATGTCTATTAGAGGAGACATGGTGATCTTTTTTTTTTTATGGATTCTTATATTGATTCTTTTTCTTGTATTGAACATTCAAGTTACTTCCAAAGGACTTGGGACTTGTGGAAGGAGGATATGACTGGTTTAGATGGGTGAATGGATGAAAAGGATTCAAAGGTATGCATCTATGTTGATCTTGAAGAAATATGAGAGATGGGGGGATGTAAGGACCCAAGATGGATGGAAAATTAGGAGAGTTAGGAGGGGAAAGTGAAGGGACACAAGGACCCAAGATGGAAGGAAGTTGTGAAGCCCTTATTAGTGGTGGAAGAGGTCCAAGGATGGAAGTGGAAGATGCAAAAGGATAATTAACAAGTTCATCAACATTTATATGACAACCAAGGACATCAACATCTTTAGAGTGAGCATTAGGATTTTTAATAAAATCTTGGACATCTTGAATATGAGCACCTTCTTTGATAGCATTGTTCAAAGCTTGCAAATACTTAGGAAGAATATAAAGTGGAAGTGAACATGGAGTGGTAGAATAAGAAGATGGAAGACTTTGATCTTGACAAGGATCTTTGGATAGCATAAGCGCATAATTTTTCTCTTGATTTTCAATAGGCTTAACATTGGAAGGAACAATTCCATTTTTAACAACCTTAATGAAAGTATCATCTTTGGAAAGTGAAAGTGTAGTAAGGTTATTTTGATTGTCAATAAGCTCAACAGTGTAAGTAGTAGCTTGATCTTGCTTAGGAGAAGACTTAAGACATGGTGGAATGCATGAAAAAGGGTGTGCAGGATCAAAAGAACCTTGAGGTAGATAAGAGACATCGTGAAAAGGAGTGGACAACATGGAGGGTTCTTGATCTTGATCTTTCTTTATGTTCTTTTCTTTATCATTTATGGAGTCCTCTTGACATGGAGCCACTTCTAAGGATAAGGAAGCATGTTGGGATTGTATGGAAGACTTTGCAAGAGATGGTGGAGGACTAGCTGAAGTAGGAATTATAGCATATGAAGGCTTAGGCTCTTTAGGTTTAGCATTATTGAAAGTATTGGTAGCCAAGTGAAGGTTATCTTGAGTTTCTTCAAGGGGTAGCCCTTGAGGATAACTATAGGGAATCGTATGAAAAGTATCAGGACTTTTGTTGGATGAAGGATTTGTGAAAGATTTGGAAGACTCGGAAGCTTTAGGAAGTGTATGGTTATTGGAGGAAGTAAGGGATGGAAGGGAACCATCACAAGACAAAGGTTCAGCATTAACATGATCTTTCTTGAGAGAGTAATCTTTATTTTCAGCATGAGAGTTCTTAGAGGAGAGATCCTTGTAGTATTGATGCTTCAAGCTAGCACGATGCATTTTATAGTCCTCAGTAGTAGTAGATGGATCATAATCACGGTATTGTTCACAAAAATCATCAAAGTCTTTTTCAAAATTAGAATCATATAGATCACCATCACGATCTATTCAATGTGACATCCCATTTCTAGTAAGCAGGAACACACGACAAGGAGGACTCTTAGGAATAGAGGTGTCATAGGTATCATTATATTGTCCATCATCATAGTCATCATAGTCTCCAAAGATGGATGTGTCACTCTCCATGGAAGAGGTATCATAAGGATTATCACATTGCTCAAATTTTGTCCGGGGGCATGGTGACATGTACAAGTCTTTATCAAATGGAAAAGAACATAGAGCTTCCATGGAGAACTCTTTAGGTTCCTTTTCTTTCTCAAGTTTGTTAAGTTTGACTTGCATAGCATGTATCTACTTCATCATAGTTATGATTAGAATTTCTTCCTCATGTGTACTGATTCTTTGACACATGTGTACTGATTCTCAATAGCTACTACTTTGTTCCTAACACAGTGATTTGTTCGACAGATATGGAACTAGGCTGAAAAAGCTAAGTATTTGGCAATTTTGAACATTTTCTGACTTTTCAAAATTTTCCCAAATGACACTCTGCAGACTCATACGATAGTGGGTATGCTATGAAATGAAAGTTGAAAAGCTCATACGATAGTTGAAAAACTCACACGGCAGTGGGTATGCTATGAAATGATAGTTGAAACGATCATACAACAGTTGCTAGCAAGATTTGACTTTTTGAATTTGACTGGTAGAAAGACTCATATGACACTGGGTTCTCTATCATACGACAGATGGGTAGTAATGAAATGATACTTGATAGAAACTTGTATGACTTTCTGACCTCCTGAGATGACTTTTGACTCCAGAAAAGAATTTTACTTTAGATTTTGCAAATTTTGAGTTTTCAGATTCGGATTGTTTGCAAATTGTACTGTCTAGATTTGAGGATTGTAACAGATTTGTTCATTTTCAATAACTAGATAGATAAACAAGCACGCAAAAAAACAAGCAAGTGATTTCAAGCATGTCTGAAAATAATGAACAAGGGCAAAAGCAACCTTGCGCATGAACAATCAAGTGACTTAATTGTTCTAATCCTCAGAAGCGCTAATTGTGTATGTTCCAAAAATGTTTTACAATAATGCACATATACCCTAGAAAATAAAAATTTGGCCTCGCTAAGGTTTTTAGTAATGGTTTGACTTTGCAACTTTTATGATCCAAAGGGGTGAACTCCAATCTCAGTGCACCAAGGTTTTGACACAGTCTGAGAATTTAATCAATCAGGAGCTGCTAGGGAGATCTGACAACCCAACAATGAACCACACCTGTGAAGATTTCTTCCACAAGGACATTTATATAGCGGTTGTTACTACCACGTCTGAAATGGCTATTACAGCTTGAGGTTTCATCAACGCAGTTTTCTCTATGAAGGGATCATCCGCTACAGTTAACCCTCTCTAAAGGTGACTCACAATATGATACCACAAGGGGACTTGGCTCCAGATCCAAGGTTTTGACACCTCTTCACTTTTAACCCAAACAAAACAAGCAGATTAATCTGACACGCTAAGACAAAGTTTGTTTCACCAAGGTCTGTGATGTCAACCCCACGTGATCTATCAACCTCTCCAGAGAGAGAATGTATCGATCAATAAGAGAAGATGCACTAACCAAGTAGAATGTGAAATGCACTAATTATCCTCCCCACCTACAAGGATTCCATCATCAAGAAGGATTTCACTAGGAATCCAATCTCTCAAGAATCACAAATAGTGTTCATAGGGCCTAATTACTATGTGAGCACATATATATTTTCGAAAGTAAATCTACTGAAAGTACCCAAAAGCAAAAAGAGAAACACTTAACACTTAAAGTGAATATGAGGTGAGTCCACAAGGTGGAACAATTAACCCCTCACACAAGCTAAAAATGAGTCCACAACTTAGAAAACAAGTGAGTTCTAAAAAGCACAAAAGGGTTGCCTGGTGGAACAATTAACACTTCTATCCTCTAGACCCCTCCCCTTTATGGCACTGAGATTGCAACCACAGGGTGGAACAAGGGGCTGGTGGATTAGCGAGTCCAATAACCCAAGATAGAAATCTAGATCAATCACAAGTATCTAAGACTGATTAAATGAATACCTAAGGTGTCACAACCTAGTATCAATTATGCAAGTGTGTAAAACAAAAGCATGAAAAGAAGCACTCAAGCTAGACACATGAGAGATTTATTTTAAGTCTAAATCAAAATATTATCAGAATAAGTAGAATACCTAAGATCCTCGTGACGCGCTTAGTAGATATTTACTTAATTTTTATCTTTGTTAAGCAATCCCATGCAAGCAAGCAACAAACTCTCCGATAAGAAAACAAACAAACAAGCAAACAAGATATGCAACGTATCTTCAACTTATGAAAACCCTAGGGTTAGCTCTAAAAATCAATTATTATCGGTAATAATAACTAGCAATTAGCCCAAATGATAACTCATATCATTCATTGAACTATGTAAAAAAAATAAGTGCATACCCATCACAAAATTTTAATTGTTTTACTGCATTTGACCTAATCAACAAGATCTGATTTTTTTAATATGATTTTGGCCACAAAAATAGAAATTCAGAATAAAGAACCCTATTAAAAAATAGAGAGCTTTCCAAAAATGTAAAATTTTTAGAAAAATCTCTTCATTTGTGCCCTAGAGACCCGTTTTACCAAAATAGACCAGTTTTTGTAAATTGACTATTTGAGCTATTATATTGCATCCAAATTAAAAATACAAAGAATGGACCCCCTGTAGAATTTAAGGATCTTTCCAAAAATATAAAAATTTCAAAAAAATATGCTGATTTGCGTCAGATATTGATTTTTTTCCATAATTTCAAGAAAAAATTATTAAACATCTCAAAAAATTCTAAATTTTTTACTGTAGCTTCCTTGATATATGTCCAACTTGCAAAAAAAATCCAAATCGTTTGGGAGATAAAATTAAATCTTTTAAACTTTAGGGTTTTAGCTCCCCCAAAAAATCAAAACTAGCATGTAAAGGTGGGTTGCCCCACGGTGGGCGCCAGAAATATGTGTGTAAAAATTGTACCTATTCTGTAGACACAACACTTCAGTAAAATATTAGAGGTTAGCTAAAATCAAAATCGTGCAATGAATTGAAAGCTAAACTAACCAGGCAATTTACTGCCTTCCAATAGGTGCGAGTATGATGTTCTCAGATTGTTATCGAGATCAGTGACCTTGACGACACTTAAATGAAGGATTTGAATGCAAAATTGATATAAAATATGAATGCAATTAATCTTTTTTTCTTTTTTTTTTCTATGCAATGATATGATGAAAACTTGATATGAATCTAGAATCTAAGATGAAATTGATATGCAATGAATTGATCTAACAACGATATGAAAATGAATCTAAATGAATGTAAAAACTAAATTGATCTCACAATAGCCTTGATTCACAATAAGCTTTGATTCTCCAGATAGCAATTCACCAACATGAGCTCGCAAATTATGAGATTCTGTGGATTTGAGAGATGATTTGTGAAGAGCTAAAGCTTTGATTTTATAGAAATCCAGGGCTTTGAGGATGCATGAAAGAAAGCCATAAATCACTCAAATAAACTCAACTTGATTTTTGAGTTATCTAAAAATAAAGATAATTTAATTCACAAAAACATGCAAATCATGCAAAAATAGCTTTTTAACTCAAATTAGAAGTTTAGATCAACTTTAAAACTCAAAAATGATGTTGAGTTCCAAAAAGTCAATAACTTGCATTGATTTTCTGATTTGGAGTTTAACTGCTCTTTGATTGTGCACATGGATAATTATGAATTAATAAATAAATAAAGTGATTTATTCTCAACTTAACTGATTTTTGAAATAAAATAATTGATTTATGGGTTAATCAATCATTTAATCAAACTTTTATTCAGAATTACAATATTAAAAATTGACAAAATGATTTAATTAATTAAATAAAATATTTAATCAATTATTTGTAAGATTTTAGATTTATTGTCAAAATTAAATATCATAATTAGGAATAATGGAATAAAATTCAATTAAATAATTAAGTGGCAATATTAAATCTAATTAATTAAATATTGAGAATATTCAATTAATCAGACTTTAGGATAAATAGGATTTATCACCAAATAATCATTAAATTAAAGATAATTATGATAATTAGGAATATTACTAGGAATATTCCCCGATGCAAAATTTGAGATAATCAATTAGGATTCAATGATGTGCAAATGTGCCTTTGGTTAGGACTTTGATGTCGATTTCGTTCGATATGTTGATATAGAAGATTAATGAGCTTATAGCCTATTTTTGGGGTATTACAATGGTGACCCCCATGACCATGTGTGACAGTTCTATATCATGAGCTTTGAATTTCATCATGAGGACTCCTACCTTATGAGGTTATTCTCGAGGAGCCTTAAAGGCCAAGCTATGGAGTGGTTTACTAACCTTACCCCTCCTGTTAAAACATTCAAAGAACTTGTTCAAAGATTTGTGCAACATTTTGCATATAATTTATCAAGGTCAATCACCATGCTTGATTTGTGTAAATTAAAATAGAATCAAGGTTGTGACATTTTTACAAAGGTGGAGACGCTTATGTTCCAAATATTCTAGGACCATCCCTGAGGAAGAAAGGATTGATATAATTGTGAGCAATCTAGTGCCAGAATTAAGATATGAAGTTAGAAAAATGGTCTTTAATTCTTTTGACACTATGGTAGAAACTGCATGTCGCATTGAGGATGTTCTAAAAAAACAAGCTATTTTGGCCAAACAAAGTAACAACAACAATGGCCAATACAATAACAACAACAATAAGGATAAAAAGAACTCATATTGGAACAAAAATAAGCATGTAGTCAATGACAGAGTTGTTGACTCTCCACAACCTAAGGAACAAGGAGTTCTTAATCTATCTAATGCAGTTCAAGCTATGAAGCTGCAGACATCCTTAGATCAACACAAGCCCAAGTATCAAGATAAATCTAAGTTAGGAAAGAGGCAATTCACTAAGCTTGGAGACTCTTATGTAGATATTTTTAACACCTTGATTGCTCATAATTTGGCACAACCTCAGGATCCTACAAAGTTTCGCATACCAAATCCTAAACCTTATTGGTGGAATGAGAAAGCTTACTGTGTATACCATAATGGGATTGGACATGACATTGAAGGTTGTTTTAAACTCAAACATCTTGTTCAAGACCTTATTGAGAATGGGAAATTACAAGTTGATGGATTGACCACAAACACATACCACAAGGCCTTTAAGGAGCCCTTGCCTAAGTATGAGAAGGGGGAGACTTCTACAAACAAGAATGGCAAGGCCGCAATCAATTATACCTATACAGTTGCAAAAAATGTCATTAATATGCTTGAGGTTATGGACAATGATGTCAACATGATGAGAGGGAATGATCCCTATGTCTATGATGTAAGCTCACCTCCAATATTTGATGAAGGACCCATTGTTGTGCTTAGAGGTCCTTAATCTCGAAGGTCATCTCAACCTCTCAATGTTGTTAGTAGGAGTCAGTCCCAAGGTCCTATTATCATTAGAGGTCCTAATTCTAGAAAATCCAAGCAACTAGTGTCTAAAAGTGGTCCTCCCAAGTCTGTAGTTGGTCCTGATATGAGTTACAACCTTGTTGATTAGTTACAGGGAACGCTAGCGCAGATTTCCATTTTTGAGCTCTTAGAATTATCTCCTAGACACAAGCGTGTCCTTGAGGATGTTTTGTGTGCGGCCAATGTCCCTAATAATATAGATGTTGACCAATTCCAGAACATGGTCAACCACCTTGCTAGCCCACATTACCTTACATTTTCCAAAGAAGACGATAAAGCCTTGAGCCATCCGCACAATCTTGCCCTTCACATTGAGGTCATGATCCATAAAACCCATGTTAGGCATGTGTTGATAGATGGGGGTGTTGGGCTCAATATTTTTTCTCTAAGTCTTTTGAAAAACCTGGGTTACTCAGAGCATGCCATTGATACCAGGAAGAAAATTACTATCAAAGCCTATGATGAGGCTGAGACAAGTTCTAAGGGGTTAGTTGTTCTTTCAGTCAGAATTGGTCCTGTTGAAAAGGACATTTTGTTTCAAATTGTTGATGCTGGTCCTCTAGCATACAACATCCTACTAGGTAGACCATGGATTCACGACATGCAAGAAGTATCATCTACCTATCACCAATGTGTCAAGTTTCCATACAATGGCATAGAAGTCTGCATACCAGGTGATAGTACCTTATCTATTAATGCCATTTTAGTAAGGGCCCATGTTCCCTTAAATAGAGAAGCAAACAATTTTGGGGCAGCTCTTGAGAAATGTAAGGATAAATTCAAGTCCATAGACCTTGGTATGGGAGGATATCAAATTGACTCCTTTACAAAATTACCAATTTCACCTAGGTCCTATGGTAAACCGTCACAAGAGATGCGTCCCTCATCTTCAGCCATGACTCTGTTTGATACTTTTGTAGAGTCTTCAGTACCTATTCAGGATGAGAAAGAAGAGGTGGCTATTAGAGATTGGATATACAGAGAAGAAAAGTACCTACATAATGAAAATTTTTCTCCATCTCCTAAGACTTATGGGAGAGGATACACATTGGTCACCAACATGGGCTACCCAGGTCATGGCCCTCTTAGTCATAGGTTAGATGCCAAGGTTGAACCACTCAACCATGCTCTTTTTGGTCATAGGACTAAGTCAACGATTGGCCTGGGGTTTGATAATGGAAAGAATAAAAGTGTTCCTATCCTAGCTGCGACAGATAGTGACAGTGACTTAGATTATACACCTGATCTCCAAAACCAACAAGACATGACTAATGATTGGGTGCCTTCCACCAATCTCCTTTGGGGGGATTCAAATGATTCAACAGCTGAAAATACAAACACCAAAGAAGGTGATACCCTTCACCATCTTGAACCTTCTACATCAAGGCATCCTAAGCCTTCTTGGTGTAAACATCCTAGTAGGGATTTAGAAACAGATTCGCATGAGTTCGAATGGGACTCTCTTTCAGATGAAATAGTTGATTTGGACATGGATGTTGTCCACACCTATAGTACTCAACCCGATGTGACCAATGAACCTAGTGTAGGACTAGAGGATTGGACTCCTCAAATTTCCTTAATGGATGACACTTCATTTGGTAAGATGAGCCCTAATTCGGGTATCTTAGAGGGAGACTTGACAGATCCTAACTATGTGATCACCGGAGATAATAACTTTTGTATCAATAATGTTGAACTAGTCATTGACCTAAACCTTGTAAACCATCATTTGATTGATTGGTCACAACTTTGTCAAGAGCCTAAGCTCCTCACTTTTCACAATGACTACGAAATAGCTTGCTACCTGAATGCTCTTGAACCCATAGTCTCTTCCACCAGTGAACCTACAACAAGTATGATGGAGCCAGATATTAAGTACCTCAATCACAAAATAAAAGAAAAGAAAAAAAAGAGAAATGGTTCTGATGGTGAAAACCATTATGTGGCGGTGTCAGAACTCAAAAAAGTAAAAAGAAAGGACGTATCCGAAGGTGAAAACCTCTTTGAGGCACCTAAGGATGGGGTACTTAATAACCTGCCAAGTTATTTCCAAGATAGGTCATCAGTTCTTGTTGAGCCTACACAACCAGTAAATTTGAATACAGAAGAGGCTCCACAGGTGATTCATCTAGCTCAGTCTCTGTCAGTGCAAGAAAAAGAGGCATACACAAAGTTCTTACAAAAGATGAAAATCAATTTTGCTTGGACATATTCAGACATGCCAGGGCTTGACACTAATCTTATTATGCATCACTTATCTATAGCTCCAGGAATTAAACCAGTAAAACAAAAGTTGAGGAAAATGCATCCTCACATAGCTCTCCTTGTTAAGGCCAAATTAGAAAAGCTCTTAGGAACAAGATTTATTAGAGCTATTGACTATGCCGAGTGGATCTCAAATATTGTTCCAGTTTTAAAGCATGATGGGTCCATTTGTGTATGCACAGACTTCAGATATCTTAACAAAGCTTGCCCAAAGGATGACTTTCCACTCCCTAACATAGACATGATAGTGGATATGACTGTGGGCTATGAGATATACTCTTTAATGGATGGTTTTTCCAGTTATAACCAAATAAAAATAGCTCCTAAGGATCAAGAAAAGACAGCATTCACATGTGCATGGGGAACCTTTTATTGGAACGTCATGCCATTTGGATTTAAAAATGTAGGAACCACATACCAAAGAGCTATGACCACAATATTTCATGATATGATGCATAAAAATATGGAGGATTATGTGGATGATACCTTGGCCAAGTCTAAGAAAAGGGATACACACCTAGATGATTTGGAAGTAATTCTAGATTGAATGGAGTAGTCTCAGTTAAGATTGAATCCAAAAAAGTGTGCCTTTGGAGTTACCTCTGGTAAACTTCTAGGATTCATAATTTCAGCCAAAGGAATAGAGGTGGATCTCGAAAAGGTTCAAGCCATATTAGATATGTCACCTCCTAAGAACATTAGTCAAATGAGAAGTCTTCAAAGATGACTCCAATCCATACAGAGGTTTATTTCACAGCTTGTAGATAGAACACAACCATTCAATAAGACATTGCATAAGGGAGCCACATGTTCTTGGAATGAGGATTGCCAAAAGAGCCTAGATCAAATAAAACAATACTTGGCTAATCCTCCAATTTTGATGCCTCCTATCCCAAGAAAACCATTGATTTTGTACATCTCAGTGACAAAACCTTCCTTGGGGGCATTATTGGCTCAACTTGATGATACGGGGAAGGAAAGAGCCATCTACTACATTAGTCGTACTCTAGTATCTTATGAGATCAATTATAATAGTATTGAAAAGTCTTGTCTTGTGGTAGTGTTTGCTTCCCAAAAGTTGTGACACTACATGCTTGCCCATACTATACATCTTGTTGCAAAAATTGATCCTCTTAAGTATTTTCTTAGTAAGGCTGCTCTCACGGGTAGACTTGCTAAGTGGATGATGGTTTTGTCTGAATTTGATATAGAGTACATTGAGCGTAAGGCTATAAAAGGGAGAGCTATTGTAGATCAACTTGCTGATTTCCTGGTCAAGGATAGCATGCCTATTCAAGTGGAATTGCTAGATGAGCATATCATGTACATGACCATGTTTACTTGGAAAATGTTCTTTGATGGTTCAAATATGCAAAATGGATTAGGAGTTGGAGTGTTGTTTGTTTCCCCTCATGGGTGTACTATTCCCAAGTCCTATAAATTATTGTTCCCATGCATAAACAAAATTACTGAATATGAGGCCTTAACCAATGGATTGAAAATGGCCATAGAATGGGGAATTCCAAAGCTGCATGTCTTTTTGGATTCACAATTGACTATCAACCAAGTGAATGGAGAGTACCAAACTAAGGATGATAAGCTGATACCTTACAAAAAGATGGTTGATTCATTGTGATGCTATTTCACATTTGTAACATTTCAACAGATCCCTAGAATAGAAAATAAGGTTGCAGATGCTATGGCTACATTAGCTTCACTCCTTCAGTTGGAACAACACAAATCAAGATTTGAATTCCTGGTGGAAGAGCTACACCATCCCATCTTTAACTCCTCTGAAAGCCATGTCATTTGTACCTTGGTCACTCACGAGTCTTCTCATTATGGTGCTATCTATTCATACCTTCATGATGGCATCATTCCCAAATCATTTAACTGATCTAAATGAAGAAACCTTGTCCATAATGCCTCTCGCCATACCCTTATCTTTGATGATCTATATAGGAGGGGTTTAGATGGGACACTTCTTAAGTACTTGGAAAAGGATGAGTTTGACCGAGCATTAGTTGACATCCATGAGGGCATTTGTGGAGGACATTCCAATGGTCTTTCCATGGCCCAAAGGTTACTTAGGGTGGGGTACTATTGGCCCACAATGCAGATGGATGCTATAGCTTTTTCCAAATCTTGTTAAAAGTGTCAGAAACATGGAAACTTGATTCAAGCTCCAGGTTGGGAGCTTATTCCTTCTATTTCTCATTGGCCATTTCAGTGCTGGGCCTTTGACCTTGTTGGGCAGATTCATCCCAACTCATCAAGTGGACATAAATTCATAATTACTGCTACTGACTACTTTACCAAATGGGTATAAGTCGTTCCACTCTTTGTTGAAAGACAATCTCTTTGTTCATATTGAATCACATCACTTGTCGATTTGGGATACCTTCTAAGATAATCACTGACAATGGAGGTTAGTTCAAAAATAAGGACCTTACACACCTCTACAAAAAATTCAAGATAAAACAACATTGGTCCTCCATTTACTTCCCACAAGGAAATGGACAAGCAAAGGCTTCTAATAAGACCATTCTCAAGATTCTCCACAGAACAGTTCACAAGAATGGTCGAGACTGGCACTTACAGATCAATCCATCCTTATGGGCCTACAGAATGATTATTCATACTCCCACAGGGGCTACTCCTTTTGCCCTCACTTATGGTGCTGAAGCAATATTACCTTTAGAAGTTGAGATTCCTTCACTTAGAGTCTCTCTCAAAGGTTTGATTACAGATGAAGATTATCGTGCCATGAGATTGCAAGAATTGAAACTTATTGATGAGAAATGAAGAGCATCTTTTGATCACATGAGAGTCTACCAGAAGCGTATGTCCAAAGCATTCAACAAGAAGGTTCACCCTAGAGAATTTCAAGTAGGAGATCTTGTCCTGCGTGAGAATCCTAAGAACCAACAACATCGAGAACAAAAGGGCAAATTTGAACCTAATTGGCTTGGACCATACATTATTACTGCTACTTTTGGAATAGGTGCTTACTTGCTATCTGATGAACAAGGAGAACAGCTCCCTAATCCTATTAATGTTTTGCACCTCAAGAAGTTCTATCCATGATGCCTATTCTATTTGGGGGCATCCTTTGAACATATTTATTGATCCTGAAAAAATACCAAAAAAAAATTCATATATGATGTTGAAAAAATCCTAAAAGCATATAAAGTCTTGAAAAAATACAAAAAAATCAAAAAATGCAAAAAATTCAAAAAAATAGAAAAAGTGCCTTGGTGAAAACCTGGAAACAAGTGCCTTGGTAGCAAAAATACAAATAAATTGAAAAAATAAAAAAATTCTCCAAGTGGTGAAAACTTGGAAATAGGTGCTACTTGAGGCCTTTGCACCCTTGTCTTTTAGCATGCGTCCTCAACACTTAGCCATTCTCCATCATGACTTGACCTTGTTGCCTTGGTTTGGAATTGGACTTTTTCTTTGTCTAGGGGGCATACCTATTAACATAGGTCCTTTAGGTGTGTTTGTCTCTTGGGACATTTCACCAACAGGTGTTTTTCAAGACCACCCCAAACAATGCTTTTCAACACTACCCTAGTGTTGAGTATTTCTTAACACTTATCAGATATCCTACCCACAGTCTAGTATGATATGATATTCCTCACTAGAAGATGTGATATTCAAGGATTGACTCTATGACCTACACACATGCACTTAAACACTCGACTCGTTGAGACTTGTTTGACTTTATTTATTTTGTGTGTTGTCTATGATGATTTCTTTGATGAGTGGTCTCTCCCTGAGAAGTTTTCAATGATGCATAGCTAGAAGACTGAGGGTATGAGAACATGTTTTATTTCTTTATCTGCTTGTGGGTATATTTTGTTGGTCCTAATTGTCATTAGCATTTATGCTTGATCCACTTGACACCTAGGATCTGCAAAGTATTATCCTTGACTATTTCTGTGAGTGCATGCTTATAGCCATCTTGACCTTCTTATGTCCTGATGCAAGCATAATCTCGCTATAGTAAACTTAGGAAATCTCTCTGCACTAGTCATCTTGACCTATATGTCTTTGGTGCCTATGTGGGATTTCCACATTTCATCTGATATAGATCATATTCATATACCCATAGTCATACTAGTGTGTATTGTATGATCTTAAAATGCTACCAATAACACTCAATGATGATAATTAGATGTCTATAAGCATTGTGACCTTGCAAGTCAACCACTTTTCATAATAGCTTGCATTTTTTTGGGTCATATTAGTTTAGTTTTGCATTTTGCATATGGAGAGAGCTCTCTTTTTCATCTCACATGGACCTGTCAGTCAACTATGCTCATCTTCCCCTTCTCAATCATATCTTTCACTCCTTATCTTTAACATCACATCCTATTCCTGTCATTACAAGGGGTTAATGATTTTGAAAATGACACTTTTGCCCCTTATATAGCATTTTGACTTTTTGACCTAATTTTCAAAATACCTTAGAATTGCGTGAAAATTGCACCCCTAGCTAATTTTGACGTCCTGAATCCATTTTCAAAATCAAAATCAAAATCTAAGTTAATCTTGATAGTCAAAATCACATTTTAAAATTTTCTCCTTCTTCTACGCAGTTGGCTAACCATTTGAGGCCTGATCCTTTGATCTTTGTTGGGGCATCTTCATTTATTCACCCCCATCTCTTTCAAACTCCTAGTCTATCATTCATTATCACTCACTTCATTTCTCTAAGGTTTGACTTAATTTTTATCCTATATCTTTCCTAGTCAAACCTAGTCAACCTGAGGCATGTCTTCACTGCTTGATGGTTATCCTATTGTCCTATTCTTCAACTATGATTTCTAGTGCTTTGATCAAGTTTATCAATTTCCTATTCTCCTCTACCTAATTTCAATTTTGATTCTAAGGGGGTAGTACCTATCAGCTTTAATCTTTGATTTAGCTTTATCATTCAGCTCAGCTTGAGATTCTTATTTTTAGACTTGATTATCACCTAGCAGTGACGGTGGTGATTTTATCTTTCAATTTTTATCTCCTATTTTTCAGACTTGATTATTGCCTAGCAGCGATGGCGATAATTTTGTCTAAGGCTTGATTTGCACCTAATAGCAATGGTGTTGGTCTTGTCTTTCAACTTTTGCTTATTTTTGTCCTGATGTGTTCCCAAAATGAACACACATCTGGGTTGTTTTGTGATCCCAAATCCATCTCACATTTTAATTCTTCTTTGATTTCATGTGTTCCCAAAATGATCACACATTATTCAAAGAGGGGCAAATGTATGCACCCTAAAATGGTCGCCTAGACTTTGGGCCCCATTCAGCGATTTATCAAATTCCTGAATCAATATTTTCAAAAATCAGCATTTTTCAATTATATCAATTTCCTTGATCAAATCCTATTTTATCATTTTTGATTATTTGCCTTGGGCTAACCATTTTATCCTAAGTCTTTATTTATTAAAAGGAATATTTCCTCCCCTTTTATTAAATAAAAAGCCCCCACTTTTCATCTTATCCTAAGTTGCACAAATAAAGCATTATCCATATTTTATAAAAAGGGAAAAAGCACTTTTTGTCTCATGTGGATACAAAAGTCAACCCTTATTTTCTCATTGGAGGATATTTGTGCACATGGATTGCTCCTCTTTCAAGCTCCACCATTGATTAAATCTTTTGCCTCTTAATCTCCATGGTCCATTCCTTCTCATTTCCTATAAAAGAAGAGCTCTCTTCCTCATTTGCATATATCCATTCATTTTTATGCTAACTTTATGCTGCAGGTTTTCTAGGTTATTTGGAGCTCTTTGAAGACTTTCTTGCATCCAAGCTTTGAAGACATTGTTGTTGCATCTCATTTAGCTTGCTTTCATAGTTGCATAATCATGGCATTCTTAGTATAGATTTCTTTTATGCAATAGATTAGTCTCACATAGCTTAATTAGGAGGGATTGTAAGACTTGTACTTTCCTTTCATAGTCTAGTTTGCACTTTCCTTTCATAGATTAGATTTCCTTTCAAGCATTGCATTGTTATCATTTAGCTTAGCTTGCATCTTCATTCTTAGTTTACTTGCATTGCATTTCCATTTGGATTCTTGGAGATATTGGCACTCTCGCCCTTGTCTTCACTTGAATGTCTCATTGTGTGGTTGACTAGCAAGGTCATTAGCTTCATAGCTCTAGCTGAGAGCAATTTTACAATCTTTCAACTCCATACATAGAGAGCTATGGATCAATTTTTGAGACCTCATTCTTGAGTGTTCTTGATTGTAAGGATTCATAGAAGTGCACTCCTTTTGTGTGTACAGTACCAACCTCATTATTTCCCTGTCTTTCTTATTTAGTCTTGTATCCATTTTCCTTCTCTCTTCTTCAACAATTCTTTTGTCATCAACTTTTCCCTTTTGTTCCATGATTTCACACATCCTTACCAACTATGTTTTTTTTTTCTCTCTTCAAAGCTTTCACCTGATCAGCTAGGTTCTTGTTCTTTTCAGACAGTTCTGATATGATAGCATCAGATTCATTAGACATGCTTCCCTCTAATTGTTCTTCAAGTTCGTCTACTTGATCTTGAGTATCTTTTAGCTGATGTGCAAGTTCTTTTCTCTTGTTGATTGAATGTTTCAATTTCCTACTTAATTCTTCAATATGCTTGTTAGCCATTTTAAGTTCCATTTCCATATTCTCAATCACCCTTTCATACTTGTAATTTTCCATCTTCCCAAATCTTTCCTCTTAAGTGATTAAACTTCTTAATAAGAGACTAAGCTCTGATACCGATTGTTGGATTAGGTGTGGAAAGGTAAGTACTCAGAGGGGAGGGATGAATCAGTACTGTAAAACACTTTTAAACTTATTTGAACTTTCTTCACAATCATTTACTAATTCCTTATCATTTGCATGTATCACATGAAATATATAAAATATTTAACATATAACTCATAACAAAAATATTTGGTATTGCATAAATCCTTGTTAGAGGATAAAAATTATGGTGGGGATGACACCCACAAGACTTCACTACTACAGAATAAAGTTTGTTGGGTTAGAGCTACAATGTTTAGCTATTTCTGATAGCTTACCTTGTTAACAGTATTAACCCAGTTAAGATTTTTTAGACTGCTAAGTCTACCTTGTAAAAGGATTTTACAATTCTAATCTAAGAATTACACTTGGTTAAAGGATTTACAAATAAGATATGATAGGAGCTTCTCAGTTAAGAGACTTTACAACTCTGATTAATCTTTAATCAATAACACTAAATTTGTTTGTGAAACTTGCATCAACATATGCTAGTCAAACTCTATGTGCTCAATAAATCATCACCTCATACTATATACCTGAATAGAAATAAAATGGAATAACCTCTACTGGATGTATGTATGGGAGGAAAATATGAGATCCACTTCTAAATCCAAATTCCCAAGGGAGAGATCCAAATTGATCAACCAAAAGGTTAATGCACAATCGAATCAATCTATGGAGAATATGAAAAAGGAAAAAAACCTTATATTTCCCTATAATGGACTTGTACTTGAAATATGAAATAATTGAAATGCAAATACTAACCTCAAAATAGGGCAAAACTGGAAAATGTCAATTTCTGATGTCTATGTGTACTTTCAGGCAATTCTGCAACCTGTTTCGGACTGGAAATGTCAAGACGAAGAAGACCCAGAAAACTTTTATCTTTCCGGTAGCAGGTAGTCTTTGACCCTCATAAAAGGTCAAAGGCTACATTCTTATTCTGAAGGTTGACTTTGATTTTGTTCGCAGATCTTGGAAGTTCACCGAAAAGGGTATCCAAATCCAATCTCAGATCCAAGTCCCGCACCTGCACCTACAAGAAAAAGGGGGTTTTGTTGTTTGTATGGGGGGTTCACCTTGGTCAAACCCCAATTTAGGAATTAACCTTGAAATTTAATTGAATTGTAATGTGCATAAACAAAGCAAATGAAACAATTCACCTTGCTTATGTTGAAGTCCTTGTAGAGGATTCGAATCCTCAAATCCATAAGTAGGGATACTCCAATGGATGTAGGATGTCTCAAATCAATGGCATTTGATCTTCAACACCAATCTTGAATAGATTTTTGCATATGAGGAGGCTTGGATGAATGTTGAAGGATGGATCTTCAAGGGGGCTCCAAAGAGATTGAATCCTTCAATGGTTAACAATGGATCTCCTTGATGGATGAATGCTTGAACACTTGAATGCTTAGAGGCTTGCTTGAATGCTTGAATTCACTTTCTTGCACTTGAGAGCTTGCTCATGAAATTTTTTGAAGATGAGATGGCAATTGTTTGATTGTGGATCTTCTCACAAAACTTGATGGAGAAAATGAGAGAGGAAGGCCTCCTTTTATAGTGAACTAGGGCACAAACCTCTAGAGAAGGTTGACATTAGGGAATTAAATCCCAATTAACCCTAGAAATGGACCCATATTAAATGCAATTTAAGGATTTACCATTCTGAAACCCAAAATGGCTGACCCGAAGGTGGGAAAAGAATCTTTCCGAAACCCGATACCCAAAAATCAGAAAAACTTGAAATTTGAACTGGGCTCAAGGATGAGGTCAACTCTACCTAGGTCAGAGTCGAGGTCAACTTTGACCATGAGGTCAAAAACCTTAGGACCCCAGCCTAGAGTGTCAGGAAATGCAAATAGGAAGTGGAAAATGGGTGTAGAAGGAAGCAAAATAGGGGGAAAAGATAAATACATGCAAAGACCCAATCAAGGTGCTTAGCATGACCCCAAAACACTTATTCAGAGGGATAAATTCTCTTATCATGGAAGTGCTTCTATTTTAAGATGATACATTAAGCCCCCACTTTAGCAAGAGTATGGACTCGATGCAAACTCTCGGTAAAGGAGATCAGAATGAAAACATAATCTTATCATAATCCAAGGGAAAAAGAGAAACCTCAAGCCCCCAGGGACCCAAGTCTTCATCGATTCCCAAATCACAATAAGAGAGAGATCTCTAGAGAGAGAAAGAGGGTGTGATTATCTTGCCCAATGAGAACTTATATCCCATTGTGAACCACACAAGGAAACAACGCTATTGGAAAGATAGAATTGAACCGCCTAGTGAATGTGGCTACTCACTAGTCAACCCATCAAAGATTAACCCTTAGGAATATTCTATTCCATAAGAATAAAATACAAAAACAAAAGAGATCTATTTTTAAGGACACCTCCGACCTTAAGGGATCAAGAGATCCTAAAATATAAATCCATGCTTTAAGGAATAGTTACTAACCCAAAAAGGGAGAAAATTATCATGAAAAATAATATGTGCATATCGAAAAGTGTGTGTGTGTAATAGGTGAGTAGAGTGTATGCCCCCATGTTAAAGTCATTGCTGACATTTTAACAGGAGCAATGGCTGTAACAGAAACATAAACAACTCCACTGATTATGTTTCCACGTCGAGATGCCCCTAGAAGAAGACAAATCAAGGGAAATATCACAGAAACATACAGAGAACACATAAGGGATCTACCTACCATGGGGTCAGTATGATCATAAGATAATACATAAATGATATTATTGCAAATGAATTGACATCATTCCCCAAAGAAAGTAGAGCTACGATCACAAAGGAGGAAAGATCACATAAGATATACAAAGGAGAATCTTTTCGAGCCATGACATGGAGACCAAAAAGAATTAGTGCTACCACATCTCGAATCCAAGTAGATTACACAAGGAACATTTACAAACAATAGCACAATTACAACATAACAGTGAACAACACATAAAAGAATAGAGATACATATAGAGGAATTTGAACTATAGTTTTGATTCCTTCATCACCTTGTACCAACTGAGTAACAAGGATAATATAAAAGAATCTAACAACATTTAGCAAACACATTACGGGAGAAACACAGTACAACAGGAAAACACACAACAAAGCTACCATGAAGGACAAGTCGATCAAGCATGTCGCCTACTCTCCCCATCTCATTGTATATCATTTAGGGAAGGTGGGTAACTTGCAAGAGGGACTATATCCAACACAGTAGGAATAATAGCCAGTTCCAAACAAGGATCCTCTTGAGAATCACAATGTTCAACACTAGGTGTAAGAGTTAATTGTGATGAAAGTGTTGGAAAAATGGTCAGCACTCCCCTTGGGATTTGTGACATGGTTTAACCGCCTCCTGTGTGTTCTATAAGTCTAGTGGTTGTATCAGGCATTAATAGGTCAATCTTTTGGTGCAACGACAATCGCTACTTGTAACAAGTGGTATCAGAGCTTGGTCAAAGGTTTGAATCCCCTCAGGTAATGCTGAGGGGGAGATTCTTGGAAAAATGGTCAGTGCTCCCCTTGGGATTTGTGACATGGTTTAACCACCTCCTGTGTCTTCTATAAGTCTAGTGGTTGTATCGAGCATTAACAGGTCAATCTTTTGGTGCAATGACAATCGCTACTTGTAACATAAAGCATATTAGGTAAATCAATGTTAATGTCAATAGTCTCATATTCATCATTAACATCATTAGTATCATCAAGAGTATCTTCTTCATCCAAATTAATCAAAATAGGATCTAAGATATGAATAGAATCATCATAATCATGCATCTTAACATCATTATTAATAACAACTTCGTCTAACACATCATGCATAGATTTATCTGAAGAAGGTAGATATCTTTGAAGAAAAGAATTACGAGCTTTAGCATGATGATGACTCTTCTTACGACATTCATTGGTAGATCAATTACATTTTGATTTATTTGAAATAGGTTGAGAATTAGGAGGAACGATCATAGGATCCTTCACAGGTTCTTTAGGAAGATTAATAGGATTATCAAAAATAGGAGGAACTATCACAGGATCTTTCACAGGTTCTTTAGGAAGATCGATAGAAGGAACTTGATTAATAGAACTAGAAGCCATAGTTAAAGCAGGTATAGAAGGTGTAGGAAAAATACCATGATTAAGATCCATAAGAGGTATGCTTAATTCAAGAATATTGCGATGTTTATAAGCTTGATATGAATGAAAAAGATTATCAGGTCAAGGAGGACATGAATTAGGTAATGAAGGCCAAAAGAAATCAAGAGAAACAAAATCTCTAGGCCTAGAAGGTTGATATAAACTATGATTAACCATCTTCACTTCTTCATCATGAATGAATTTAAGACACTTATGGATAGGTGAAGCAACAACATGCATGGAATTCAACCAAGGCAAACCTAGCTTAACTTGAAATTGATCAGAAGTAGGAACAACAAAAAAGGTAGTGTTCACAATTTTCCACAGAGTTCAATCGATAAAGTAATAGAACCAAATGATGGATAAAGAAAACCATTACAAGTTTGAATCCACACATCTGATGTATCATAAGAATCATGTTGTAAGCTTTTCATAAAAAGATTTTCTTTAGTAATAACATTGACTAAGGATGTAGGATCAACAAGACAACCACGAGTAGGTTTCTAAGAAATCCTAGCATAGATGTAAAGGGGACCATCAGGAGCTTTAATAGTCTCAAAGTCATTAAAGGTAATCAAAAGTTCCTGAGGTCTTTTATTCTTAGGTTGTTGGGGTTTAGGTTGAGTTTTCAATTTAGGCTTAGGTTTTGGTCGAGGTTGAGATTGAACTTGAGGTTGAATATGAGGTTGAGGTTGAGGTTGAGGTTGAGGTGGAGATACAGATTAACCAACATGCTCCACTTGATTAACAACATGATTGAGATCATCCATCTGTGAATCATACACAATTTCCATAGCAGATGGCTAAGAAATGGTATTAGTATCATGTGTAGCTAAAGGATTCATATAGATTTGAAGGTTTTTATTAGGAGGAGAGACAGATTTGTTCCCACTACCATCAATATTATCAACAAATAAGGCATTAGAGTCAATTAAGTCTTGAAACTTATGTTTTAAATAATAACACTTCTCATTATCATGACCATTTTGACGATGATATTGACAAAAAACATTTTGATCAAAATATTTAGATGCAATTGTAGCAGGTAAAAGAGGTCGAATAAGAGGTAAAGTAATCATATTAGTAGTTAATAACCTATTCATAATAGCATGTAAAGATTTAGAAAGAGGAGTAAATATATGATTTAATCGAAAAGTAGTGGATGCATAAGTGGCATTGTGAGATGCAACAACAACTATATTCGCTTGTTTGTTTATCTTGACATAGTTGTTGAATTTTTTAAATTTGTTTGGATTAGGAGCAGCATCACTTTTATCAACTAGAATAGGAACCATTGGAGTGTTTCTCTCAAATTGACTCACTTGTAATTGATAATGATGAAGTGCTGCACAAAGTTGTTGAAAAGAGGTAAATTCAGTAAGCAGAATCTTATCTCTAATATCCTTTTGCAAATTTGAAATAAACATACATTGAATATCAATATCAGGAACAAGATAGGAAATCTGAGCATGCAAATGCTTAAATCTACCAATAAATTCAGTTAATTTTTCCTTAGCACTTTGTTTACAATGCATCAAATCAGTCAAAGACACTTGCGGGCCAATGTTGTTTTGAAATTGTTGAATAAAGGCATTAGCAAGTTTTGGAAAGGAATCAATAGAATGAGGCAAGGAACAATACCATTGTAAGGCCTTGTCACAAAAATTTCTAGCAAACAGTTTGGCTAAAATCCTATGGTCATGAGCATAATCACTACAAAGGATTTGGAATGTTTTAACATGATGAACAGGATCTCCTTTTCCATTATAATTCTCAAGATGAAGCATATTGACTTTCTAAGGAACAGGAGTACGAATAATATCCAAGGACAAAGGGCTTCCCATGTCACATGTAGGAATACTAAACTTGTTTTGAGTTAAGGAAACAAGTTGTTGTTGTAAAGATGACATAGTTTGAGCCAAAATGATGATTGTTGAATCATTAGAGGAAATAGGAGGAATAGCAACATGAGACACACTAGGTAAAGTGTAAGAAGCTGCAGGAATAGAAGACACAATTGGAGGAACACTAGGAACTACAGTTGAAAGCGGATTGGAATAAGTAAAAGGAACATTATGATATGAAGGTTGTGATGTAGGAAGGGACACAGGAGGAACACTCATAGGAATAGAGGGAACTGTCACAATCACCAAAGAAGGAGTATAGGTAGGAATACTAGGTAAAGGATTAGAAGAAGGTTCAACACTAGTGATAGGAGGAATCAACCCTAAATCTTGAGCTTCTTGAGCTAGAGGTTTAACATTTGTATGCACAAGGTGAGTAATACCACGTAAGAGGTTAACACCTTGATCACTATCATGAAGAACTTTCTTAAGAGCCTCTATAGCTTGAATACAATCTTGATTATGGTTCTCTTGAATAAGCTAATTACCCATTTTATCAAGTTCAGTTGAAAGTTTTTGGACTTGTTCAGGAGGAACTCTTAAAGCATCATCCTCATCATGAGATGAGTGAGAAAAGTTTTTCTCCATTGTAGGATTGGAATCATGAAGAGTCAAATTATCATTCGAGATCCTAAGGAAAGGAGAGGAAGATTCATGATCAAAGGCACCCATGAGTCTATGACTTCTTCTAACTGGAATGTTATAAGTAGGACTAGTAGTAGTAAAGCTCATAAACCAATGTAATGCAAATGAACTAAACTAAGAACACATAAAGCATGAATTTTTTTATTTTTTTGAAATCTAATTAGCATGAAAGATCTAACACAAAAGAGAAATCTACTAGTAACAAGATAAAAGGAAATCTAACACCACAAAACACAATAAGGGCATCCAATTCCACAAAAGAAAGGAGAGTAAGTATGTCGGGTTCACCAAAATGAATAGAAATAAAATAGAATCACCTCTATTAGATGTATGTATGGGGGAAAAATATGAGATCCACTTCTAAATCCAAATTCCCAAGGGAGAGATCCAAAATGATCAACCAAAAGGTTAATGCACAATCGAATCAATCTATGGAGAATATGAAAAATGAAGAAAACCTTACATTTCCCTATAATGGACTTGTACTTGAAATCTGAAATAATTGAAATGCAAATACTAACCTCAAAATAGAGAAAATTTGGAAAATGCCAATTTCTGATGTCTGTGTACTTTCAGGCAATTCTACAACTTGTTTCGGACTGGAAATGCCAAGACCCTCATAAAAGGTCAAAGGCTACATTCTTATTCTGAAGGTCAACTTTGATTTTGTTTGCAGATCTCAGAAGTTCTCCGAAAAGGGTATCCAAATCCAATCTCAAATCCGAAGTCCCACACCTGCACCTGCAAGAAAAAGGGGATTTTGTTGTTTGTATGGGGGTTTTGCCTTGGTCAAACCCCAATTTAGGAATTAACCTTTAAATTGAGTTGAATTGTAATGTGCATAAACAAAGCAAATGAAACAATTCACCTTGCTTGTGTTGAATTCCTTGTTAGAGGATTTGAATCCTCAAATCCACAAGTAGGGATACTCCAATGGATGTAGGATGTCTCAAATCGATGGCATTTGATCTTCAACACCAATCTTGAATAAATCTTTTCATATGAGGAGGCTTGGATGAATGTTGAAGGATGGATCTTCAAGGGGGCTCCAAAGAGATTGAATCCTTCAATGGCTAACAATGGATCTCCTTGATGGATGAATGCTTGAACACTTGAATTCTTGAAGGCTTGCTTGAATGCTTGAATTCACTTTCTTGCACTTGAGAGCTTGCTCATGAAATTTCTTCAAGATGAGATTGCAATTGCTTGATTTTGGATCTTCTCACAAAACTTGAAAATTATAGTGAATTAGGGCACAAACCTCTAGAGAAGGCCGACATTGGGGAATTAAATCCCAATTAACCTTAACCCCTAGAAATGGACCCATATTAAATGCAATTTAAGGATTTACCATTCTAAAACCCGAAATGGCCGACCCAAAGGCGAGAAAAGAATCTTTTTGAAACCCGATACCCGAAAATCAGAAAAACTTGAAATTTGAACTGGGGGTCAAGGATGAGGTTGACTCTGCCCTAGGTCATAGTCAAGGTCAACCCTGACCTAGGTCAGATTTGAGGTCAACTTTGACCCTCAAGTTCAACTTTGACCTTGAGGTCAAAAACCTCAGGACCCCAGCTAGAGTGCCAGGAAATGCAGATAGGAAGTGGAAAATGGGTGCAGAAGGAAGTAGAATAGGGGGAAAAGACAAATACATGAAAAGACCTAATCAAGGCACTTAACATGACCCCAAACCACTTACTCAGAGGGATAAACACTCTTATCATGGAACTGCTTCCATTTTAAGATGATAGAATACCTTTCACACTATCAATTCAGTTTTCGGTAGATCTCAATCTTTATTTGTTCTTCACTGCTTTGTTACTCTATGGATTCACTGCTCATCACCTTCTCAATAATATATTTCATACATGAAATCTTCTCTAGCATTCATATTACCACCATCATACACACTTCGATGTTTACTTATCTAATCTATTTATATAATTCTTGAAGCAGTGTTAGATGTTCTAGAATGGTCTCTTCAAGCAGTGCTAGCATTGATTACTCTTCCAATGCATATTCCATCCTTAATTCTCATTGGTGAATCTCACCTTGTAATCATGTGTAATCATCATGTTGTAATCTTAAATGTATTATATGATCTCCTCAAGATTAGTAAACTATTTTATGTTTGGTGTCTAGGTTCAATGTACTTAAAGATTCTTCTGGTATCGGCCTGTTATGATCGGTAACATGTTTTCCTTAACTCGGTAACTATATTCTCTTCTCAGTTCGGAGCTTGGTGCAACTTAGTTCTTAGTGCTTGATTCTACCTCTCTCGGTGCCTATGCTTTCTTTCTCTTTACCAAAATTCCTTGTCTTCTAATTTCCTTTACCAAATGACTTTCTCTACTTTACCAACTTGTCTTTTTTTCATTACTTAATGAATTTGAAAAACAATATATATTTATCATAACTAATGACAACAAAATAACTATTAGGAGTATTATGAATCATACTCTTGATAAACATGGGATTTAAATGTAGCATCTTAATTTACATTCCTATGTAATTTTTTGCTTACCTAAGCCTCATTTTAGCTTGTATAGCCTCCTGCATTAATTTTTGGCAACCAAGCTCAAACATTCATGTTATTCCAACACTTTCTCTCCAAATATATAGTCCCAATTTGGGACTATGTTGGAGGGAATGGAGAAACCCATTCACCGTATTCCTAAGAATAGAGTGACCAAGTTGGCCTATTCCTTGATGCTTGGCCTCAAATTGGAATTTCTTAATGGTAACTTGTTTTAAGTAGGGATTCCAAACTTGTGTCGGCCTTCTTTGAGTTTTTCATCTCAAAATATGGTGAGAGATATATAAACAAGGCTACCTACCTCATTTTGGCATCATATCCATACATAATCAATCCATAAGCAAGACTTTGCAATCTCGAGTATTCAAGAAGCATTAAGAAGCATTCATGTTCCCAAGTGTTCAATATAGTTCATCCCACCATATTCTTCATTGTGGAAAGCTTCAACAACCTTCGTGAAAGCATGCATTTTATGATTTTATTTTAGATGTGCGTGGATTCATGTTGTTGCATCAACACTTGTGATCACATTCAAAAAGAATCACATCATCAAGGTACATGACACTTTTATTCTTAGGTATAGCCTCTTCTTTATATCAACACACTTTTGTTTCAAGCATGTTTCAATTCTATTTCAAGGTTGATTCCAAATCTGGGGTTTGATTGAGGTAAACTCATTTCTACATAGTATTTTATATATTTTCTATGTGCAAGAAGAAGTAGCGTCAATAAGGAAAAATATTAAGGAAAATCAAGAGATTGGCTACAGTCTGCAACTGAATTCATCAAAAAGTGTAGGGAATAGGGTGAATGAATTGCCAAATTCATGTGAATAGGTTGACCAAGTTGCCCATTTCCCCCATCGCAACTTCAAATTTGGTCTACAAGGGTGTTACTATTTCTCTTTTCTGTTTCGGGTCCCATAATTGGCTTGTTAATTCTTGATTGTTCTGTGCGCATAGAGACCCATCTTTTATCCCCATCTACCCCTAGATATTGCATTTTTACTTTTAAATCACATTCAAAACCTCATTTAAAAAAAAAGGTCATTGCATCCACTCAATGCTTGAGTCTTCTTGAGCCTAAAGGATCATCTTCCTTCTAATGTAAGAGAGGGGTGATAGGCCTAAGACTCCTAGTTTGTTTGAACATCCTAATGAACCCTATTTTATATCTTACAATAGGTATTCTATTTCCTCACTTTTCTCACTACAAATTTTGAATCTCCAAAGGAATGGATTATCCTATCATCATTACTTATGTATAACAACATTCCACTAATCAATGAATCATACTCTGATTTATCATTGGTACATCAAAATTTCAATCTATGAGCTACTAAATATGTTTCTTTGGGAGTAATAACAACTCAAAACTTTCTTTGTCTCCTTTCTTTGATTTAATATCATCAAACCTTAATGTACATAATTGGTTTTCTTGATCATATGACCACTTATTTTATACACTTACTCTTTCCTCTTGATATTTTAGGACACCATGCTTTTCTTTGTTCACATTTTTTTCATTCTTATCCCCTAATGCTCCCAACTTCTCTTCTAAAATATTCCAATATTCATTCTCATCTAGTCCAATTATTTTTTTGACTCTAGTACATCAAGGTGTCTTCATGATTTGATCCAAGACTACCTTTATCAACATAAAGGTAAATTTAGAACGGTATACGTTGTGTACCCTACATCGATTGGGAAATAAAAGATCTTTAATAAAAATAGAACTACCAAATTCTTTTCTTTGTTGGATACTCTTAAGTATACAACCTTTGAATATTTCAAACACCTATTCATCTTCATTTGAATAAAGGTTATAATCTTCACCATAAACTTCTATAATTTTTGGAAATTTCTCTAAATTCATGACTACTTCTGAACAATGCACTAATAGAATCTCTTCAACTTGATTTTCTTCTCGTTCGTACTAATCCATGTCAACATTTGAATATATGATTTTGTTAGATTGAATATTGTACTCAATTATAATAAGCTTCATTTTGGGATCTCTATTTATTATGACTTGGTTGGGTACTCCTCTCCCTAGAAGCCACATGTGTGAAAAATTAGTTGCCATATATCCATTAAGAATTCTTCACCAATCTTTTCTTAGCAATATCCCACATGTATCAAGAATATATATTCCTGATATGCCCATGTATAGGTGTATTCATGGATCCATACCTAAATACATATGAATCCTATTCAATTCTCCCACCACTACTACCTTTGTTTATCTAGTTGAGTTACCTTCCTACTAGACTTGGTAGGTCTAAGACAAAAAGACATTAAAAACAACCAAAGACATGACATTGGTGGAGGCCCCTAAATTAACTAGACAATTATGTAAATTCTTTCCAAAAATTCAAAGGGTGAGCAAGAAAGGAGTGTCCACTTCTTCTTTAACAAAGTGACTAGAGTGTCTACTTGGGATATCCAAGTTTTATCCTTTTCTTTGGATTTATTGGCAGTCTAATTTATTTCCAACTTTTGAATGATGCTTAGAGCCACTAGGGAATCATTAAGACAATTAAAAGTAACTTATTTGGTCTACAAGACTTTCATTAGATTTATCAAGGATAAATTGACTTGCAGCTTCTTGAATTCATCAACCACATACTGACTCAGTTTAGTCATCTCAAATTGAGAGGATGAAGCCTTACCCATATAACGGTAGGGTTCACTCTAGAATCATGGAGTATTGTAGGCATTAGGATCAAGAGGAACTCTCATATTATTTGGAGGGGTTGAAGTAGTATAATACTAATTAGATTTATTATTCCTTAAATTTATTGGGTTCCCTTTTTACTTGCGTACCCAAAAATTGTTGATTTCCATGTACTTCATTAGGTTCCTCTTCAATTGGTACAATGTTTGTTTACGTAGACAATACTTAACTTTCTAGTACTATTGCAGTGTAATATATCATTGTAGGGACACATACCTTGATGGTGAGGGCTTGTGCTTCAACATTTTGAACTTTTCTTTAAAACAAATTGCCGCTACTTGAAATTCTAGGCAATGTAACTCCGAGTGTTGGCTTGTGTTGTGTAGTCCACACCAATTGGGCACGACTACTATAATGTGAAGAACCAGAAATGGCTCTTCTTGAATTTTCAATATTTATTTAAAATATCTGCAACTATATTCTAATAATACTCATACAAGAACAATTTTTGAAAATATTTTCACCAATATTGTAATATCAAATTTGCAAACAAATAGTTTCTTCTTAAACTATCATCAATAGAAATCTTATTTGCAGAACAAATTACATAAATAATTTATTCCAAAATTTATTAGAGCACCTGTAATAAAAAATGCTCTCCAAGCTGTCACGTCTCCACAATAATGATGCCGCCACTTTGAATTTCCAACACGTGACTGCCTGAACTGACTGTAAGAAATCTACTATGATGCCGAACTAATGGAATTGGTTGTACAACCCTACTGGAGTGTTCACGCTGCCTTGAACTGCTACTAATAATCCTTCCACACTCACATACCAGAATTTATAATTGATGTAGCCCAGTATTTAGTATAACACTACCAATTGAGATGTCCCAAATGAATTTGTAGTTGTAATAGAATTAATTGTATAACCATCTTTATAATTCAATAATTCTCACTTGCAATTATTTTTGAAAATTAGAAGAATTAATACTTCAACCTTCAAATAATAAATTCAGAATCTTCATTGCATTGTATTAATAAATACAATTTCATCAACAACCCATGAATCTTCAGATTTGAATCTTTCACCAATCTGATATACAACAGCACCGAATTGTGATCTCAGAGATAATCAACATGTAAAATTCACCATCATCAATTAATGGCTCAAATTACGAAAGAGGAATCAGTCCTCGAAACCCTAGCCAGGTTTGTCTTCTTCCCAAATTCCAAGAAAAATAATGCTTGCATAAGATGAGAAAAGTGCTTTTTCGAGTAGAATATATAGGCTTTTTGGAAAAAACACTTTTTAATATTTTCACTTAATTGGCTTTAAAAATAATCTCACTTTATAACATAAAGTTATAAAGTCATAAGTTATTAAATTAAATCAAAATAATTTAATTTAATAACACATTTAAAATATAAGCCACTGAACTGTCTGATTGCAATCAATGAACTTCTGACAAAGCACCAAGTCTAACTACCCAGCTAGGAATAGGCACTGCTAAAAATAGACTTACTAAAAATAGTAAGTCTCTCAAACTAGAGATTCTCTGAAACTCGATCCTGAGATATCTGACGCTCCGTGCAGACACCCTACTAATCCTGGCCATATCCAAAATACCACTTACTAAAAATAGTAAGTTGACCAAAATGATCTGAACGAAGAGTAGACTTGATAAGTCAAACCTCCAAAATGGAATCCCAACGTTGGCTCCACCATCTGACCCCCTTTGATTGCCTGATTAGCCTATGATGGTTGCCAAACCAAGCTAATCCCATAAGTCTAAAAATGGGGACATTACAGTCCTCCCTTCCCAAGATTGCTTGTCCTCAAGCAATCAGGAAAAATAAGCAACATCATAAACCACCCGGATCCCAAGGATGGTCACAAGTAATGTCCTGATCCTCACCAAACTCTTGTGAAGAGAGAACCAACATCAATAGAACAAGCACCACTGAAAACAACATCTATAAACCAACTATAGATGTCGATGCTAAAAACAACCCAATGGAACTCAACCCATCTGAAATAACAACTCTGTCAAAACTTGAGTCCCTGCCTATCCAACACTCACACCCAGCTGCACTGGGAAAGCAACAGTGACCAAATGTGTCTAAATCACTGTTATCAACTCTGCCCTCTAATAAACAATCCTGAGTGTGTGGATACTGCAAGTAATCTAACTTGCAACTGCCAAATCCATCTACAAACAATGGTGCTAATCCATCCCATAATGGATGGTAGGATACTAGAGCCGGTTTACCCCTGCGTGAGATCAAATCATCCACCTGTGGGTAAAAAAAAAATGATGAGCATACCCCACCATATAATGCCGGTAGGAATCCCCAATCTCTATTAATGGCTCATCATTACCAAACTAAGAATCAAAAGATGGCTCCAATCTCTAACTCTGCATCACTGTAGGCTGGGTAGGAGCCTGAGCAACCCTCTCCTCAAACCCAACCTCAAAATCCCTATGGGGAAGCATAGTAGAAAGAGTCTCCACAATCTTCTTGACCAACCTTTGAATAGTACAAGAGCCTCGAATGAGAGTACCCTCAAACACTCTATAAGAATCGTGACACACGTCTGCACTCTCAAGTAGATACTCCATAAATGACTTAGTGCAATAGAAATTATACATGGAAGCATCAACTCACTCCCTGAAATCCACAACTGATCCCCCTGCAAATGTGGCACAACCAACTATCCTATGCTATCAGCTAAGTGAGATGATGAAGTAGATTCACTCCCAGCCAAAGGAAGCAAATGAACTTGAGAGCCTATCTCCTCTGGTACTCCTACCTCATCCGTACCAAGTGCTCCCATATTCGGAATAGATGTGTCTGCCACAACATCATGTTCCTCAACACCAACTGTAGGAGAAAACTCACCACCAACCACCTCAATGTGCAATCGAATAGGGTCTAGGGCTGGTGTAGATCATAAATGCTCCAACTCCACGGTCACCTCCTCTAATAGGATCTGCAACTCTTGAAGAGCTCACTAAGTATCCTCTAAAACCTCAGTAGTCTCTGTGAGCTCTTGGGTAAGCTCACTCACCTCCTCCTCTATGTCCATGAGTGCCTCATAAGCTGTACTCCCCCACTCCACTAGGTGATCTCGGTTGGCTACCATCTGTAAATAGTTTTGTCTCAAAATCTTGACAACCTCATGCAAAGAGTGAATCTCTATCAATGAAAGGTAACCACCACTGGGCTCAACTATCATAGGAGCACCCCAACCATAAAAAACCAAAAACTGGCGAGTGACATCAAAATGCTCGAGAGTAGAAGAAATATCCCTCTCATCAACTCACAACTGGCTAGTCACATGATGACTCTGCACAATAGGCCTCCTATGAACAACCTCAAATGCACTGTCTACACTATGAGAGGAAGATGTAACCAAAAAACTCCCCTCAAGATCACCCTCTCCCTATGTACTTACATCTGAGTACACCTCTACAAACTGAGTACAGGCATCAGACACATCCTCATCTAAATTCGAGGAAGTTGTTGCTGAAACAGACTCAAAACAATCTCCAGCTCCCTCGTCCTCTACAACTATCTGATAATCTAGTCCCTAAGATACATCCACATGAGTCACTAATGAAGTAACCCTCTCTTTAGAAATGGAAGCCCTAGCTGAAAAAAACTCCTGCCACTCATAAGCTTCCTTGTCCTCATCTGTGGGTCCCTCTAACATAGAGTCCTGGAACTCACCATCACCAAATGACAATGTTGAATCAATGCCCAAAGTCAGATATAGGAAGCCAGAAACACTATAACACTCATCATCCTCTCTCTCAGCATCGGAGATATCTGCAATGCTAGTGTACACATCATCTATCATCATCTCCTCTACTAACTTTGGCTGCATACACAACTCAATGTCATCATGTGAATCAACTAAACTGTGGCATGAAACTATGTCGCCCAAATCAACTGCAACACTCCCATCCTGAGTGTCATCACTAGAAAGCTCCAGCTCACATCCTCAACATAGGAATAAACCACTATCTCCTGTACTGATCCTACACTGCGATTGCTATCATTAATCTCTGAGCTATCAGAGCTCATATGCTCCTCGCAGTCATCACCCAACATCTCACAAGGGGTGTCATCTCCCATGAAACTCATAGCATCCTCAAAAGTGTCATCAAATGTGTCTATACTATCAGCTCCCACATCTCCTACTGAAATCTCATCTGTGGACATGTGTCTCTACACGCATGACTCCATGTCAGGTTGTGCGCCAATAATGCTAGAGCACGAACTGTCATCAACTGACCCTGTTGTACTGCCTATATCTCCAACCTCACCATTGGGAGATTCTATACATGCCTTGGTCCTATCTGATGAAGCAACTACCTCCTGAATTGGAGCAACACTACTACAACTGACATAAACATCTCCAATAATAACTCCCTCCATGAAAGAGTTTGAACACTCAGTGATAACTGCAACATCAACTGCCTTTGTACAATCAGTAGTGACTGCTCTGGGAGCCTCAACCTGGTGATGCTCAGCACTGCTGTCAACCAATGGCACTGAAATGTCCATTGGTTCCGGTGCAATAAATCCATCATCAACACTGTGAATGGGAATAACAGGTGTTGAACTAGATGCAGGAACATCAGCATCACAGACAATTGTTGGAGAAAACTCTAGCCTTCTCCCCTACAAACTCGATGTCGTCCTTCTAAAGGTAGAGACCATATATCTCGCTGCCCTGTCTACTATAACTGGATTTGACAAACTCACTACTAATCTCTGCTGATGCACTTTCAGTCTCTCAATGCTTTCTACTAAAGCATTTAATTCCGCTCTATTTCCCTTACTGCTATGACAACTCCCTGAGCTAGATCTCCTGCATTTATCCATAGCTAGAAAATAGAAGTGTTGATCACTTATAAAAACTTTAGAATAAAAAATGAATCTAGACCCCACAGGATGGTAGGAAAAATGCTCTAATACCACTGTGAAGAACCGAAAATGGCTCTTCTTGAATTTTCAATATTTATTTAAAATATCTGCAACTATATTCTAATAATACTCATACAAGAATAATTTATGAAAATATATTCACCAGTATTGTAATATCAAATTTGCAAACAAATAGTTTCTTCTTAAACTATCATCAATAGAAATCTTATTTGCTAAACAAATTACATAAATAATTTATTCCAAAATTTGTTAGAGCACCTGTAATCAGAAATGCTCTCCAAGTTGTCACGTCTCCATAATAATGATGCCGCCACTTCGAATTTCCAACACGTGACTACCTAAACTGAACGTAAGAAATCTGCTATGATGTCGAACCAATGAAATTGGTCGTACGACCTTGTTGGAGTGTTCACGCTACCTTGAACTGCTGCCAATAATCCTTCCACACTCACGTACCAGAATTTATAATTGACATAGCTCAGTAGTTAGTATAACACTACCAATTGAGACGTCCCAAATGAATTTGTAGTCGCAACAGAATTAATTGTATAACCATCTTTGTAATTCGATAATTTTCACTTGCAATTATTTTTGAAAATCAAAAGAATTAATACTTCAACCTTCAAATAATAAATTCAGAATCTTCATTGCATTTTATTAATAAATACAATTTCATCAGCAACCCACGAATCTTCAGATTTGAATCTTTCACCAATTCGATATACAACAACACTGAATTGTGATCTCAGAGATAATCAGCATGTAAAATTCACCATCATCAATTAATGGCTCAAATTACGAAAGAGGAATCGGTCCTGGAAACCCTAGCCAGGTTTGTCTTCTTCCCAAATTCCAAGAAAAATAATGCTTGCATAAGATGAGAAAAGTGCCTTTTTGAGTAGAATATATAGGCTTTTTGGAAAAAACACTTTTTAATATTTTCACTTAATTGGCTTTAAAAATAATCTCACTTTATAACATAAAGTTATAAAGTCATAAGTTATTAAATTAAATCAAAATAATTTAATTTAATAACACATTTAAAATATAAGCCACTAAACTATTTGACTGCAATCAACGAACTTCTGACAAAGCACCAAGTCCAACTGCCCAGCTAGGAATAGGCATTGCCCTGCCAGAAATAGCCACTGCTAAGAATAGACTTACTAAAAATAGTAAGTCTCTCAAACTAGAGATTCTCTAAAACTCGATCCTGAGATATCTGACGCTCCGTGCAGACACCCTGCTAATCCTGTCCATACCCAAAATACCACTTACTAAAAATAGTAAGTTGACCAAACTGATCTAAACGAAGAGCATACCTGATAAGTCAAACCTCCCGAATGGAATCCCAACATTGGCTCCACCATCTGACCCCCTCTGATCGCCTGATTAGCCTGTGAGGGTCGCCAAACCAAACTAATCCCATAAGTCTAAAAACGGGGACATTACATATAACAAGGAAAAAAATTATAGAAGATTTATTTTTACTTGTATAAGGGTTCTCAAATGGTGAAGGAACACCGTCATTATTGGGTATTGTATTTCAAATTATATTTTTCCTTTCATAACCTTGATTCCTCTAAGTATTTCACAACTAATTATTCTAATTATGCTAATAATATCTTCATTTGATCAATCAATTCCTTGATTTCATATCTTCCTTCATGTATTCTTGTGGACAGTGATGTATTTTGGAGATGCCCAGGTTGATTAGGTGGAACTTGAGACAAAGGTAAAAATTGATGGATTACTAATTGATTTGAAGGGGTTGGAAGTGGATTCATGACAAGTGTATAACATACCAATGTGTTATTATTTTATTCTTCATAAAGGTTTAGAAGAATAGTCACATTAGCCCCATTTAACATTTTGAATTTTTGGAGTTATAATTCCCATTAAGGCCTAGGCATAATATAGTAACTAAGATAGACATTGCACCTAACTCCTTACATATTTTCTAGCTTCCTCAACCTAATATTCAGTCAATCCTAGTCCAAATTATAAATCAAACAATGATTACATCTTGGTTGGTAAATAATCCCTCTCGTATTAGTTTAAATGACTATTGTGACATTTTCCCAAAACCCCTAAAAATTTTCACCAAATTCCATATCAATGACATAAATAGGACATCTGAAGAACACATCAAAATCTTTGAGGATGCTCTCAACAATAGAAGAATTGAGAATCAATATGTAACTTGAAAATTTTTCCCTTACTCTTTGGGAGTAGAACCTTTTCATTGGTTTATACATCTGTCATCTTCATTTGTAACTTCTTGCGATAATTTGAAGACAATTTTCTAAGGAAGTTTGAGATTTCAATAAACCCATTAGAATTGTATAGGTAATTTGTTGAAGTATGAAGGAAAGAAATCTAACCAATAAGATCTTTCAACAATAGGTTCCATATGGCCTATACTAAACTACAAGATCCTTACAATGACCTAGCTAGACAAGTATATTACATGCAACTTTAGATAATCTCATTGCAATGTTTGTAAGAAGAGCCAACCTTGTTTCTACTTCTTTGAATGAAGTGTATGCTGAAGTAGTTATGGTGAGCACAAATATAGGATAAAAAGGTGTTGGAATAGTCAATCACTTAGGATGTCATGCCAAATGAGATCCATGGAATTACTCACGTGCATTATCACATCATTCACTAAGATATTCAAGCATTGTCAAGATCTTACTACTAGAACCTTGGGGTTGTTATACATGCAAGATATAACTTCCTTTTTTCAAGAGATAATATAATATAATTAGTGTATTTTATTGTGTGTTGATGAAGTGCAAACCTCATCAAAGAGTAAATTGGATAAATATAGTAAACAATTTTTATCCTTGCTTAGAAGGATATAGATTTTCCAAAGAACTCTATCTTCAGAAATCTTGTGCTATTTTTCTATATAGGTCTTGAATAGCTATCATGTTAGTGAGATTTAGAAGAAGATTAGGAAATTTTCATGGTCAGATGGCAAAGGAAAGATGAAGAAACACTCAATCAAATGTGAGAGGTTTTTTTTGGACAAAGTGTATTGAGGCTTGGATTTGAAGGATTTGAGGCTTCATGGAATTGCACTTGGAATTAAATGAATTCTTAAATCCTCAGAGGGGAATGAACCTTGGAATGTATTGGTTGGGAACAATATCCACCTGGCCGTACCTAAGTAGGCCAAGTATTGGAAGATACTTACTCTATCTGACTTGCTTATATGTACATTCCTAGTTGTTCCTACAAGGTTTAATATTTTCAAAAACATTTGGAAGGCATGGAATTTAGTGAAAGAATATGTTATCAAAAATGATATATTGGATGGTAACAACAAGCTTCATGTTGACAAATCCACTTGGTGGAACCTTGAGCATAAAGGTAAACCTTTAGCATTGCTTCAAGGTTTCTATGGTAAGGGTTGGTCTTCTAAGGGATTAGACAGTTTAAGGATATCCTAAGTTCAGACCTGCTAAAATCATGGGCCTCTTTGAGTTGTGAATTTGGTCTTCCTCCCACCAATTGAAGTGCTTATTGTATTTTTAGAGAAGCTTGTGGACCCCTTCAAATGCCCAAATATTGTATTAAGGAAAGTGATAAGTTTAAACAATTTAAATGGATTGATGGTCCTAATAATCAAAAGGTAAATACCAAGTTGGTTTATAAAACTTTATGCAATAAGATATCTATGTTTGATTACCTCAATATGACACAGAGCTTGTCTTTGAGCAGTAAAAAGTGGCAAGCTATCTTTAAGAAGTTCTGGTGCAATATCATTGAACCTAAGAAAGCATGCTTTAAATGGTCATTGATTCTTTAAAAAAATCCCTATAAAGGTAACTAATCTAACATAGAAATGTGTATTCAGCATTTGTAGACAACTTGAAATTATAAGACATATCATTTTTTACTATTTCTATGTGCAAAAGAAATATGAAATTTATTTTGTTGTGATATTATGGGTTGGGGGAACTATTAGTTAGAGAGAAGTTCTATTAGCATTTGTAAATAAATTGAATAAAGAAAGTAATTTGTTTTGGTTAATATTTTATACTAAAATTTTGTGGACTATATGGATTGCATGGAACAAGGAAAAATTTCAAGCCACAAGGAGGTCACTTATGGAGTCTTGTAAAAGACTTGTGTTTTACAATTTGGTATTGCAAGTTACATTGACTATGAAGATTTCCATATTCTAATGCTTAAAGCTATTGAACGATGGTACTATTAGAGTCAAAACAATAAGAGATAAGGTATTGACACACATGGCCCTTTCATAAGACTAAAAACACTCCATTCTTGAAAGGTTTATTGGACCTATAAAGGAAATACGACACCAATGTACCTCTTGAGAAGAGGAAGAAAGGTGCTAGAAGACAAGATAGAGCAAGACACCATGTCAATGAAGATGAAGATTTTGTTGTTCAGGTGGTTAGATCCAAGGATGATTTGTCAGTCATAGATCATCCAATTGGATGAGGGAATCTAGATATGTTCAGTGAGAATATAAATTTCTAAGTTGCAGATTATAGTTTGGCTTATAGATGAAATGTATCATAGATATACTTTAGCTATTTATCTATAGTTGTATTTGTCTATTTTTTATTAGTTGCGATAGTAATTATATGTTCAATGTATAAACAACTTATTTGTTTCGGTATGATCAATTTTGCCATAGCATTCATTTTTTGCTAGACTAAGATCCTCAAATGTCTGCTCTATTGCAGACAGTTCCACAAAATGATATGGCACTCTATTGTTGTATTCCAATGGTTTATAAATTATCTTCAATATGAAGAAACCTTAACTGTTACCCAACTGATAACCCTAATTCTATCTCCACCCTAACCCTAACCCTAGCTCTAATTTTACATGTAACCCTAACCATGTCCCTAATATTAACCCTAATCCAAACCCATATTATATTTCTAACCTTATAAAAACCTTAACTATAACCCAACTATTAACCCTAATTCTATCTCTACCACTCATCCTAACCCTACCTCTATCTCTTATTCTAGACATATCCCTAATCTTAACCCTAACCCTACACCTAATCTTAATTCTATCTCTAAACCCAACCCTAACTCTAATCCATTTAATGTCTTACAAGTCACATCGTAAATGCTACTAGTATTTATATTTAATAATATTTAATTAATATGCCAAGAAATATCCTTCTTGAGACGCCCATTTTTTAATCAATTTCTCACATTAAGATGCAACAAAAAGATACAAAATTGTCTTTTTTATCTACTACAATTTTGTTTCTAGACACCCAAAATGGAAATCACAAATATAAAATATTTTACATGACTAACATTTAATAAAACACTATTTTATATTTACAAACTCAAAGTAATAGTTTTTGAGAGTTATATTGAAATTCTTAGTGTAATACTCGTGACCCTTTGATTTGGCGAGAATTTAGTGTTGGGAATGTTTTTTAGTGATTGTCCTTTGTTTAGAAGGTCGTCTAAAGCAATTAGAGATGAGTTAGGGCTATGATAGTTGTACACCGGCGATGACTACTTGGAAAACCCTAACCTTTGTAAACCCTAATTCATTGGTAAGGAGGATGCAAACCCTAATGCTGTAAAAAACTGTCCCCTAAATCGTCTATCGTTGGCATATCTGTATAAATATATATTTACGGCTTAGTATTTTCATTTTTCAGGATGATTCGAAGAAGCAAAACAAGTAGGTAATGGTTCCTCCTTTATTGCTTCGTGTTTCGAATTTCTTTAGGCGCACAGGGTTGTTACGCTCTAGTTTGTGTAATGTGTGTTTGAAGTTAAGGTAGTTCCTGTACTGAGGCAGTTCTCGGTGATGTGAAATTGATGACGAGTCTGATCTTTTCCATTCCTATGATGTGAATTGAGGCATTTGTCTGAGAGAATTGCACTTTTTCTTAACCCATTTTCCTCTAGGTTTATTTTATGTTTTGTGCCGATGATGAAATTAGATTGTTTTCACGACGGTCATCAGAGACAACTGTTTATGAAGATGATCTATTCTTTTTGTTTCTGACGGCTATGCCTAGTTTAAGGTTTTGTAATGCGATCTAGGTCTGAATTAGCGTTATTGTTTTAGATTTTGAGATTGTGATCTTGATGATGAAAACTGTTTTGCGACGCCCAGTCGGAGGAGTTCTTTATTCACGGAGCTCCGTTGAAGTTACAAATCACGGTTTGTCTGAAAGATGAAATATTTTCAGTCTTGTTGGTATTTTAGGGTTCTTGTGTTGCCGAATTTGAACTTTCATTTGGTACGAAGTTTCCTTCTTTGTCAATTTAATTTTTTGTGTGTATAGTGCATGTGTTTTGCATTTTAAATAAAGTAGCCCTAAATGACTTCTCTGTATGGGAAAATTACATTTTCCATTCGGAATTAGTTGTATAGGGCAAATATCATTGGATTCTTTTTCTACACGAGTGGAGGATCTGATTAGGGAACAATTTCGTTCTCTTTTATCAACTATTGCTTACTAAGTTGTTAAACTGCAAGGGCGTTTTTTCGGAGCATAATAATTTTCAATATTGAAATAAGCCTGATTTTTTTAAGCTTAAAGAAAATCTAGAATATGGAGTGTGATCTGGACTCTAGAAACAATGTAAAATTAGCTTATTTTTGGGTTTAATGAATATGTACTCTGTTAATTCAGAAATAATGTTGAAATTAGCATGTTTTTTTGAGTTTAATGACTTGTCCATGCCTTATTTGTGAAGTAAAGCTGAAACACGAGTGTGATTGAAAATGTATTATGCAACAAGATTATAATACAGTTGAATCCAGAAACTTACATAAATTCAGCATGGATTGTCGAAAATTAACTTATCTATGACCAAATTTGATGCTAAAACATGGGTTACGTTTGCCATCCTGTGTGTTAATATTTCTCTTATTTCGCATCATAACCTTTGTTGCTTTGGCTGATTTGAGCAATATTCAGCATCTTTATCCAATCTATCAGAATATTTCAAATCTTTTTCAATATCAAAATCCAATCAAACCTTTCAAATTCATTTCAAATCATCAACTTTATCTAATCAATTCAAATTGTTTCAAAGTCCTCAAATAGAATTCAAATCCTTAGTAATTGCATCAAATTCACTTCTAATTATCATCAAATCCATCAACTGTAAATCTCTTTCAATCATTTTCGGAATCATTATCAAAGCTATCAATGTCCCTTCCAAAGCCATTTCCAAATCATCAAAGCGCTTTCAAAACCTTATGGGAATAAATAAATTTTTAAATTCAAATTCTCTAACTCTTGCATTCTCCTCTTTTTTAGCTTACTCATTGTTCACTCTAATTTGTTGAGTGTCTTCCAGACTCGCCTTTCTGCTTTGTGCATTTTGTCAATTCAAGAACCAACATTTCATATAGAGAAGAAAACAAAACATTCGAGCTACATTTGAAGGAGGTGTTTTAGTTTGAATGCTTTTGTTTAAGCACCTTTTATTTCAATGACTTTAATGGTAGATTAGGAATTAGTTTGCATGAAATCGGAACTTCATGAACTAGTATGCTAAATCAGAACTAAATTGAATGTTAAAATTGTATAAAGAGTTTACACTTTGAAATTTATACAAATTATTATTAATATACTAAGTTTGGAATTGAGTATCTAATTATGTAAATGATAATTCGAAATTGAGTAATAATTAGAATCAAGTTGGATCAAATCTCTGTATGAGCTTTTTGAGCCCAGCTGGATGAGATAGAACAGTTGAAGGAGAGCCTGAAATATTTGTGATGCATGGTATCATTTTTCTCTTTTTCTCTTCTTTGGTTGTTCTATCTCATTTCTGAAAATGGTTCATAGAGTGCCCAAAACTCGAATGCAAAAGAGTAAGTTCAGCATATGGATCATGGAAATTTAATATCTTTGACAGTTTCAAATATTTCAAATTTTGAAGAATAGTTGAACTAGTATGCTTATAAAATCAGAACTTCATTGAATGTTAAAATTGTATAAAGAATTTATACAATTTAAAATTTATACAAATTATTATTAATATACTTATTTAGAATATTAATATACTCATTCCAAAGTGTTATGTATTAAATTAATATACTTAAATTCTAAAGTGTCTTTCATAAGATAAATAATGACTGACAGTTTTAATTTATCTTATGAATGGCCGTTTGGAATTTTGAGTAATATAATTATGTAAATGATAAATTCCAAACTATATTATAAAATTTCTGTGTAACTTTGTGTAGAGCTTGAAGATTTGTGTGTAAAAGAGCTTATAGATGGATTAATGGAGTGACTGTAATCATTGATTATGTTAGATTAGTCTTTGCTTGCATTCATAGTGGTAGGAGTTAGTCATTTTGATAGGTTTTAGTGTTGTTTTTTTAATCTTTTGTTTTCTGGCCTGTCTCGGGTTGGTCCAGACAGAGTTTGTTAAATGGATTGCTAGCTCACTCTCCCACCGTACAAATTGTACGACCCTTTGGGATCTGTGACTAGACTCCATGTGTAACTATATGGTGCAAGGATGGTCCCTAGAAAGCATGGGAGGCATTTTTAAGGTCATGCCCTAGGCGAGCAAGGAGTGCATGGCTAGGGATCACAGTGTGTTGTAGAGATGAGAGCGATTGAAAGCACTCATTGCTTCAATCCAAGCATGTGGAGAGGAGGCCAGGTGTGTTAGGAAGCATCACCAACAATGAGAAGCCTTGGTGAATGGTTTGGCCATGTGAAATACCAAACCCTCACTGGTTCAGTCAGAGAATAAGGAAACCCTTGTATTTAGGCCTATTTTTAGTAAACCCCTGTACGGGCAGGTTGATGGAAGGAGACCAGAAGAATCTGAAAGCCCTTCCAAAAGTGTACTTGAATCTGCAATTTGTTGGGTGCCTGGTTAGGAGAGTTTTTGAACCATAAGCCTAAGGGTGTCTAATTAGGCCTAATAACCTTGTAGCCCTATTTGGGACAGTCAGCAAAGGAATCTTGAAAGCGATAGGGTTTTCCTTGAAAGCAGTGGAGTTGGGCATGATTTTAGATCATATTCTAAACGAATTAACCCTCCTCTCCATTTGAGGGTCAGTGTAGACAAGATTCCATATTTTGAGGATGATGGTGCTAGAAGGCACCCATGGAGTGATGTGAAGGAAGCTTGATTCAACATTGGTGTTAGTAAGTTGAATGGGGAAAGGATTATAATTTTGAATCCATGTGGGGTTACTAGGCCAAGTACCCTATAGGCTAGAGACATAGCCCTCTGTCATCCTAAAAGAGATAAGGATAGGAAGAGCAAGACAAGTGTTACACCACTATCATTCTCAAAAACCTGCATTTTTGTTAGCATTTATTGTCACTGCCCAGTTGGACAGAGTGTCTATTTCCAACACGATGTATATGTGAAATTTTAAAAGTTTGAAATATATGCAATAATTTACCTGTAGGTTTTCTAAATTTATCAATGTTCCAAGCCAAAGCTCTACCTTTCACTAGAGCATTCATGACGAGTATCGAGTCACCCTTTAAATGGATTTTTTCAACACCAATTTTTTTTGCCACGAGAGAGACTTGGGTTCCTCTTTGATTGTCAAAATTGACCATAATCACTCCTTCGGGCACTCTCACTTCACTTATTTGTTCACCAAAGGAGTTGGATTAGTCTAATTAAGCTGATTAACGATTCTACATATTATTAATGGCCACATCGTCTATAATTGTAAAAAGGAATTTTGTTTGGGTTGCATGTTTTTTGAGAAGAAATACCTATGAATTTTGAGATAGCAATTTCTATCCTTTTAGCACATTTGCTAAAGAGATTCATGCTTATTTTGAAAGATCCCCCTTTTCCTTTTCTTCCATAACTTCCAAATAACTATGGATGAGCTTAGTTCCCAAATATTGGAAAAGGTTGAGATTGTTGAGGCTGAGCCCCAATATTGAAATAAAGCTTTAATTGAATGCGGCAATGGTCCAACCCAATTTAATCTCTCTGTGACAAACCTCTGACACTTTCTAGAAAAATCATAATGAAGCAAAATAAGGTTTAGGGTTTCTTCATGATTGTTTCACAATACACACTTAAACAAACCTTTGCTTTCTCTTTAATGAATACCTTCCCTCAAGGCAATCCAAGAGAAAGAACAATGCTTGGAAAATAATTCTTATTCAAGCATAGGGCAAAAGGTCAATCCTCCAACACAACCACATTCTCAAGGATCTTATAACCAATTTTAACTCAATAGTTTCCTTTTTGAGATGCACACCAAATGATCTCATCTTGCTACCAAAAAAACACTATTGTCCTGTCTTTAAATACTTCAATGAGCAAATCTTGGGTGTCTTTGGATAAAGGAAGGGTATAAGGCGACCTCTAATCTCAATCTTCAATGCCATTCAAAGACCTACTCTCAATGTAATCTTTTACCTTTGTTTCCCACACCATATTTGAAATCCACTGAACCTCCCTAAACTTGTCTTCTCCCAAAAATTAATATACATTAGAAGAGTCATTCCAAAGTCAACTTGTTTGCCATCTCCAACTAGCCAAGATATGTTATTAGTTACTAAGGGCCTACATGAAAACATATAATTCTAGATGACTAATCCTCTTTATGGATTTTAAATTGTCAAAGATTTTGTACTTACTTTGGCAATCCAAATACTTTGCTCTAAGGATTTTAGCCCACTTTTGCTCTGGGTTCAGATATAAATTCCATATCAATTTGGCTGCCATGGTTTCATTCATTAATCACCAATTCCTAAGTCCAACACCCCCTACTAGTTTTGGGGTGACATATTTTTTTCCCACACAAGGGAATTGTCTTTTTCTTGACTACCATTCCAAAAAAAATATGCATCTTTTTCTTAGTGGCCTTAGTAATTTTTACTAGAATTTTCAAACATGACATTGAGAAAAGAGGAATTGTCAAAACAATCTATTTTAACATTAGGATATGACCCATAGAGGAGAGTAACCTACTCTTCCATCCCTCTAACCTTTTAAGTGCACTAATCTAACAAACTATTCCAAATGAAGGATTTTCGTGCCCCTTCAAACAATATTATGCTAAGAAATTTATTTGACAAAGATCTTGCCTTGACTCCCAAAATCTTTGAAATAGCAAATTGCTTATCTAGAGAAGTGTTTAAAAAGAAAATCTCAAATTTATTCCAATTGATGATCTCTTATGAGTATTCTCCACCCCTATTGCAATTGTCACTCCTTCAAAGATTGTTCCTTCACTTGCAACTTTGGAAAAATCCCTCAAGACTCCCATTAACAAGTATTGAGAATTAAGGAGAACAAATACAACTTCAAACCCAAGAGATCCATTGTTGATCAAAATCGAACCTTTCCATAACTTGTAGTAGGAATTCCTTGTCCACTACGTTATAATCTTTCTTAATGTTCAATTTTACTAACATTTTTTATTTTAGCACATCTAATAAAGTGAATTGCCTCATGGGCAATTATAATCCCTTCAACAATAGATCTATTCAAAGGAGACCTACTCTGAGAGATAACATCCACTAGAACCTTCTTTAATTTGTTTGACGTCACCTATGAGATAACCTTGTAAACAATATTGCAAAACAAAATAGGCCTAAAATCATCAAAGGTTTGTACATCCTCCTTCAAAATCAACACAATCATAGTATTGTTAAAGCTCCTTAAGGACATTTCCCTCTTGCTTGGACTCTTCCACAACCTCTGAAAGGTCTATTACAAACACGCCCCACAACTTTTGAAAAAATGTTGTAGGAAAGCCATATGGGTTAGGTGCTTTGTTCCCCTCTATACAAAGAAATGCCTTCTTAACCTCTTTGAGACTTTTTTTTTTTTTGCAACAACTCATTTTGTTCCATAGAGACAACAAATAGGATTGCCTCTAAGATATGATCATAAGCTCAAGACCCATCGACAATCTTTAACAAGTGTTGAAAAAAGGAGACAAATTCCTTGATTTTTGTCGGGTCCCTAATCAATTGTCCATTACTATTCTTTATAGAGGAAATCTTCTTAACTGACCTCCCAACCTTCACTAAATTAGGAAAGAATGATGTGTTTTAGTCCCCCTCCTTGAGCCAACATCCCTCAGACTTTTTTGGTGAAAATATATCTTCTCTAGCAAGAGCCTCCACATATTGGGCCTAGAGAGATTTTTCATCGTGAAACTCCACTTCATCCATCCCCGACTTAATAAATTTATTATTCAAAGATTCCAATTCCTTTTCCAACCAAAGCTTTTTTTTTAAAATGTTACCAAAGTGTTTTCTATTCCATGCTTTAATTTGGCTCTTTAAGAATTGTAATTTTTTAAAGAATATAAATGTCTTTTTTCCCAAACCCTTCAAGGGACTCCTTCCACCATTTGCAGACCAAACCTTTGAATTTTTTTATATCTCTGAACCACATCTTACACTGAATAGGGATACAATCATCTTGGAGATGAAGTGAAATAAGATAGTGATTAGAGCCCATGGTAGAAAGGATTTCAACTTCAAAAATCACCTTGAGATCCACCCATTTTTATGCCAAAAAGAATTGGTCTAATTTTTCTACTATGTTCAAAAAGCCTTGCCTTCAATTAGTCCAAGTGCAATCTATTGGAGCATTAACTTCAAAAGACCACTCCCAAGATTACAAGTGCATATTTTAGTTCTTAAACTTTACTTTAGAGAGTAGACCAAAAAAGTTTCTTCTAGGAAGTACTTGCAGGGCCATAAATGTTAATAATAAACACATCATTATGACAGGAGAACAAAGATACTTTAACCAATTACCACTTTATGTCTTGAGCACAAAGTAGAACTCATATTGATCTCAAATTCCAAATGACTCCCAACCCCCTAGAAGCACCATTAGCCTTGCCAAAATTTCCAATATTTGATTAGGCGATTTGCCTCCTAAGACTCAATTTAGATTCCTGAAGCAAAACAACATCTAGTGTCAGTTGTTCAAGCCCCCTCTTGATCAAACATTGCTTGTCAGGGGCATTGTAGCCTTTGATATTCCATGAAATGACCTTCATAGCGTCTGAGAAAGGGATAAACCTTTTCTCGATCTAAGTTTTCTCTTACTCTTTGCACTCCCAACCATTTCCAATTTCAAGGCTCAAATTTAGGACCTCAATTTTTCATTTCTCCATTCTTGATTTTAGCAAACTTTGATTTAGACTAACTAATACTCTAGAATACCTTCCTCATCATCTATTCCAAAAACATCTTCCACAACTTTTGAAAAGGAGTTAGGCATTCCATTCGCTTGTGAATTAAAAGAGGATTCCCTACTCATTGCTTTAAGCATAAAGTCCTGGTCACATCATGGAGAAACTTGGATATATTTAAATTGTACTTCATGTTGGTATTCTTCAATCCTTACATCCATTGTCTCGAAGGAAACCCCATTTGTCTTATTTTGGACTTCTTTCTCATTCATTTTGAACATCAAGGAATCTATATGATCCTACCCATTTTCTCTCAAATCTCCTTTTTCTTGAGAATCAAGAATTTCCTCCAAAACTATTTGAAGTTCATTGAAAGCATTTAATAATACCGATGGATACTGGAGAGAAGAAAATAAAGGATGGATCAAGGATAGAGGCTCAAGAGGGTCATTGATTGAAGCTCCCAATGTATTGATTAGTTTCCTTGTTGAAGTCTAAACATAAATCCTATTGATAGTCGCCTCAAAGCCTTTACTCAAATTCTGGCAGATCCTATCTTGACCATCATAGTGTTATTCAATACCTTTCGAGGACTTTACACCCCCATCCCTAGCCTTTTTAGCTTTGAAATGAACATACGTTTTAGATTTTTCCAACTCAACGAGGAGAGAATTCAACATTTTGCCAATTTCCAATTGAGGAACTGATGAGTGATTTGTTACTAACCTTAAGACCTCCTTAGATAGAGTGGGGAGTGAGGGGTGAGGAATCCCTTTTATATTCTCATTCTCCATATAATCATTAGGATTCTTTTCCTTCTCCATGTTTTTAGATAACTTGATCACTTTATAAATAAATGCCACATTCACCCCCATTTTACTTTTTAGAAAATTTGAACATTCTAACTCTGTATGGCTAAAAACTCTACAAGATTTACACTTGTCCACTATCTCTTCTACCTCAATAGATTGTGCATACTCCAACATTCGAACAAAGTTTAATCTCTTTCGAATAGATACATATTTGTGTGCACATACTAAAAATCTTTGTGCTCAACCCCTTCACCGACACAAATGAATATACCCGATTTATTGTCTACCAACATTAGCGTATCCATGTCCCAATATTCGAAAGGGAGGTTGCAAAGCCTAGTCCACATCGATACCTCCTCAATCTCAAATTTCTACAAATTATAATTAGGTTCCCAATCATTAATGTAAAACCCTATACTCACATTATATATGATCTATAGTAAAAAATCCATTGCTTTGTTTGGGTGGTATCACAAATGACCAAATAGAATGCATTTGGAAGGATTTCAAGGTCTACTTTGTAGGCCATGACTCATCATACCATTTCTTAATATGGGACATAGCAAGCCAATCCCCTACCCACTCAGTGGAAAAAACCCTTATCCTTTAACCAATGGATAGAATCATTCCATCCAAGGTGCTTAATATTAACTAAAAACATTCTACTCTTGTCTGTATTAATGTGTAACTAGGAGGACCTTGTTTTCTCTTGATTTTTCTTTGGTCTCCAAATCTTCCTTTCAATCATTTTCCAATCTGTGCTACGATTCTCCAACATCTTTGGATATCTCATAACCGCCAAGGGTTTTCTAGGAGGCACCTCCTGCCTACCCCTAGCATTAAAAGTTGTTCACATTGATTCTTCCTTGGGGATTCCATACTAAAAAGGCTCGATTTGAGCTTCCCTTTCTCTCATCTTGATCCACCTATGTCCTACCATGATAAGATATACCTGCAAACCCTCATCGATGACCTCATTACCACTCCCACTCCATTTCTAAATGTCTGAAATTTGTCTATTAAGTGAATTATTAATAATAATTTACTATTGAAGGATATTTTTATATGGCATAAAATTACCATTCCATTTAGTCTTAGTGAATTATTATTAATTTACACCTTAATGTCATTTTTATGTGGCGAGAAATTTTTATTTGTCAACTCAATTGGATTCTTTAATGAGAAAAATTTGAATTCATCTATTAAAGACAATAAGTCTATTTTGTTACCTATATTTAAGAGATGGCTTTAGTCTAAGAAAACATTGCAAGATATTGGGTTAATCCACCACACTTTATTTGTCTATTTTGTTACCAACATAAGAAAGAGTCTTAGGCCAAACAATATGTTGAGATAAATTCCAAATGCTTATTTGTTTATAATATTTGATAATTCCTTGAGTTGAGAGGCAAATTTGATTTTTAAGAATATTTATATAGATATATAAAGCAGGAGAAATGAAGGGAATAATATAGGGAAATACAACTTGTTAATGGGCTTTCTAGATTTAATCCCACTGGAAACAAAAGAGATGAGGTGATTTGGCTGAGGCCAGAGATGGGATGGATCATGGTCAATATTGACAAAGCGTCCAAGGGTAACCCTATTCCATCAAGGGTTGGATACGTTGCTCGCGATTTTGATGGTAATATCTTGGCAATTGAAACAAAGAGATTAGCGAATAGCATAAATAACGATGTTGAGGCTCAAACGTCTTTGTTGGTTATGGATTTAGTGAATAGAATCAAGGCGGAGCATGTGCACCTTGAAGGTGGCTCACAAATTATAGTCAACACCATTTCCAATGGGGGAGTATATATATGGAGGCTTGATAGAATTATTTAAATTATTAGGAAAAAACTCAAAAAAAAAAAAAAAATTTAGTGTCACATATATACTAGGAGGGCAATATATTGGTGGATTCCCTATCCAAGTTGGCGGTACCTTTTTGAGACAAGTTTGGGTCCAATTTGGTGGAAATTTTGGCAGAGCCAATATCCAACTTGCATTGATGAATGATAAATTGGTGTATGATGGATGCAGACAAGAATTTCTGTGAACTGCCCACACATAGTTGACAGGTCGTTTGGACGATGCATTAGTGATTTGCATTGATAAGGTTGTCAAAGGGAGCACATATTTTGAGAGGCTTCCATATTTTTTATTTGAGGTGTTTGTTTTGATGTATTTATGTTGTTAAATAGTGGTGGGTGGTGAGAGGTGTGAGACAGACATGGAAACAAATTTTATATTCAAGGCTTCCAAACAATAAATCTCCTTTTGGGGGCAAATCTTTGAAGAATGATTGAAGATCATTTTTTCAATTGACGACCCATTCTTTTTTATGCTGATGAGAGCTATGTTGGGGAAGAATTTTATTGTTTCCAAGTTCAAATACAAGATGAACATGGATGTTTCTTCAATGTTCTGCACTTAGGGTTTGGAAATGGACACCCACGATGAGGTGAGATGTGTGGTGGAGTGATGTGTAAAATCGGAGTGGCGTGTGGGATTCGAGGTATTTTTGAATTTGGTTGAGCCAGGGTGGGTTTTGTAGTTGCAAGAGGTGATTGGATTAGTATCCCTAGTTATCCTTGCCATGTGGACCCACAAAAAAAGACCAAAGGAGAGTGGAGGAAAATAAGTATGGGGTTTGATTAAAAACTATGTTGAAGATTAGGAGACTGTGCTAGCTATTGGTGTTCTGAGAGAACAATTTGATAAGAATCTCCTCAATTTTAAATTGGTAAATTTGTGGAGGCATATTCTAGTAGTGGTTCATGGTAGGGGTTGTAGTGTGTAATGCCCCGCCAGGGAACCAAGGATAAATTAACCTAAAATATGTTATTAAGTTTACTGAATAATTTTTTTCTTAAGAGTTTACAATCAATAATGAATAACAATGCAGAAGCAATATAATGTAAGACAATACATACTCCTAAATGTAACACATTTACATATTACAAGTCTCAAGGGTTCCATGATGTAGAACTATGTAAATATAAATTAATCTATTAAGAACAATTCATAACATAATCACATGATATATCTTAGGTTCATTTTAAAACCCAAATTAAAGTATTCCTAATCCTTTACTTATTCATAATGAAAAGAGCACAAATCATTAAGTACACTAACCTATTTATTTCAGCTGAATAGTAAGATACATTCATTACATCAATATAATCAAGTACATACAATAAGATACAAATTGATACATCATAGTCTTCAAGATAATACATCTCCCATTGCACATGTCGCATGGAAAATAATAATACATTACAAGTACATATACATTTATTGAAATCAATGTCACTAACCAATACATAAAATGGAATACAAGATATACATCTCATGAGAAAGTCTCCAAGCAAGAACAAGAAGATAGAAGCAATATCAAAGATCATCCAAGCACCAAGTCACGAATGTTGGATCTCAATGGTAATAGAATCACTACCACCCGACCACGTGGAACCATGAAGTCCACTCCCACCGTGCTAAGGAAATAACACCAGGCCTCACTGAAGGATGCATTCAAACAAGCAAGACTAATGCAATGGTACACATGATAAAATGGTAATAAGTGGTTACAAAGTTATCAAGTAAAAATGATCATGACACAAATTGGGTGTACCAAATGCAACCTAGGACACACAGGAAGTGTCATCACATACATCTAACCCTTGGACTTCATCCTAGTAGCCTCTCTAGACCCCGATGCCCAAGTGACCATATACGGTATTAGTAAACCTCTCAAATAGACAAGGCTAAGTTAACTATGCTAGAACACACACCACACTGGACGAAAAACATCATCTCACACATCCTAGCATGTACTAGCGCTCAAGGCATTGTAAGGTACACAATTATCTTATTAATATTTTCTCTCAATAATTTATTAAGTTATCACTTTATTAAGCTACTTACAAAGGATACCCATGCAACCACTTTAGGGCTCTGACACCTCCAAAGTAAACCACTTCCCTCTATGCTCCTAGATAACCTATCCTAGTGCTCCTAATGAAATAACCAAATGTAAAGTAAATCAAAACCATAAAATATTTTCATAGATCACTTAACCATAAATGTCATAAAAGACAAGTGCTCGAGCATAACAAATAAATCATCCTATATAAGGATCCAAACTGTTCATCCCATACTAGACATAACAATCACCAAACCATATACACATGATCCCATAACATAAGTTCAATAATCATCAGGAGCATCAATAATATCACTCTTCACAACATGGATTAAAACATAGATCCACAATATCATCTATCTGATCATAAAACAACTACAATAAAAGAATCGATGTGATCTAGTTAACAAATCAAAACTTAATACAACAATGGTTGGTCACCTCCTATGGTCAAATAACATAAAGATTGAGGACTTAATAGAAGACTGACATAAATCCCAGTTACATTTAAAACAACACGTGAACCAATCATGACACTACAAAGGTTCTAAACTTTCCATGACATAAACCCTATGCTATTAAGCACACTCATATCAAAACCTTATTCAAACTAAATCCAATATTCATAAACTTGAGTTTTATAAATTAATTTATAATATCCATTATTCAAATTAATTTATTAAGTAAAATTACTAAATCACAATATAATTAAATTTTAACACAAGTCAATAATATAAAACTTCTATAGATTAATTTATAATAATTCTTATATAAAATAATCTATTAAATGTAATTACTAAAAATTAATGTAATTAAATAATTAACATAATTATTAATTAATAACTATTAATATTAATAAATTTAATTACTAAATATTGATAATCATAATTAATAAATATTAATTAATTATGAACTAAGATTAATTTTAATTTTAAAATATATATAAAATAAATTATACATATTATTTAATTTTATATTTTTTAAATAAAAACCAACTCCCTTTATGGGGGGTCCAACCCTCCCCATGGCTACCTTATGACAACCTTATCGTGGCAACAATTGCCCACGATAGTAGCTGTCGTAGCAACTAGCTACCTACGACAATCTGTCGTAGTAGCTATGACTACTAACGGAAGCAAGTTGCCCGATAGCTTTGACTGTTGCGGGGTGGGGGAAAATAAACCCTTTTCCAATAACCTAGTTTTGTAAATGATTAAATAGGAGACTAATTTCTTAAGAATCCAAAACTCCATAACTTCCACATAACAAATGAATGTATTTATTTCAAAATAATATTTTTTTTTCAAATGTTATATTTAATTCCCAATTGGGTATTCATATTCAATTTGTTTATGAATCTTAAATTTGATTTCTTCTCTCAAGATTTCTATTCAATAATTCAACCAAACCTTTCTAGATTTAAATTCATATTTTCTAAATATGTTTATTTGTGAATTTCCCCCATGTATAACCTAGGGTTTTAACAAATATAGTTTTCCTTTGAATTGAACACTAGGGTTTCTAGATCTGGGTTTTTACCAAAATTTCCTACATAAAAGAAACAAACAATTTTTCTTGCAATTTCTTCCAAAAAATTAAAAATCCAAACCAAATTCTTTTCTATAATCTACAGACTAATAATCTAAAGGCAAAAGATGAAGAACTCTATAGACTAAGACATGAGTATGCTTTGTATAGAAGCCAAATGCAGGATACAGTTGAAGAAAGTCTACAAGTTATAAGTGAAAATGAAAGACTGAGAGAAGAGAATGAGAAATTGAAGAATGAATTGCAAACTGAGAAAGAAGCAAATGAAAAGATGAAACAATACAATGAGAGTTTGCAAAAGATTGATGAATAATTAAAGAGCCAAAGAAGACATAAAGACACAATCGACCTTGGTTACACTAGTCAAGGAACATTTGAAGTTGGAGAGTCATCTAAATCTGAATCTAAGGAGCCACATAAAGATTAGAAGGTAGATCTAAGCAATGCTGGTAAGAAACCTAACAAACCTATTTGTTTCAATTTTGGAAAGCCTGGTCATACTACAAATGTGTGTAGGAGCAAACCGGTGAATAAATCATATTCTTTTGATGGTTATTGCTATAATTGTCATAAGTATGGTCATACTGGATATGAGTGTAGATCTAGATCTAGTAGTAGATCTAGCAATAGATCCAGTGGTGGTAGATTTGATGGATATTGTTATGCATGTAACAAATATGGACATAAAGATGAGAATTGCAGGTCTAAAGTGTATGTTCCTAGATCTCTAGTCAAACTGGTAAGTCCTCATGGAAGGGAAAGGCAATTTGATGTAACATGCTTTGTATGTGGTAACTATGGTCATCCAACTATGAATTATAGAATGAGAACTCGAAGAGGAAATGTTGGACCTTGGAGGTCAACCGGTATGGCATGCTTTGTCTGTCATAGGATTGGTCACCTTGCAAGAAATTGTCGGTTCAGGAATTAGTCACCCAACTGGTCAGAAGACAAGAAGCGTAAGAAAATAATTGATGTTGAGGAAGTCAGTCGTGAGATGAAGAAGATTCAGAGGAAGGTAGGAGAAAAATAGGAAGAGGTCAAGTCATCATAAGAGAACTCACCATCCTTTGGTGCAGAGGATTCATCTTCAAACTAAGTCTATTTTGGACTTAGGGGGAGCACTAAAAGGAAAATCTTTTACCGATCCCCTTGATTTAAGAGCGGTAAGATCTATCTATGTATTGAGATGTATATTTGTATTTTGGACAAGTCTAATAAAGTTTTTGGATCACATATGTTTCTGTGTTGATCGGATTAAGTTTTATCTGTTGGAATCGATCATATCCATTGGAAAAGCTCCAATCGGTTATAAATGCACTATTCAACTGTTGGAATATTTTTATTTTATTTTTAGAAGTGTAACATCTATTTTCTCTGGGTTAAATAAGGTTAAAGTGATTTGATTTGTCTCTTTATCTTCTTATGCGCACTTGTGAAGTTTCTTAAGGCAATTTGAGGCAACCATTGAGATTTTCTTACTAAGAAGTGAAGAAGTGTTCACGAACCACAACTAGTGAAGTGAGAGGTATTTTTTTGGTTTTTTAGAGGATTTATGTGTACCATTTGAATTGAATCATGGAAAGAATTGTGGATACCCCTATTTTGGTTGATATTTCTAAAGAGCCATGACCCGTATTCAAGTTACATCTGATGAAGGCTAGCGAGAACAATAAGATGGGTGCCCTATCTTCCATAGCACCTGGAGTTGTATTGATCAAGGACATACAATAATATATTCATTTCAAAATTGATGAACTAGGAGCGAATGTTATTAACAATGAATATGAAGGATTGTGTGAGAATTATGTGTTGAAGGATGAGCACAAGCATTTGACAACAAAGGGTTTTGCCTATGCAGTTGATATACCTAATGTTTTTAATCATGAATGGATTCAATAAGTTTTGAGCCAAGTGAATGATCAATATCTATGGTTAGATAGACCACACAAGATCATGAAGGAGATTATTCACAGAGCTACTAGATTTTGTGCTACCGACAAGTTAGCTACCCTGAGGACAATTGATGCTAATTTGGTTACTCAGTTAACCAAATCTAAACCTGACTATCGAAATATGACTATCAATGACATAGACAACAAAGAGGTTGTATTTTCATAAATGGTAATTGGATATATAGTTTATCAATCTAGTCATCTAAATAGTGTGCCTAGTGGAACCATTCATGCTACCTACTGAATGATGAAGGAGGGTGCGATATATGATCTATGCGAGATGTTGAAGAGTCAATTCATGGTAAATATGGAAAAGATAAAGAAAGACAATAAATAATCATTCAAGTATGGAGCTATATTAGTATGGATCTTTTTATATCTACAAAATCATTTTCCTGGAAGAGGTGCAGTTCAATGGGCTATAGATAGACTAGTTATAGTGTAGATAAGTAAATTCATAAAAGAATTAGGAAATTATTTTGATAATGTTATGTGGGGTTACTTTAAGGATTTTCAAATTAGAATGCATAAAAGAGAAAGAATCCCAACAAGTATTGTAGAGGAGTATAAAGAACATATATGTTTTTTTGTTGATACTGACACTTGTATTTTGCAAGCAGTGCAACCAAGAATATCTTGGGTTCCTACCATGGGTTATGAGGTAGACAGTGAGCTAGTGAGAATTCATGCAACTACACTATTGTCTAAACCTATAGATGCTACCACACCTAGGTTTGAAACATATTAAGAGGTTGTTCCTAAGACTTGGATAGAACTAAAGAAACCGGTGATATAGAGAAAGACAAGGAGAATTATTGAGAAGCTAAAAAAGGTTTTTAAAAATATAGAGGTTGATACTTCTACTACTAAAGCTATTGATGTGGATGAACCAAAAAAAGATATTCCCACTTCATCTACAAAGGTAAAGGAGATAAAAGAAGAGGATACACTAGCAGTTAAGAAGACTTACAAGAGGAAGAGAGTGAAATATGATGAAAAGTGTAAGGTCAGTAAGAAGAGAGACACATCAAAAGATGATGAAGCCAAGACTGAATCAGATAAGGATGAAAAAGAATTGAGAGAGATTGGTAAGAAGAAATCCTCTACTATTGATTTCATTGTCAAAGACATAATGGAGAATCGTACACTGGGTGGTGTTGGAAGAAGATATGAAGTCTGTAGTGATGAAGACAAGAAGAAGTTAGAAGAGGCAATCATATGGATCCTACACAAATTCTGTAGGATATCAAGTGAACTATACAATGCCCTACCTAGAGAACCATTTAAATCAATTGATGCAAGATGGAGAACACCATTAAAGATGGATAGAGAGATTATGGGAGAGATTACTTATTCAAGTGCAACTTGAGTTGAATCTAGAAGATGCAAAGGTAATGGTGGAAGCTTACATACAAAATTTCAAGATCAGAAATAGAGCTGCAAGAATTCTTGTAGGTGACACACAAAGTGTTCATGATGAAATTGTCGACATATGGAAGAAGATGCAATCATAGAAGGAAGAAAAATAAGAACAAAATGAACAAGAAGATAATAGTGAACAATAGAATGTTGATGAGCCAGTTATTGTGCAGGTTGATGACACATTTAATCCTAAAGAGATAATGGGTGGTGTTATTTCTGATTCCTAAAGCAAGTTCATGAAATTGAAGCACAAGATGTTGGTAAAACTAGTGGAGATGAAGTACTAATCAAAGATATTCCTATATAAGAGGTTACGCCAAAGGTATAGGTACAAATTATAGAATCCATGACATGACAGAAATATGGAAATATTAAAGAGGTTGAAGATACAATTTTAGTGCAAAGGAGGTTGAGTTTGGGAGAGACAAGTGAAAAGAAGAAACCCAAACCAGTGGCTGGAGAAGTGGAAGAAGAAGAATATGATGATGAAGATATTCAGACCCCTATTGATATCAAAAAATTGTGCCCTAAGGAATTACTAAAGTTTTCTGAAAATTTGATGTTGAAGGCACAAATAGACAAGGTTAAAGAGAATCTAATAAGAAGGTGGCTAGAGATATTCTAGAAGATCTAATTCCAGATGAAAAGTATGACACATGAAATAGTGATTGATCAACTTGATACATTAGTAAATGCCATAGCTGATCAAACATCTGATAGTGAGACTGCAATAATGAAGTTGGAAAAGTCTAATTATGAGAAGAAAAGGCTAGTGACGTTGGTGGAGAAGATTGCTAAAGACAAGATGACACTTTTAGGATGAGTGGATGAAACTATGGTCACACTAAAGGAGGTCTGTCAATTGCTATCTAAAGTGTCCAAACTTTCAGATTTTATCAAGGATTTGGAGGTGAGCAAAGAAGAAGCACAAAAGGAGCTTGACAACCTAGTTGACAAGTTTGATCCAATCACAAGCTCTACAATAGAATATAGTGCTAAAGTGAAAATGATCATACAGAAGGTGAAGATGTTTCAGATAGAACAAGACAAGAGGGTCATCACACTACTTGAGTGACAATCATACTTAGCCCCTACAATAGAGTTGATACAAAAAAATGTGAAGAATTTAGAAGCCATAATTAGATTTCCAAACGCAAGTACTTTGGATATAATGGAGGAGTTAGCATCTAATCTACATGGGAAAATCATTATGATGAATCATTTGAAGAAGTCATGAGAGAGTCATTAGATATAGAAAAGACAAAATTCAAAGATGTATTTTACAGAATGTGAGACTAAACCTTTTGTCATTGTTGACAAAAGGGGGAGAGTAAGGATAGGTGAAAATATGTATCTGTTGAATATGTATGTAAGATGTATAGTGTTAGGAGGAGTCATTTTATATATATATATATTTTTTCTCTAAAGATAGATCTGGGGAGTTATACATATTTTACCCAATGTTTTCCATCAATGCCAAAGGGGGAGATTGTTGGCATTGTGATGATTTTGGTGAGTGGTCACAAGAGATTATTATTTTGGTTGTCATTGATTCAAACACAGTCATATCAGATGATTGGGACAGTTGGTAAGGTCATTGTTCAATTGGTAAGAAGGAATCAGTTAAGTACAGTGAGTGGTATACCCGAAGAACAACTATAGATGAAGATTTTGGTAACAATCATGCTCAAGGTGGAATTAAGTGGAGCGGTCTTAGATATAGCATGGATATGCTCATAACATCTTATGGTCATGGTTGCAACTCATTTAGATGATCGATGTTCAAGTTTCACTGGTAGAAGAGGCAACATGATTAAGAGTCTATGTTCTTGAGCTACCAGTGGAAGATCTTAGATTAATGAGAGGTAAGCATATTGCGGTGAGTGTAGTTATTATGGTGATGTGGAATAGAGGATAAGGAATTGATGAGTTTTCATTTACATGCTCGAGGTAAGCAATGGGGTGGATTTAAGGTGATACATTAGAGAAGTCAAAACGTGTTTGACTACCTTGGAGATATAACTTACAAATCCTATTTTCGGCCAACATGGTCATGATAAAATGTATTTTACATCATGATAATTGGTGCTTCTCTTATTGGAAAATTTGTTGAAGGGTGATGAAGGAAGTTAAATGTATGAAGTGAAATCCATGGTTGCTAGCATTATGATCAGATTTTTGTGTAGAGGAAGATCAAAGAGAAGTTATAGAGTGCAAAGAACAAATTGGACCTGACAAGCAAGTAGTGCTACATCCAGATCATTACTTATTGTTCCCTAATAGTTGAAGCAAGAAAAATCCCTCAACCAGGTGTAATTTAATAGGTCTTCTATTATGAATCCATTAACCAGGTGGAATCACAAAAAGGGTCTTAAATCCTCTAGCGAGGTAGATCTTAATAGATCTCATTGTACTCCTAACAGGGTGAACCATTAGAAAGGATGTTTTTAGCTCCTAACAGGAAAAATCTTTTTATTGTAGTGAAGGGATTCTAGGTGTCATCTCCACCATGGTTTTCTCCCTCCAACCAAGAGTTTACATGAGAAAAAATAAGTGTGTTATGTGTGATGCATGTGTGGATGTTTGATGCTCTTTACTTTTACTTTATTGCATCAGTTATATGTTTTCTTATTTGGAAGTTGTTGTTAAAGTTAATTAGACTTGTGGTTGAATTAGTGGTTTACCTATTTGTACTGATTCACCCCCCCCACCCCCCCCCCCCCCCCCGCCCCTCAATACCATAAAATATTAACATTTATATTATGCTAGTTAATCCATCAAAAAATGATCAGTCCTTAAGGAAATCATTATCTCCATTAAGGGATCCAACAAGAGTGATCAGTCCTAAGAAAAACATTTTCTCCATAGGGATCAAGAAAAGTGATCAGGCCTAAGGCAATCTTGATCTCCTTAGGGATTAAAGAAGGAGGATCGGTCCTTAGGGAAATACTTGTCTCTATTAAGGGATCCAATAGAAAGGATAAACATGATGAAAACATTGTCTCATTGGCCATTCACACGAGAGATTGCATTGAATCATTGTGTATGTGTGTGCAAAATGTGAAACACGAAGTGAAGTGTATGCCCCCATGTTAAGGAAATTACAAATGCCTTAATAGTATCAATGGCTTTAACATATCATACATGCACCCACAAGAAATGTTTCTACTATTAGATGCCCCTATGAAAGGACAAATCAAGGGAAATTAACACATGAAAAAAGAGAGCATGGAATGGATCTACTAACTCTAGGGCCAGTATGATTATATGATAACACATGAGATATTATATCAAAATGAACTATCATCATCCCTAAAGGTAGTAGAGATATAAAACAAAAATGGAAGAATTTCACGTAAGAGTTATAATGAAAAGTATTTTTGGGCCAATATCATGGAGACCAAAAAGAATAGGTAGCTACCATTTTACATCATCCCCGATCAGACAACACAGAGGTACATTTACAAATAGTTGTACATGCATGACAAAACATGTAACAACCTATATAAGAAGTGAGATACAAGTAGAGGAATGTTTATAACATTTTGATTCCTTTATTACCTTGTGACAACAAAGCAACATAGGTCATTTAAAGAAATATAAACAAAACATATAACATATAACACATCACGAGGGAGGCACATAACAACAAGGAAACACACAAAATCCACCATACAAGAGGAGCTAGTCAAGCATATCGCCTCCCCCCCCCCCCCCCCCTCCATATCAATTTGTAGTATTTAGGGTAGGTGGTAAACATGCAAGAGGAGAAACGTCGAGCATAGTAGATGGAACAATAGCCAGATCTAAACAAGGACGATGCTGTGAAGATGGGTCACTAAATACTTATCACTGGGATTAAGAGATAATTGTTGTGAACACATAGCTAGTAAATCATGATTAACATCAATAAGCTCATACATATCATCAAAATAACTAGCATGAATATCATCATTAGTTGCATTAGGAACATCAAAAGCATCACCATCAAGAGTATCCTCTTTATCAAAATTAATTGTAATAGAATCCAATATATGAATAAAATGGTCATGTTTGTTCAATTTCATCTTTTTCAAGTTAACTTCCTCCTTTGGCTCAACCATAGATTGATCAATTAAGGCATCAGTGGGGTTTTTGGGTGAAACAATGTTTTGGGAAGCACGTTGATGGGATCTAGCACAAAATTTATGGTGGTGGTCACGAGCATGGTGGTTACATTTGGTTTTGTTGGAAATTGGGTTAGGTTTAGGATCAATCAACATCTTTAGGAGGAAGAATCTAAGTAACCACATTAGATTGCGAGATAACATCAACATAACATTTATAAGATATAGGAGGTGGAACAAAAACATATATAGGAGGTATAGGTGGTCTAGGAAGAAGTCCACATCTAGGACAAGTAGATAGAATGTCCTAAGGTTTCCTAAGCTCACAAATTTTTGGATATTTTAGGCTTGATATGATCATAAAATTTTATCGCAATGGGGTTGGGTTGGTTGAGGTATGGAAGGCCAAAAGAAATCAAGGTCAACAGACTCTCGAGGCGTTGAATACTGATAGAGGCTATGGCTAACGGTCATGATTTATCTATTATAAGGAAATTTCAAACACTTATGAATAGGAGAGGATATGATTTTATGGAGGTAAGAAAAGGAAGACCAAGTTTGACTTGAAATTGATCATAAGTTGGAACGATAGTGAAGGTAACATCTAAAGATTTACCACCAACTTCAACATGAAATGAAATGAAACCATGTGAAGGATTAAGGAAACCATTGCAAGTTTGGATCATAACATTGAATTTATCACAAAAATTATATTGAAATTATCTTTTAAAAAGATGTTCTTCAGTTATCACATTTACCATACAAGTAGGGTCAATAAGGACATGATGGGAATGAAGGTCATTAACCTTTTCCACAATATAAAGAGGACCATTAGGTGATTTAATTATTGTAAATAAAATAAAAAGAGTAAGGAAAGGAAAGTAATCCAAGGGAGATATATAAAGAAGATGTTACCATGAGAAAAATATGAACTAGGAGCAAGCACCCAAAATCCAAGGCAAGGAGACAAGAAGATTTTGAAAGGGGAAAAGTAAAGAAAAAATCCCTTGTGATATTATGAATGAGGTCATAGCCTGAGAGAGAGAGAGAGAGAGAGAGAGAGAGAGAGAGAGAGAGAGAGAGAGAGAGAGAGAGAGAGAGAGAGAGAGAGAGAGAGAGAGAGATGCTCATTACAATAACTTCATCATCCAAGAAATGAGAGAGGAGCATCTCTTAAATATAGATGAGGAGAGGAGTTACTATGTAACTCCCAAGCCTATGAATGACATCATTCATAATAGGTGTGTGTCAAGTGTCTCAATCCTCTCAGGGAGGATAAACTAAAAAGAGATGGGACTAGACGATAAAATACATGCAGGGATTCCACAGAATCTCCTAATAAAATAAAAGAAGGGTACCTTGGTTTATCCTCAAATGAATAAATAAATACAACCAAGGAAAGATTAACTATTCTAATGCCCCCCCCCCCCCTAAATCTTTACTTGGGGAGTTTACGTCAATGGGAATTAAACCCAATTTTTACAAAAATCTGCAATGTGAAGTTCAACTTCATGGTACACAGGTACATTTGATTGTGTTCAAGTGGAGGGATATACAAATCTTCAAGTAATATTCTTGAGTTATATGACATGTGTAGATGAATTTATTCCTTAATTGGGCCTTGATGATTCACCTGAATCAAAGAAACATAGAAACAAGAAACAAAGAAACTATCCACAAGTAGAATGTCATCTAATATTCAAGTTAGTATAACTTTGAGACTTTTACATAATTTTTTTTATTAAATAAACACTCATAGTTTAAAATAAGGTATGAGATTCAAACAAAAGTGCAATGGAGCTAAAACGATATCAAGATACATCAAATGTTGAAAGTCCCAAAAATGATCAAGCGAGGAACAAAAAACATAATCAATGCTCTCATAAAAGAACATACTAATGCATAAATGACCATATACAAGGCCAACTAATTAGACCTACATCAACATTGCATCAATCATACGGATATAGACTATTGGGACTATGGAAAGGTGAGTTACTAAGAGGGGAGGGGTGAATCAATAACCCTAATAACTTTTTCTTCTTTATCCTTAAGATGATCTCTTTCAGTAACTAATTTTCATGTCATTATTTCTATTCTTTCATAACATAATTAAAATACAAAATAATTCTAATCTAACATGTAAACATTCATGAAACTTCATACACAATACACAAGTATTGTGGTATCATAGAAACCCTTGTTAGAAGGTAAAAACTATGGTGGGGATGACACCCACAAAGCTTCACTACCGCAATAATAAAGTTTGTTTGTTAGGGCTTATAAATTTGATCACTTCTGATGATCTTACCCTATTAGGTGTAACAATTGAGACTTGTTAAGATCTACCTTGTTAAAGGATTTAAGCAACATTGTTAAGTGTGCGGTCAATTAAGAGATTTTACAAAAGACTTGTTAGGTCTACTTTGTTAAAAGATTTAGTCTGCCATAGTTGTTATAAAGTAACAATAATTTGATCTAGATATAGTAACTTACTTTGTTGAATTTTAGATCTTCTTAGCCCTTAACTGATTTCACCTTTCTATGATAGATTTGTCCTCCATATACTGCTTAGTAGCCTCTGGTTTAGTATTGATTCAAATCTAAATACTTGTTCAATCCTTAGATTCACAACCCTGTTTGATCTTCAAATGTCTCCTGTAGGCAGCTACTTCTCATGTGTTGTACTTTTAAACTGACACCTTGATAATTCTTATATCATAAATATTTGACCTAATTAGGGTTATGGAATCATTTAGAAAATATTAGATCTACGATCCAAATGAATGACCTAAATCAATATTGCATAGGGATCATCACTGTTTAATTATTACATCTCCAATAAATCTTTACCTCGATTTATGTAAACCATTTTATAGCTTGGTATAAACTGTTTGCCTTGTTTTCTACGTCATTACATACTTTTATGTCATTAATGTATTACTCGATAAATATTACATTCTTGTCTTGGTAAAATACTGATGCTCGATAAATATTAATGCTCGATTATAACTATACTCAGTCTGCTCGGTCAAGACTGTGCTCGGTTACCTTGTCATTCTGCCTTGTGCTCTGCTCAGTTAGTATACTTAGTGTGTTGACCGACTAATCTATTTTCTTCCTTTATTGAATATATGTTTGAGACTAATGACAACTCATAATGTAACACTCTCCCCCTTTGGAATTAGTGACAAAAACACATATGTATGCCATAATCAAAATTCCAAAATTTCAAAACTTGTATAATTTAAAAAAAATTGTGTAGACTCCCCTTGTCTATATGCCTCAGTAAATATACTATATACATATAGTTTTCCCCCTTTTTGATAATTATGCCAAAAATGTATATACTTATAACTTGTCAAAAATGTTCTGGTAGGTTTTCTTAAGGTTGGCCAAGAGCTTTTCTCATTCCTCTTTTAGACTTTCAAGTGTAATCTGTTGGAGACCTACCTGGGCATGTATATAAAAAATGTGATCTACCACTGATAATTTGGGGGTGGAAATTAACTCATGTTCCTTCTTGATGTGTTGTTGCATCACCTCTATGTAGGGTAACAACTCAGCTTGTAGCTCAATTGTTTGATCTTTTATCTTGTCCTCATCTTTTCTCGATTCATTCATTAACCCATGTATATGTTTAACCTTTATATAATGAAGTCTCTTTTTCTCCTTCTTCATCCTTGTCCTCATTTTTATCCATTTTTTTCTCAAGTGGTGTATCCTCAGTTTTCTCCTTGGTAGTAATATCAATGGCTTGGACCAAAATCGATAAGTTGTTCGGTATTAATTCTCTAGCTAGCTCAGTGGATTGATCTTCATCATTGTTCTCGATAGTAGAAATGATGTATTCATCTTCTTTGGCTTCATCATTGGGGTCTCCTTCTATGATGTCTTCAATCAATACATCTTCTTCCTCGGTTATCTTTAATATCTTTGGGGTATCTTCTTTTTTGGTTTGTGCAGCAGGATAAAAATATTTGGCATAAGTATTATCCTCTAGTTGCTCGGTGCCTAAGATGTGTATAGGATCTTCAGTTAGCCTTTGTTCTATGACATTATCATCATCAGTGTGTACACCTTTTCCTCTTCCTGTGACACTCTTCTTGGTAATAACTATAAGTGCAGTTTGCTCTGCTTCAGCTTTAGACTTTAAGATTTCAATCCATATTTCATTGCTTTCCTCATCAACTTCTTGAAGTTTTCCTTATAAGATGTTCAATGCTCTCCCTTTAATTAATAATTTATTTTCATATGCTTTCATCATTTATTCAATCTCTTGAATAGGTAGATTTGGCATTGCCAAAATTAGTGACGTTTCTCGCATTTTCTTCTCGGTGTGCAAAGCATAAGTCCACCTTGCTGAGATTTTATCATACAATTCTTTAGGAATATTGTTTGAAAATTCAACTAGCAATCTCCTAAATTTGATCATCATATCGAGCATTGCCTCTTCCAACTTATCTTGATCTTTTGTGTTCATGTTTGCATATCTATAGATTTTAGGATGACCTAGTCCTCCTTTTTCTTTTATGCCCGGTCCTGTGCAATCTCATCAATTGATTGTGCTTTATTAAGTACCACCTTAAATTGACTAGTATCCTCTTCCTCTGAATCTACATCATCTTTATTCCTTATTAATCTTCTTCTCTTTTTGGGCACCTCGGTAGAAGCTTGTGTACATCTCTTTTTTTATAGGTCTTGGTTGGTGTAGGCCTTGTTAATTTTGCAACTCCTTGTTTCAGAGGTGGGGAGACACCTGTAGCAAAAATTTTCCTTGCCCGTGTAGGAGTATCTTATTGTTTCCTTTTACCTTTCGTTGCCTTTATTGACTCTACCTATGATTCCTTATCTGACTCGGTCTCCTCCTCATCTTCACTATTATCAACCTCTTTCTGCTCCTTAGTTGCCTCTTCAACCAACTTATCTGCTTCTTCTCCAAGTTGTTTTCAAGTGTTCCTATCATTTTATTTATTTTTCTTCCAATTTTCACTCCAACTAAGTCCATTTTAATTCTTTGTTTTACTTCTTCATAAGTGTCAAACCTTGTTGCACTTTTATCCTTAGGCTCTGCTAGAAGTGCCTTTATTGACCTAGTAGCTCAGTCAATGTCTATTTCATAGTCCATTGGTGGAAGCCATGCAGTCCTCAGTTCAACTACCTATATTAGAGTGGATTCAGTGTCCACTAGGAAACAAATTTCATCTTTGTACTTCTCCATCAATTGTGCAGTAATTTTGCTCCTTTTGTGTATTATGTCCTTAAATTTGCCAAAGTAGTCATCCATGACTGACTCAAAATTTTGACCTAAACTACTTATTAATTCACCTATTTGAATTATAACTAGTTTATTTACATCCCACTATACATAATCAATTAAGGTAAATGAGTTTTGCAAGTATAAAAAGATATATACCAATAGGGATCCAAACTTACAGGCGTTGGATTCATCAACTTGGATTATTATCATATTCTCCTCCAGTTGCCTCAACATCAACTCGGGTAGGTCAAGTTGAATACCTTTCTTCACAATCTTATAAGCAATGTCAACATTGCCGCAAAGAACATTGTTTGGTCTACTAGATTGGAATACCTTGTATGATATTACATATGCTCTGAATCTAGTCTCTGGATCATCAATTGTATTTATTCTCATTCCTCTGTCATCCCATTCGGCTCCAGTTAACTTCTCAATCTCACTCTTCAAGGGGTGCCTTAGTGCTTTTTCCTTGTCGCATACTGGGTATTTGGTGATCATGTGAATCGCATCCTTTGTGATCTTTAGTGACTCATCTAGCCACATAGTTCCATCGTGCACTCAGCTAAAAACAATTCTAATTCATTCTATTTTAAATACCTTTGGGATGTGTAGTGCATTTTTCAATCCTTTAACTTCCAGATGTTTGTGTTCATCCTTCAGTTTCTCATCTGTGTATAGCTCCTGATAAGTGGATTGAAGCTCAAAATCACCAATCTCATTAATCTTGTTGTGAATATACGATCAGATATCCTTCACCAATAAAACCCTAGGCAATATTAATGAAAACATATATTTTTCATCGATATGTGATGCAACCTCATGATGCATCTTGTAGATTGGTTCATCATATGTTTCTCTCTTGATTAATGTTACTTTCTTCTCCTTATCAACCTTCAATTGAACGGTTTTCAAAGTAGATGCCATCGTTGATAACAAATTAGGGCTTGATCAAGTTGTGTTCAAATAACTCAGTTTCACTTCAAACTTAATTGAATAGCTTCCAAACATGCTATGAAATGCTCAAATTGTAGTAAATAGCTTAGAATCTGATTTCACAAATCTTTCTCTTTTTGCTCTGGTTTATCTCTTTGAATGCAATGTGAAGAATGAGTTGGATCGACATGTATTTATAGCCAAAGACCTTTTTTGGCATAAATGTATTGCATTAAATGCTTCACAAACCACTACTCGGTTAAAGATAAAACATTCAATTATCTCCATTATATACTTCAGCTTAGTTAACACTACCAATGCTTGGTTGACTATACAACTTGGTTAACCTTACCATTTTCACCGATTAACAAACTCTTACTCGGTCATGCTTTACCGACTATACTCATTTCAAGTTCATATCATATAACAACCTAGTGCATCTTAATTCATGCTGATATGGTATTCATGCAATAGATATAAGGAATTGTTGTAAGACATAACTGATTAAAATTTTATTCCCATACTTACTTGATTTTCTTAAGTAGAAGTTGTGAAATCACCTAATCCAAGGGATGAGGTTTCATCGACTGTTGTGTTTGTTCCTCCATTGTCTTTTGTCAATCTTCTCCAATTTGACTCATCTTCCTTCAGATTCCATCAATAGTATTCTCATTCATATCACCATTCAGTTCTAGTGCTTGTTCTCTGTAATCTTTACTTAAGTGACCAACCTTGTGATAATGCAGACATGCCATTCCAGAATTCATCCAATTTCTTGACTTTCCTCTCCAGTGTAATCTCATACAGTTTGAAATAGTATGACCATATCTTCCACATATTGTACAATTGAACCAAGTGTTTTAATCCCAAGTGTAAGAATTACCTTGTCTTCTCGGCTGATAGGTATTATTTTGTCTCTTCAATTTCCAAACTTGTTTCATGTGTGTCTTGCATTCTTGTGCTATATGACCATGCTTGTTGCAAGTATGATAGTGATTTTCCATGTAGTGCCTCTTAGGTGACTTTATCTTTGATATACATTCATATTCTTGATGTTCATACTTGTTGCAATAGTAACAATAACCATCAAATTTAGGAATAATGTTAGGAGTACCTTTTGTGTATGTGAATTTTGTACCTAGCTGTAGACACAACACTTTAGTAAAACATTAGAGGTTAGCATAAATCAAAATCGTCCAGTGAAATAGAAACTAATCTAACCAGGCGATTTACTGCCTTCTAGTAGGTGCGAGTATGATATTCTTGGACCAAGATCAGTGACCTTGACGACACCTAAATGAAGGATTTGAATGTAGAATATAGATATGAGATGAATGCAAATTAATATATATTTTTGGATTTTCTATGCAATCATATGAGATAAACTGATATGAATCTATTCTATATGAGAAATTGATATGACATGCAATTAATCTAATAATGATATGCTAACTGACATGGATGCTCTAAAATAATGAAAATCTCACAACAGCTTTGATTCGCAAAGATTGATTCTTCGATCACCAATTCGCCAGTGTGAGGATGCAATTTCGTGGATTCGATTCAAAATGAAGAGCTGAGGCCTTAATTTATAGAAATCCAGGACTTTGGAGGTGCATGGAAAAAAGCCATAAATCACTGTTGATAAACTCAGGTTGATTTTTGAGTTATCAAGAATTTAGAAATAGATTAACTCACAAAATCATGCAAATCCGCTTTTTGATTTAAATCAGAAGTTGAGATCAGCTTTCAACTCAAAAGAGAGTTGAGTTTATTTTTAAAACAACTTGAATTGATTTTCTGATTTAAAGTTCAACTGCTTTTTGGATGTGCATAATTAATTATGAATTAATTAAATAAATCAAGTGATTTATCCTCAACTTAACTGATTTTAAAAATAAAATAATTGATTTATGGGTTAATCAATTATTAAATCAAACTTTTATTCAAAAACTATATTATTAAATTTGACAATTGACATTAATTAATTAAATAAGAATTTAATCAATTAGTCATAGGATATTTGATTTATTGTCAAAATGAAACAATACCATTTAGGAATAAATATAATTAAATCCAATTAAATAATTAAGTGGCAGTATTAAATCTAATTAATTAAATATTCAGAATATTCAATTAATCAAACTTTAGGATAAATAGGATTTATCGCCAAATAATAATTAAATTAAAGATAATTAGGATAAATAGGAATAAGGAATATTCCCCGATGCAGAATTTAGGATAATCAATTAAGATTGGATAATGTGTCGATGTGCCTTAGGTTAGGACTTCGATGTCGATTTCATTTGATGTGTCGATATAGGAGGTTAATGAACCTATAGCCCATTTTTGGGGTATTACATTTTGCCCCTCTTTGAATTGTTGTGCGAAGCGCGGTGGTTCAAAGACAGTCTGTGTATGATGTTGAAATTGATGTTTGAAATTGAAATTGATATGAAACAGAAATTTATTGAAGTTGATATGAAGATATTAGGTCCTGACTAACCAAAGATAATGTTAACTATAACAGCAGTGAACCGATGATTGGGAAAAAGTGTCAAAAATGCCTGATTCTGAACCTTATGATTGCGAAGAAGTGAGTGACCGATTCCAGACCTGATTGTCGATAAGAATCACATTGGTATCACATCTGAACCCTTCAGTTACGAAGAACCAAGGAAATAACACTAATGAACTGATGGTTACGAAAAACTGATATAGTTTACAAGATTAAGAGAATACTAGATTGATATGGATCTCGATGAATCTGATATGCCCCAAGCGATGATTGATTTGCCCCAAGCAATGAGATCTTTTTGATGAATCAACAACTAGACATGGTTGTTGTCTTGATTACTGAGGAAAGATATGATTTAGATTTAGATTACAGACTTTGAATGATATGCAATACCATGCCCCCTTTGGGATAAAAATTGAAATCTGACAAGAAAAGTCAGTGTTGTAGTTTTAGAAGCATGTTAATTGATTTGAGAAGTGGTTATACACATTCAAGAACGTGTTCTGCATCGTTTGGAGGTCCAAAAGACCAAGTTTGACTAGGTTTGACCATGAGTTGACCATGGTTAACCAAGTTGAAATTTTGATAGTTTGATGTAAGATAATCAGTTAAGTTGAATTCTGGATTTCTTTGATGATTGAAGGTTGATTATGCAAGTAGTGAATAATATAAACGATCTCAGATTTTTATTTTGATCCTGAAAAAGGATTCTACTTGTTGTTTCGTTGGAGGAACCTTCATGTGAGATTTAGCTCTTATGACATATTTTTAGCATTTTTGAAGAATCGTTTAAGCATTTAAGTTTAATTCAATAATTTGTGAGATCATGCAAAGTGCAAAATGAAATGCAGAATGAAATGCAAACCTAGGACCTAGGAACTAGGACCTAGTCACTGATCATGTGTCGGTCAATTTCATCATTGAATTTTTAGGTAGTCAGATAAATCAATACAATGCCCACTAGTTATAAAACCATAGACATATGAATATTGATTTGTATGCATAGGAATCAATACAAAACCCATTGATTAGGAAACCATGGATATATGAATATTGATTTTATTTTCAGAATGTCAGATTAGATATAAGCACCAAGGCACAAATTCCAGGATGACCTAAATATCATGTCCATTTTGATATAGAAATTTGTATAAGCATCAAAACATAAACGTCGTGATGACCAAAATACACCTTGCGTTACAAACACATCAAACAGTCAAGAGATCATTCTAAATCCAATGTGAATTACCCTTAGTGACCCTTTATCGTTCACATCCTTAGCTAAGATCACATTTCACAATAGGAGAAAGAACTCACTCAAAAAAGACAATAGTTAGATCAAACTTCCTTGAATTTTTTGGGTATCAATGGTCGAGGTACGCATGGCCATCTAATTCAAGATAGAGGCTCTTACAGTTGGACACCATTTCAATCCAAAATTTCCAAAGTTGTTAGATTTTCACATACAAACAAAAGACAAAGAAAAGATTATGCCCCTAGACATCACTCTCTAAATCCTGTAAAGGACATCATCGATGAGCTCCTGGGAACAAAATATGCAAAAATCTCAATGTGAATCAGTAAGCATACAAGGAGATAAAAGCATGAAAAAGCATAGATTGTTTTCAGTTTGTGTTGATGTTTGTGTTTGATTGCATGGTTGTAGATGCAAAATCCTTTTTGGAGAGGAGACTGACTGACTGACTCGGATAAAGATTCAAAGGACCCTGACTAGATATGATACATCGAAGATACATTGGAGGCCATAGGATATGACTTTGATTGCCCCCAAGTTTGAACATTGATAGGATACAGACGCTTGAGTTGATTGGTGTACAAACTGACTTATTGAAAATAGGAATGCAGGAACAAACTGGGAGATATGTACAAACTAAAGCAAGACTGAAAGCTGGGAAAGACCAAGATTGCACTGATAGATGGAGCATTTTGAAACAAGTGGTGCCCGTTTTCTGAGTTTTCACCATCTTGGCAGAGATTCTATTTTTGCTACCAAGGCTCCTGTTTCTAGGTTTTCACCAAGGCACTTTTTCTTTTTCTTCTTTTTTTGTATTTTTCATTTTTCCAATTTTTTTTTGTACTTTTGATATATTTTACTTTTTTTGTGAATCATCAAGGCGCCTATTGCTAGGTTTTCACCAAGATGTTTATTTTTTTAGGACTTTTTCAGATTTTTAAGATTTTTTCAAGACATTTTACCATAGACTGGATGCCTTAGGCATATAATTTCTTTAGATGGAGAATGTTGATTGGTTCTCAGATTTGTTCTCCTTCAGTCATTGAGAGTTGATAGGCACCAGAGCCAAAAGTAGTAGTGATTACAAAGGGACCCAGCTAGTTGGGTTCAAACTTACCCTTGCGTTCTTGATGTGATTGATTTTTAGGATTCTCTCTCAAGACTAGATCACCAACCTGAAATTCTCTGTGTCTAACTTTCTTATTGTAGCCTTTAGAAATTCCCTTATGATATACTCTGAGATGATCATACGCTGCTTGTATGCACTCATCTAGTAGTTCAAGTTCTTGCAACCTAGACACTCTGTAGTCATCATGAGTTACGAGACCATGCATTCTGATTCTTAGTGATGGGATTTCAACCTCAATAGGCAGTACCACTTCAGACCCATAAACTAAAGTGAAAGGTGTAGCCCCAGTAGGCATTATGATACTTGTTCTGTAGGCCCAGAGAGCTGGATTGATCATGAGATGCCAGTCTCTTCCTATTTTATTAATTGTACGGTGCAAGATTTTCAACAGATTCTTGTTAGAAGCCTCTGCTTGTCCATTCCCTTGAGGATAGTAGATAGATGACCAATGTTGTGTAATCTTGAATTTAGCACATAAATCATCTAGATCTTTATTCTTGAATTGTCCACCACTATCTATGATTATGGAATGGGGTATCCCATATCTGCATATGATATAGTTCAATATGAACATATATATATGTTTTCCAATTGCTTGTGTCAAAGGGACTGCTTCTACCCATTTTGTAAAATAATCTATAGCTATGATTATATGGGTATGTCCATTAGAAGAATGAGGATGTATAGATCTTATAAGATCAAATGCCCATTAGTGAAAAGGCCATTGTGTAGTAAAGGGAATTAGATCTCTCCCTGGAGCATGAATTAAGTTGCCATGTACTTGGCACTTTTGACAGTTCTTAGCAAATTTGATAGACTCTTTCTCCATTTTAGGCCAATAGTACCCAGACCCAATAAGTTTTGGAGCTAGTGTTAAACCGTTCAAGTGTGACTCACAAATACCATCATGGACTTACTCTAATGCATGTTGAGACTCTTCCCATTCTAAACATCTAAGTAGCATACCATCTAGACCTCGTTTATATAGATTTTGACCAATGATGACATATCGGGAGGCAATGTGGATAAGGTATCTCTTTTCATGACAGGTAAAGGTATCAGGAATGATTTGGTCTTTGAGATAGAAGAATAGGTTTTTGTATCGGGATGAATCATGACCAACAATAGTGTAGATCATGCAAGTTTCAAGGGAATCATATGCAGGATAAGATAGTGCTTCCACCAGGAACTCATAGCATAGCTCATGTTCATGCTGCTGTAATAGAGTAGACAACATTGCCATTGCATCGGCAGCCTTATTCTCTGTTCTAGGTATTTGATCAAATGAGATAGATATGAAATACTTCTTTAGATCATCTACCATTCTTTTGTATGGAATGAGCTTTTCATCCTTAGTTTGGTACACATCATTGACTTGATGGATAACAAGTTGGGAGTCTCCATGAATGTGTATCTCTGTTACTCTCCACTCAATTGCTATTTTCATACCAGTAAGAAGTGCTTCATATTTTGCAATATTGTTTGTGCAAGGGAACTTTAATCTAAATGCTTTAGGTATGGAGTATCCTTGAGGATTTATAAATAATATGCCTGCTCCTGATCCATGCTGTGTATAGGAGCCATCAAAGAATAACTGCCATTCTCTAAAAGAAAGAGTCATGATAGAGGAATTTGGAAATTCCATTCGCATGGGTGTATCATCAATCATAGGTGCATCTGCCAATTGATCAGCAATAACTTGGCCTTTAATGGCTTTTCTTTCAACACATTCAATGTCAAATTCACTTAAGAGCATGACCCATTTAGCTAATCTACCTGTGAGGGCAGCTTTGCTTATTAGGTACTTTAGTGGATCAATCTTAGCTACCAAATGTGTGGTATGCGCCAACATGTAATGTCTCAATTTTTTTGATTCAAAGATCACAAATAGACAAGCCTTCTCAATCATAGAATAATTATTTTCGTATGCCATCAATGTCCTACTGATATAGTATATAGCTCTTTCCTTTTTGTTCTCATCATGTTGTGCAAGCAATGCCCCCAGTGATGTATCTGTAGCAAAGACATATAAGATCAAATGCTTCCCTGGAATGGGAGGCATCAAGATAGGAGGATTTGATAGATACTTCTTGATATGGTTAAAGTTGTTCTCACATTCTTCATTCCACGCAAATGTCACACCTTTATGTAATGTTTTTGTAAAAGGCTATGATATGTCTGCTAGCTGAGATATGAAATGCCTGATAGATTGAAATCTACCTTGCAATGTCCTCATTTGACTAATATTCTTGGGAGGTTGCATCTCCATGATAGCCTTAACTTTAGCTGGATCTACTCCAATTCCTTTCTTTGAAACTATGTATCCTAAGAGTTTTTCGGAAGTGACACCGAAAGCACACTTCTTAGGATTTATTTTGAGACTAAATTTTTCCATTTTGTCTAGTATCTTGCTCAATTCATTTAGATGTTTAGCTCTAATCATAGATTTTTCTAAAGTATCATCAACATAATCCTCCATAGTCCTATGCATCATGTCATGAAAAATAGAAGTCATAGCTCTCTGATATGTAGCATCGACATTCTTAAGCCCAAATGGCATGACATTCCAACAGAAGGTACCCCATGCACATGTGAAAGTAGTTTTCTCTTGATCCTCTGGAGCAAATTTTATTTGATTATATCCAGAAAAACCATCCATTAAAGAATACATCTCAAAGCCTGCTGTCATGTCCACTATCATATCAATGTTAGGTAGTGGAAAATCATCCTTAGGGCATGCTCTATTTACATCTCTAAAGTCTATTCACACTCTGATTGATTTATCTAGTTTTGAAACATGTACAATATTAGAGATCCACTTTGCATAATCAATAACTCAGATGAATCCGACTTTTAGGATCTTCTCTAATTCAGCTTTTACCAAGAGTGCAACATGAGGATGCATCTTTCTCAATTTTTGCTTAACAGGTTTAACATTTGGAGCTATAGATAAATGGTGCATTATAAGATTAGGATCCGACCCAGGCATATCTGAATATTTCCATGCAAAGTTGATCTTCTTCTCTGTTAGGAATGTTGTAAATTTTTTCTTTTCTTCCTCTGATAAAGATTGTGCTACATGGATCAACTATGGTTCCTCTGATGTTCCCAAGTTGATGGATTGAGTGGGCTCAATTAGAAATGGAGATTTGTCCTATAAATGACTCATAAGGACATCAAATATCTCATCCTTAGGCACCTCAAAGAGGTTTTCACCTTCAGATACGTTGTTTATTTTTACTTTTATAGGTTCTGAGACTGCCACAAAATGGTTTTCACCCTCAGAACTCCTTTTCTTTTTATTCTTATTCTTATTTTTCTGACTAAGATATTTGATGTCCGACTCCATCATGCTAACACTCAGTTCACTGATGGAAGTCCTCATAGGCTCAACTGCATTGAGGTAGCAAGCAAGGGTGTAGTCATTCGGGAAGGTATAAATACCATGGCTCGGGTTTGTGGAGTTTTGATCAAGAAGTTCAGGATATTGGATAGTCAAAGTAGTGAAAGATTAGGAAAGAGTGTTTATGGAGATGGATCTATCATCATCAGGCCTAACCCAATGCTCGAGTTCAAAGGTGATATTACAACTTAAGACATTCAATTCGTGAATAGGCTCAATGTCATTGTGAAAGTCCACTTCAGCCATCGGTGGATCAAACTCGATAAGTTCATCATTTCGCTCTAGACTTACATTGGGTTTAGGTGCACATTGGTGAATAACATCAACATGTTTTTCTATAATAAGCTCATCTTCTTCTGGAATGGCTCCCCATTCGTAGTCATTAGACTCTTCATCTATGCCTCTAGGAAATCTAAGAACATGAGTAAAGTCAGGATGAATACCCCAAGAAGGGTTACCCTCAGATTCTGATTTGAATTCATACTCATGGGAATCTGTCTCAGAATAACTACCACCTTCCTCTTTTTGATTGCCTTCGAGATTAGCTGGTTCTTGTGTTGCAACCATCTCTTGCTCTATAGTAGGTTCTTGTGTTTCTACTACATTAATTCTTTTTATTGGATCATCTTCAAGTTCAAGGAGGCCTTTGATTTCTTTAGGAAAACACTCATAAGGAATGAGCTCATCAGTGGTGTCTAAATCATCACTATCAGATTGTTCAGTCATTTCCTTCTTTAGTTGATTTGCTACGAAAGGCTCAATTTGTTCTAGAACATGTGGGGAGTTCTTGCTAAGATAGAAAGGCTTCTTCGTGTATCCTAGACCTATCATATTCTTGTTGGCTTGACCAAAATGTTCAAGAGGTGATAGAAGACCTTTACCCTGTAGTCCTAGAGGTCCTTTTCCTTTATATCCCATCTTAGCTATCAGTTTATCCCCTAGGCCATATGACTTGGAAGGAACCTTCGATACTTTAGAGTCACTAGGTGGAACAACTTGGGATTCAGGTTCATCTTTGTAGAGCCATGCATGCACAACTTCATCTTCTTCAAATTCTTTCTTAGGTACTTTTTCTGCAACAAAATTTCCTTTATATGTCTCAAGAGGTTCCTTAGATTCTAGTTTGAACTGTTTTAGAGCTTGCCCATAAGACTTAGGCGAGATAGGGAGAGATGTCAAAGACAAGACTGGCTCTATAGTATATTCTCCCATACTATTTTCTTTGATATTGACCTCTTTTGAAATATCTTCCATCTTAGATGTGGATGCTACATCTGTTTGCTTAGTGGAAGATTCTCTGTTATTAGGAACAAGTTTATCCACATTTTCCTTCAATGCATTGCAAGTTGTTGACACGTCAGCTGGAATGGTTACCTCTACTCAGTCATAAGGGAATTTAAAGCACTGATGGTATGTAGAAGGAATAGCTTTTATTTCATGTATCTAGGGTCTACCTAGAAGGATGTTGTAAGCCAAAGGTATATCAAGAAGTATCTCTGATGATAGGACCTGTTCCGATAGGCAAGACAATTGTTCCCTTGGAGGATCTTTCTTCTTCATAATATGCTTTGATAGTTATTTTCTTTCTAGGATCAATGGCTATTTCTGAAAATCCCAATTGTGTGATCAAGCTGTAAGAACAAATATTCAGGCCAACGCCCCCATCTATCAACACATGTTTGACATGATGGTTTTGGATCAAGACTTCAATATGTAAGGGTTGGTTGTGCAAATGACTCAAGGAGTTATCATCATCCTCTGAAAAGGAGATATACTGTGGAGACGTAAGATGACCAACCATAGCCTGGAATCTGTCTAAATCAAGGTTATCAGGAACATTGAATCCGAACAGAGCTTTGTCTAGAATGGCTCTATGAGTTGGAGATATCCGAAGCGACTCAAACATGGAGATTTTAGCATTTGTGTGCTAGAGTTGTTGGACAATATTGTATGAAGTAGGCCTCGTGTCCTTAGGATTTGAAGATTTAGATGTTGCCCTCTGTTTAGAAGTGGAAGACAGATTGAAAGGCACCTTAGGGACATTTGATTGATCTGGGAGTTGTCCTTGTAGGTGTGTCTGAGCTTGTGATCGAGTAATTGTGTTAGCTGATTGATTTTCTCTATCTCTTCTTATAATTGTGATGACATTGCAATGCTCAGATAGGCTTGGTTCAACCATATTGATAACATTATTATTTCTAGGATAGGCATAATTGACCTTAGCACCCACATTAGGCTGAGAAGACGAATCTCCTTGGCTATGCTTCAGAAATGGTTCAGTGAATGTTGTGTGATCATTATTGCTTTTAGGATTATCAATCATGATTTCTCCATTATCAATCTTGTCTTGAATGGTATGCTTCAAGTGCAAGCAATTATTAGTTTTGTGACCTTTACCCCGATGGAAATCATAGAATTCATTCTCTCTCCACCATTTCGGCTTGGGGTCAGGATCAGATTATTGGATCTCAAGCAAAGAGGTGATGTTATTAGCTAGCAAATTTCTCATAGCTGATTCCAAAGATTCTCCAAGAGGAGTGAACTTTTGTTTATTATCAGTGGACCAAGATTTGTATTCTGGCTTCTTTTGAGATGATTCAGACACCTTTTGTTCTGAAGCTTTGATGGCTTGGGTACCGATGGTTAGATTGAAAGCAGGTGCCTTAGATGGGGCATGGAGATTATCAACAACACCATCTGTGATGATGCCCTTATTCTTGTTCTAATTTTTTTCTTCTCCTTAGAACTAGATTCATACTTGTCCTTTTGAAGTGTGATGTCTCCTTTTTCACAAGTACTTTTTCAATTTTGATTGCATTATCTACCATCTTGTCAAAAGATGTATGATTTTGCATTTGTAAAGGGTAGTTGATTTCTAGAACAAGATTGTTGATGAAGATTTCCAGCTTCTCAGTTTCTGGAATAGGTCTTGCATATAGAGAGAATTTCTTTCTCCATCTTTTGAGAAATGTTAGGAATGGTTCTCCTAGATATTGTTTGAGATTGTAGATATCAATCATGGTGATTGGATGTTGGATGTTGTAGGAGTATTGCTGATAGAACAATTTGATCAACTCCTTAAAGGTTTTGATTGTAGGAGGCATCCTAGAGAACCACTGAATGGCTGACCCTCCTAGAGATCGGGGGAAAAGATGCATCAAATAGGTCAGTTCGTGCATGAAATCCATAGATTGAGTACATAATTCTCTAACATGATCTTGAGGATCAGAGTTTCCATCATACTTATCATATTTCAGCATTTTCACCCTCTTAGGGAATGGTGGCATATACAAGTCTTTATCGAATGGAAAAGGACATAGGGCCTCCATGGAGAACTCCTTAGGTTCTTTTTCTTTTTCCATTTTGTTAAGTTTTACTTGCATGGCATGCATTTGTTTCATCATAGCCAAAATAGAAGTTTCTTCCTCATGTGTAATGATATCTTCCACATTAAAGTTAGGAGGAAGTTTAGCTCCTTGATGAGCTAACTCTAGAAAGTATGTTTCTCTATTTTCTTTCAAGAAATGTTTCATCATCCTTTTGAAGTTATCATCATTTTGATATTGAGCAATTTCAGCGGGTGTAGGTTCTTGATCCATACCATGTTGAGACTAGTGTCCTTGGGACCCGTGATGTGTCCCTCTGTGAGACATGTTAGGAGTTTTAGGACTCCTTAGATTAGATTGAGGAGGGGTTTGTTGATTACCTCTGTGAGTTGATGGAGGGGGGATGTAACCAGTTTTTAATCGAAAGTTGCCAAGACTGTCATCTTCATAAAGACCAGAATTGTAGAGTTGTTCAAGAGTTGGACCCTAGATATGAGTCAAAGGTAAGGTATGAGATGTTTCCCCTAATTTCTTGTGAGAGGAAGCTCTAGTTTCCACCATTAACCTTGGGTGAAGCAAAAGAATATGATGGAGACAACTAAAGAATGAATTGATTCAAGAAGATCAGATGACGCAACCTTGTCAAGGTTTGATTGATTGAAGCTTAGATTGGACATAAATGATGGATACTGTGCCTTGGATGTATGGTTAGATGCCCAAAAGATAGCGGGCACGAGTTCACAACACTTAGCTGTTTTGAAGATGGATTGAAGATTGATAGTTATGACTTGACACAAGATGAAAAAGACTCAAATCGATTAAACAAAAGGTTGAATCAGACTCAAGAGGACACTTTAGGAAAATGATTGGATTCATTCTAGTTTTTGCTTTGTTCCTGACACAGTGATTTATTTGACAGACTCTAGAAATAGGCTGGAAAATTTGGGTCTCTGACAATTCTGACAACTTTCTGGCAATTTTTCAAAATTCTCAAATGACTTTTTGTAGGCTCGTATGACAGTGGGTAGGGTATGAAATGACAATTGACAAACTCATATAATTATTGCAAAACTCACATGACAGTTGATAGCAGGATTCTTGACTTTTTTGAATTGACTGGTAGCAAAACTCATACGATAATATACCAGATACCATATGACAATCTCGGGGTTCTAAAACAACAATAGCCAAAAGTCGTATGACTTTCTAACTTTACAAGATGACTTTTGACTCCAGAAAGGTGTTTGACATCAGATTTTGCAATTTTTAGGTTTTTAGTTTCAAATTGTTCACAAAATTGTCTGTCTAGATTTGAAGATTGTACCGGATTGATTCATTCTTAGTAACCAGATAGATAAACAAGCACACAAAATAGCAAGCAAGTGATTTCAAGCATGTCTAAAAATAATGAACAGGGGACAAAGCAACCCTGCGCACGAACAACCAAGTGAATAAATGTGCTAATCCCTAGGAGTGCTAACAGTGTATGTTCCAAAAAGTTTTGCAATAATGCACATATTCCTAGAAAATGAAAATTTGGCCTCACTAGGGTTTGTAGTAATGGTCTGACTCTACAACTTTTGTGATCTCAAGAGGGCGAACTCCAATCCAAGCGCACCAGGATTTTGACATAGTCCAAGAAATTAATCAATCAGGAGCTACTAGGGAGATCTGACAGCCCATCAAGAGACCACACCTATGAAGATTTCCTCCACAAGGACATTTATATAGCGGCTGTTGCTACCATGATGAAAATGGCTATTACCGCTTGAGGTTCTGTCAACATGGTTTACCCAATTAAGGGAATGTCCACTATGGTTAACCCTCTCTAAAGGTGACTCACAAAAGATACCACATGGAGATTGGTTCCAGATTCAAGGATTTGAGTTTTTGGTACTACCCAAAAAGGGAGTAGAGCATAGTCCTCTAGCCTTTTCACTTTTAACCAAAACAAAGCAGACAGATTAATCTGACACACTAAGACCAAGATTATCTCACAAAGATCTATGATGTCAACCACTTATGATCTATCAACCTCTTCGGAGAGAGAATGTATCAATCAGAAGCTGAAGACGCACAAATCTAGTAGAATGTGAGACGCTATTAGTAACCTCCCTACCTACAAGGGTTCCTTCGTTAAGAAGAGTTTCACTGGAAACCCACTCTCTCAAGAACCACGAATAGTGTTCATAGGGCCTATTTACTATGTGTAACAAAGATGTTGAAAAGCAAATCTATGTTCATTTTTATAGCCCAAAATGAAATATGTGATATGAAAGCAATAAAGGTCACAGAAGCTTGACACGTGAGAGTTTGTTTTAGTCCAAATCGAAATGTTATTAGATGAGAAGATTACTTGAATTCCTCGCAATGCGCTTAGTAGATTCTTACCCGCTTTTAGCAATTCTTACGCTTTTCCCAATAAAAATCAGTAGAAATCAATCAGAAACAACAAATTTCAATTGTTAATGTTAGCTGTCAATCCAAATCTAGAAAACAAATCTAGAAAATTGGCTGAAAAGGTGAAACGACAATTGAAACCTGGCACTGAAACTCATACAATAGTGGGTCTCCTCCCAGACAACAGTCCAGAAACTCGTACGATAATGGGTATAAGATCATGCGACAATAGAGCTTCCAAACGACACTATGTTTCTGATGGTACGATCCTCAATCAAATCAACTATCGTACGATAGTGGATACCTCCTTGTACAAGTTTCTGACAAAAATCATATGAAATTTGTATGGATAGAAATTAAAAATCGTAGCTTGGAATAGAAAATGACAAGAAGATGATAGAAATTGATAGAAATTGAATGGAAACCCATTTCAGGGCCCCACGGTGGGCGCCAGAAATGTGTGTGTGAATTTTGTACCTAGCTGTAGACACAACACTTCAGTAAAACATTAGAGGTTAGTAGAAATCAAAATCGTGTAGTGAAATGGAAACTAATCTAACCAGGCAATTTACTGCCTTCTAGTAGGTGCGAGTATGATATTCTCAGATTGGACCGAAATCAGTGACCTTAACGACACCTAAATGAAGGATTTGAATGCAGAATCTAGATATGAGATGAATGCAAATTAATCTATATTTTTGGATTTTCTATGCAATAAGATGAGATAAACTAATATGAATCTATTCTATATGAGAAACTGATATGACATGCAATTAATCTAATAATGATATGCTAAATGATATGAATGCTCTAAAACAATGAAAATCTTACAACAACTTTGATTACAAAGATTGATTCTTCGATCACCAATTCACCAACGTGAGGATGCAATTTCATGGATTCGATTCAAAATGAAGAGTTGAGGCCTTAATTTATAAAAATCCAAGACTTTGGAGGTGCACGGAAAAAAGCCATAAATCACTGTTGATAAACTCAGGTTGATTTTTGAGTTATCAAGAATTTAGAAATAGATTAACTCACAAAATCATGCAAATCCGCTTTTTGATTTAAATCAGAAGTTGAGATCAGCTTTCAACTCAAAAGAGAGTTGAGTTTATTTTTAAAACAACTTGAATTGATTTTTTGATTTAAAGTTCAACTGCTTTTTGGATGTGCATAATTAATTATGAATTAATTAAATAAATAAAGTGATTTATCCTCAACTTAACTGATTTTAAAAATAAAATAATTGATTTATGGGTTAATCAATTATTAAATCAAACTTTTATTCAAAAACTATATTATTAAATTTGACAATTGACATTAATTAATTAAATAAGAATTTAATCAATTAGTCATAGGATATTTGATTTATTGTCAAAATGAAACAATACCATTTAGGAATAAATATAATTAAATCCAATTAAATAATTAAGTGGCAGTATTAAATCTAATTAATTAAATATTCAAAATATTCAATTAATCAAACTTTAGGATAAATAGGATTTATCGCCAAATAATCATTAAATTAAAGATAATTAGGATAAATAGGAATAAGGAATATTCCCCGATGCAGAATTTAGGATAATCAATTAAGATTTGATAATGTGTCGATGTGCCTTAGGTTAGGACTTCAATGTCGATTTTGTTCGATGTGTCGATATAGGAGGTTAATGAACCTATAGCCCATTTTTGGGGTATTACACCTTTAGCTTTACTTTTGCAGACATTCGTTGTGTGACCTAGTTTTCCAAAGTGATAGCATGAGAGCTTCTTTGGTCTGGGATTTGCATAGGCATTCCTTTTATCTTCTTGATTTTATGACTCTCCCTTCTCGGTATAACCTAATCCAGTGGTGTTTTTCGGTCTTCTCTGACTCATTAAGAATTCATCCATTCTTTTGGTACTTTCCTCAGTTATCTTTATCTTTTCATTGTGTTGTTGTTTCATCTTCACTTAATTTTTTAGTCTTTCATTCTCTTCCCTTAATTCACCAATGTCTTCCAATTTCCTAGCAAGCTCATTATTTACTCAGTTGACTTCTTGACTCATGACAACCATCTGATTGGAAATTTCAAAGTGATGCTCGGTTAGCCTTAATATTTCTATTTTTTTCTCTTCCAATTTTTCTTTCATTTGTCTTTTGTCTTCAATAGCCACGTTCCTTTCTTGTTCAACTTGTCTTGTATTGTTCATAACTTCAATCATTCTTACCATTTGAGTTTTTTGTCCAATTTTCAGTGCTTTTAGTTGTTCAGTGAGGTTTTAATTCTTTTTAGACAAATATGAGATAGTTCCTTCAAATGCATCAGATATGCTTCCAGATCCTTCAAATAATTCTTCTATCTCTTCTTCTTGATACTAAGTATCATTTTGTCAAAATTTTAATTCCTTTCTTTTGTTCAATGACTCCCTCAACTTTTCGTTGACATCCTTAAGTCATTCCAGGAGAATTTGCATCTCTAATTTCTAATTTTCAATGATCTTATCAAGCTTATACCTTTAAAGATCTTTCCTCTTCAATGATTTAACTTCTTAGACAAGAGAACTAGCTCTGATACCAATTGTTGGGATTGTAGAAAGGTGAGTTATTGAGAGGGGAGGGGTGAGTCAGTAACCCTAATAACTTTTTGTTCTTTATCCTTAAGATGATCTCTTTCATTAACGGATTGTCAGGTTATCATTTCCATTATTTCATAGCATAACAAAAATATAAAATGCTTCTAATCTAACATGTAAACATTCATGACACTTCATACACAATACACAAGTATTTTGGTATCGCAAAAACCCTTGTTAGAAGGTAAAAACTGCAGTGGGGATGCCACCCACAAAGATTCACTACCGTAATAATAAAGTTTATTTGTTAGGGATTACAAATTTGATCACTTATGATGATCTTACCCTATTATGAGTAACAATTGAGACTTGTTAAGATCTACCTCATTAAAGGATTTAAGCAACATTGTTAAGTGTGCACTCGGTTAAGAGATTTTACAAAAGACTTGTTAGGTTTACTATGTTAAGAGATTTAGTCTACCACAGTTGTTAGAAAGTAATAGTAAATTGATCTGGATGTAGCAACTTAGTTTGCTAATTTTCAGATCTTCTTAGCCCTTAATTGATTTCACCTTTCTATGATAGATTTGTCCTCCATATACTGCTCGATAGCCTCTGGTCTAATACTGATTCAATTCTAAATACTTATTCAATGCTTAGCTTCAGAAGCCTATCTGATCTTTAGATGTCTCCTATAGGTGGTTACTTCTCATGTGTTTTACTTTCAAATTGACATCTCGACAAGTCTTATATTATAAATATTTGACCTAATTAGGGTTATGGAATCATCTAGAAAATATTAGATCTACGATCCAAATGAATGACCTAAATCAATATTGCATAGGGATCATCACTATTTAATTATTACATCTCCAATAAATATTTACCTTGATTTATGTAAACTATTTTCTAGCTTGGTATAAACTATTTTCCTTGTTTTTTGTGTCATTCCATACTTTTATGTCATTCGTGTATTACTTGATAAATATTGCATTCCCGTCTTGGTAGAATATTGATGCTCAGTAAATATGAATGCTTAGTTATAACTGTACTCGGTAATCATCTAGCTCGGTGTATGTGCTTGGTCAAGACTATGCTTGGTTACCTTGTCATTTTGCCTTGTACTCTGCTCGGTTACTATACTTAGTGTGTAGATCGACTAGTCTATTTTATTCCTTTACCGACTATATGTGTGACACTAATGACAACTCATAATGTAACAATAGACAATCCACTAATGAGTCATCCCACTGCAAGTGAATGGGTAGATAATCCATTTTCTACATGACCCACGATTTAAGCAATGAAGAATGCAAACATTATCACATTAGTAGATTTACCAAGGAATATGAAAGAGATAATGATAAATCAAGAGAACATGTGACTCAAACACCAAATCAAAATTTGATCTGATTTGCCAAGCATGTTAATTGACATGAACCATAAACAAATGATTAGAGTGATAAAATATATTGCCTTCAAATATTTACAAGAAATATAATAAAGTGCAAAAAGGATTTCAAGAGAGACCTCGTCACCATGAGGAAAAGATCAAGATGAGCCAAAGCATCTAAAAATGGAGAGAAACTCCATGACTAACATCCTCTTTATGAGGAACAAAATGGAGGGAAAGTCCATATAAGGTAAGTGCACACCAACTGTAGGATGGAGGGATACTCCATGAGTTCCTTCGAAGAATAAGGCAACTATGTTAACCTTGAAAATTGGGCTCTCGATGCAACTTACAAAAAAATGTAATAAAATGCATGTCAATAAATGGTATAAAACCATAAAAGGCCACCATGTGCATATAAAGAGATGTTGTAAATAAAATTGCAACTATGTGCAAATCAAGAGATCATATAAAAAATTGATAGCAATTGATGTGAATCAATGAATAATGAAGGCAATTGTATAAGATACCTCATAAACATTGAACAAACTTAAGATAGGTGCATTGATAAGAGACAAGCACTTAGTAACGTTATAGATATCAGCTATAAAATCCATTGAAAGTGGACATAAGTATGACTTCCTTTACAAGAGAGGAAGAGTAGTTACTTCCTCGGATACAAACTATTACTCAAGAGATTTCAAACGTTTGCAGAAAAAGAATAGGAAAAGCTAATGTTGAGTTTGAATTAAACAAATAATATAGCTAATAATTTTAGGTCAAAACATTAAGCTTGAACACTATTAGATTTAAAAATAGTAAATAATATAGGAAAACATATAATGTATTGAAGTTTAACTTAATGTTAAACAAGAGGATAAGCGAGAAGCTTATTGTTTAAATTTTCTAAGTAAACAAGATCGAGTTAGAAACAATAATAAATGAATGCCAATGAATGCTAAAATAAGATATAACTTAATGTTAAGGTTCAATTAACAATTAAATTTTTGTTAAGCCTCTCAAGAAATGATTAAATGATATTAAATTTTGAAATTAAACATAAAATGAATAGATAAATGATAATAAAAAATGAATTTAACCTTTAACAAGATGCTATAGAGAATCAATTGAAATATTATTAACAAATGTGATTAAGGCGAATTAAAATTATATGAATATTTAACCAAATGATTTAAAATTTAAACATTATTAAGCATTATCAAAATTATAAGTAATTAATTGAAATTGATTAAAAATAATAATAGATTAAATTATTTTATGAAAACTATTTAAAAGGAGATTAAACTAATAACAAAGTAATGTTAATAAATGTGTAAATAGTTTAACTAAACATTAAAAAAAATTAAAATTTCTTCTTAGGATTTTGAGAATTATTTGTAAATGAAATTAAAAAAAACACTTATTAAATTAGTGAAATGAAATTTAAAACATGTGGAAGCTATATGTAAAAAAAATGATTTACAACTATCTCCTTTTTTAGAAAAAAATATATTGAAAGAGTTGATTCTAAACAAAATTGATTAAACAAATGAAACTATTGAAAAACAATTTTATTTAATCTTGTTTTGATGGAACTATTAAACAACCGAATTTAATTTAACTTATGTCAATGTTAACTAAAATAAGTAATGAAACTATATTAAATGAGTCACCAGAAAGAAGAAACATTAAAAAAATTAAAAATTCAAACTAATCTGAAATCATTCAAACTATATCAAAACGAAGAAATCATTCAAATTCAAACGTATCCCTAAACTTAGCTAAAAAATCATTCAAATTCAAACTTATCCCTAAACATAGCTAAGGAATCATTAACAAATTTATAAACAATCAAACTAAAATTCAAACACAAAGCTAAACTTAGCTAGCACTGATTCTATACTAAGAATGTCAGAGAATAAATGATGTAAAACAAAGGCATTGCCTAGTGGAATGTTTAATGATGGAAATGACAAAATAGAATAGCCAAAATAAGGCAAATATGACCAGTAAGGAGGAGAATGATTGATAAACTATGTTATGCAAAAGCCAGTGAAAATGACTAGAATATGTTATGCAGGTAGCTGAGAGATTACACCAAGGAGAAATAAAGAGCAGTGAAAGGATCAAAGGCTCACACAAAGCTTCTTGAATATGCTACGCAGGCAAAAAGAAAGACATTACTTGGACTGAAGTAACACATGAGAGATGTTGGAAGGCCAAGAAAGTTGGTTAAGTTAGAACACTAGAAATTTGGTTAACGTAGGAGGAATGACTGACTGTGATAGGAAAAAAGTCCCGGTGCAAGGGCCATATCACGAAGGTCAACCGTTGGATTCATCTGAATTTTTGATATGTTGTTAAAAACCAAGTTATTAAGGTTCTGACTAGAGTGATCTTCCTAAAGTGTTCGAGTTCAAAAGTTATGAGTGACTGAGTGTGGTACTGTCATAAGTTGAACAGTGACTGAACAAGTTTAACCGTGCAAAGCAAAAGTAAATGACTACAGTTTAACCACACAAAGAAAATGTTGGGCTGAGATAAAAAAGCAAAGATTAATGTTAGAAAAATAAAGATAATAGAGAAAATAACAAAGACATGCCTGCAAAAAAATGAAATAAACCTACATGCATAGAGATATAAGAAGAAAATTGAGATATTAATTTGAATTCAGCAATAAAGAATGATTAATACATAGTAAAAATGATTTGATATATAACCTACAATAAATGTGAGTAAAAGAAGATAAAACTTGTAGTTTCCCGATTGAGGTTAAAAAAATGAAATGCAAATTAAAATGGGTTTGGCGATAAACCAACCAACCCCCCCCCGCCCCCCCCCCCCCCCCCCCAAAAAAAAAAAACAAAAACAAAACAAAACAAAACAAAACAAACTTAAACACAACTCTCTAATGACAAGCCAATCAAAGAGCGTTAGAGAAACCAATAATACAATTTGAAACACACGATTTAGTAAATGAAGCTCAAGCTTCTCTCTTAAGCAAGAGTCTTCAATAAGATGTGATCCAAAGAATGGTAACCTTCAACACTACACTCAAACAAGGATTAGCAACCCAAGCTCTAATACCATGTAAAGAAAATAACAAGAGAAAGGAAATGAAAGTAATCCAAGAGAGATATATAAAGAACAAGATGTTACCATAAAAAAAATATGAACTAGGAGCAAGCACCTAAAATCCAAGGCAAGGAGACAAGAATATTTTGAAAGGGGAAAAGTAAAGAAAAAACCCCTTCTAATATTATGAATGAGGCCATAACAGAGAGAGAGAGAGAGAGAGAGAGAGAGAGAGAGAGAGAGAGAGAGAGAGTTCATCATCCAAGAAATGAGAGGATAATATCTTAAATAGAGATGAGGAGAGGAGTTATTATGTAACTCCCAAGCTTATGAATTACACCATTCATAATAGGTGTGTGCCAAGTGTCTCACTCCTCTTAAGGAGGATAAACTAAAAAGAGAAATTACATAAAATGAGTTGTCCTCCCACTTGGACTAGAGGAAAAAATACATGTAGGGATTCCATAGAACCTCTTAATAAAATAAAAGAAGGATACCTTGGTTTATCCTCAAATAAATAAATAAGTAAATACAACCAAGGAAAGATTAACTATTCTAATAATTATCTTAGTAGGGTAAAATGTAATGCAAAGCTCAAGTTTAGGTTTAGGTTTAGGTTTAGCGTTGGATTGATCAATGAGTTTGACAATATTATTTGCTTCATTGCATGTATCATCATAGTCAACACCGTGAGTGGAAGAAGATAACAAAGGCTAGGTAGGCTCAACAATATTGGTCAAATGAGATGGGAAAGGGTTGGTATAAATTTACAAATTTTGGTTTGGAGTTACTGTAGATTTTTTTCCTTGATCATTGACACCCTCAACTGATATAGCATTATAATCAATGAGGTTTTGAATAACATATTTCAAGTGGAAACATTTTTCAGTATCATGACCAGGTTAATGATGGTATTGACAAAAAGCTTTGTGATCAAAGTGTTTGGGTAAAGGTTTGGATGTTTTAATGGGCTTAAAAAGAGGAATAGTTAACACTTTAACATTAATCAACTTCAACATCATATTAAGAAAAGATTTAGAAAGTTGAGTAAAATTACAAGCAGGTCTACACCTTTGGATGTTGCTGCCATTTTCTCATCAACATTGTTGGATGAGTTATTGATCTTAATGAAGTTCTTTGGTTTTTGAAACTTTTTAAAATTATTGGATGTAGAATCACTCTTATCAATTGGAGCCATTGGATTGGTTCTCTAAAACTAACTCACTTGAAGCTGGTAATTATGAAGCACTACACGTAATTGAGTAAAAGAAGAGAATTCAAAAAGTGGAATCTTATCTCTAATATATTTTTGTAAATAAAAAATTAAATTCATTGTACATAAATATTAGACACATGATAAGAAATCTGAGCATGCAAATGCTTAAATCTACCAATGAAATCAGACACTTTTTCTCTAACACCTTGTTTACATTGCATTAAATTGGCTAAAAAGAACTTAGGACCAATGTTGTTTTGAAATTGTTGAATGAAAACATTAGCAAGTATTTAAAAAGAATCGATAGAATAAGGATGCAAAGAACAATACCATTGCAAGGCTTTATATCGAAAGGTTCTAGTAAATAGTTTATCCATGAGCCTATGGTCATAAGAGAAATCACTACACAATATTTGAAAGGTTTTGACATGATTCAAAGGATCACCTTTACCATTATAAGTCTCAAGATGAGGAATCTCCATATATTGTGGGATAACAACACAAATGATATCGAAAGACAAAGGACTAACAATATCACAAGTAGGAATATTGAACTTGGAATGATTCATTGAAGCAATTTGTTATTGTAGAGAAGATATAGTTCGAGCCAAGCTATTAATAGTAGAATCAATAGAAATAATGGTAGGAGGAGATATGTTTGAAATACTTAGAGAATTATGAGATATGGAAGTGTAGACAACTAAATCTAATAACACAATTAAAAAATCTTATTTAGTTCTCTCCTAGGGCACTAATTAATTAAATATTAATTATTTAATTGATTTATGTCATCCCCTGGTTAATTAATTTAATTAATTAACTATAGTCCAATTAATTATCTAAGTGGCAACCCATAGTCTGATAATTAATTAAAACCTCATTCCTGTATTAATTTAAATAAATATGTTCATCTATTTAAATTAATTCATGAATCCACTTTTCTTCCTATTTTGGATTTAAATAAAATATTTAATCCAATTTGAGCACATGGCTCCTAACTTTAACCCCTAACCTAACCAATCCCAACAACCTAACCTTGAGTTCCTACCCAACCCAACTCATTCACACATACTAATCACCCTTAATTAGCTAATGACCCATGGTTATCTAATCTAACCCTCCACTCATTCTCTCTCCTCCCATCACATCCTCCTAATTCTCCCACTTGCCTCATAATCCAAGCCTAATCACTCCCTAAATATTTGCACAATCATAATCCATAGATTAATAAATCTTAACCCAATCCAATTCAACCCTCATGTCACATCCTCACTTCCCCCAATTCCCTCACCTCATGTCAACCTTAAATGCTCTTACACATCCCTTACACACTCCATCTCCCTCTTACACATTTTTCCCCTCTCACATCTTCCAAAATGGTTACATTCCCCCATGTCTTCCAACCTCTCCCATTGTGACACTTGTCACAATAAGAGGCATTTGAGAAAGCATAATCCATGTGCTCTCTCTCAAATGCATCTTGGTCCTTCCTCGGGTTTTCATCTTGACCATTCATTCACCTCTCCTCTTCCCTATAAATTGAACCCTCTTCCCTTCACAAATCATCCACCATCTATGCAAATTTATAATGCTAATTTGAGAGCTTAAAAACTACCAAATTACTATTACCATGCCAAAATCCTCCTAAAATGCATTGAAGCTTGAAGCATCTTGAGCACACATATCTCCATCTTTGGACAACATCTCTTCAACAAAGGAGACTTGCTTAAGGGAGTGCAAGATTTGCATTCCTTTTGGTTTTTAGCTTAGTTTCTTTGGTCTAATCATAAGTGTTGTTTTGTATTGTTTTGTTGAATGTTTAACTTGTTTTTATGTTCCTCACAACTGATTTCATAGCATACATTTTGATACTTCTAGTGGGACCCACTTCTAGGGTTATTCCTCTTTCTATTTCATCATTTTCTTTGCAAAAACTAACCAAGAACTAACATTTTTTGTTGTTTAAGTGTCTTTGCAAGGTTTTTAGTTTTTTTGCAGGTTTGAGAAAGAAGGAGCATTTATGTTGACATTCCTGCATTCAAATTTTACAAAACAAAAAAACATAGGCCTATCGGATTGGGAGTACGGTCGGCGGGATCAAGAGTACAGTCTGTGGGATCACATTCCCGTGAAAAATTCTATCTTCTATCTCTTTCTTTCAGTCTCGATTCACCAGTCATTATTTCCATAGTCTATGGGACCACAAATCTACCATGCAGGAACACACTTTGACCGTGTGGGATTGTGAGATAACATTGTAAGCCATAAGGCATTAAAATCTATCAAAAAAACCTCAAAATTTGTGCCAACATTTCTGCTTATAGACCTGTGAGCTCGAGATTTGACCTTGTGGGATTGTGGTCGCAGGTATCACATTTAATTGTCTATCAATCATTCCTTTGATCTACTTTTTAGAATAATAGACATGTCGAATCACCTGTACAACATGTGAGATCACTTTTTATTGGGCTGCAGGATTATAGGAACGGGTGGTGGGATCGTGAATTAATTTTGTAAAAACAAAATTCATCCACTTAATTTCGGTGCACTAAAAAGAACTTTGAATGTATACACAACACTTCATCATTTCGATTTGGGTTTAAAATGAACAAAGGCTAAAATTAACAATCAATCTTCACACTTCAATTTTGGGGCTTAAAATGAAAAATAACCAACTCTTGAATGCCTAAGAGACAATAAGTCAATGCAATAAACACTTCATTTGTGTGTTTAAAAAGAACAAAAACAAATCTTGAATACTTAAAGGGGAGTAACTCATTGTGCAAAAGCTTTTTCCTTTCAAATATCTTTTATTTTTCAAAGTGAACCTTGCATGCTAAAAATGGGTGTTTGAAGTTTTAGGATAGCAAAAAATTAGTCTAATCTAGGTTAAATATGGAATGAAGACTTCTTGGTGTGTTTAAAGGAGTGTTTTTCAACACTTCCTTAGAGATTTTAAATTCTTACAAATCCTTGTTAAAATAAGTGACGTAAAAATAATTAGCTTGTATATATATCCTCTCCCCTCGCTTTTGTGAAACTTGGGTGAAGAGAAAGATCAAGTTCAATTGGTTTTACTTCTAGAGAGGCCTATCTAGAGAGAAGCACTTCCTCTTTAGAGAATGATCTCAAATCGATAATTTCCCAATCAATATATAAACAAGGTGTTGAGCAAACTCTTGCCTTATCCTCTCAAGCTCAGGCGAGGCATGTTGATGGTAGTCCAAGGTAGGTTAATGTACCTACGATTTCAGTATGGTCAACTAGGCTCTTAAGTGAGTCACACATGTACAAACTAATTGGGAGGATGCCATGGATCTTACTAAAAGCCATTAAATCAGAAACCTACCTGATCTACACCTGAAGACTTTCTAATTGTTAGAATTTGCAAATAGCAAAGATTGAACCAAGGATCTAGAGGTTGAAGAAAAGCATAAGAGAGAAAATATGAATGCAATGATGGATTGAATAGATCCAATGAATTCACCTTGATTGAATGATTGATGAATTTTGTGTAAATGATTACATAATAGACCTCCTTTTATAGGAAAGGCAATAAGAGAGAATGATAAGGAGCTGATAAGCTATCACCTATGCTAGGTGTAATCACATGTCCACCAAATGTGGATCATCCTCCATTATGCAATAAAGTATGTGCAATGGATTAGGATGATAATGTGATAAGAGCATGAAAGGTGGATCTCACATACAATGAGGTATGTGAAGACAACTATCACACCAAAAGTGGAATTTCTCCTACACCGTGTGCTTAAATGAGGTGCACACTCCTAGGTGTCTCAATCAAAAACTACTATGCAATGCATTAACCTAAGTAAGATTAAGTAAAGTGTAATTACAAATATTTAATTACACCAACACCCCCCCTTAAGCGCAACTTAGAGGAATGCACTTAAACTCACAATGCAAGATGGGTCCCGGCAACTAGGCCATGTTAGGTACCCATGTGCAAAATTACATGAAATGCATAACTCTCATAAAGCGGAGAAAGAGGGAAAACCTCATGGGAAAAACCCTCCCCCAAAAAGAGAGAAGAAAACAAGATGCATGGATGGATGGAGTGCTCAAGACCCCCCAAGAACTACATACATCATGCATATACAAAGAATTATCCCCCCATAAGAAGGATAGTTGGAGACATGATATCCCCCCCATAATGTAGAAGCTCTCGTGTTGATGAAGAGTACCTGCAAACAATAGATAAGCCAATGCTTACAAGAAACATGTCTCCCCTTGGGAAGAAATAGATACATTAAATGATGAAGAAGCCAATCCTTGTGCAAATGGAATGAGGAAGAATATGTAGGTCTCCATGCATGAATCTTTGAAGACTGATTAGGAATCTCCAAGCTCAAAGAATCTATCACCTCATGTGACAAATCAAGTGAAGAAGGAGAAGAATCAAGTACACCAATCTCCAAAGAAGGTGAAGAAATATCCCTATCTATGATGAAACTATCATCAAGGGAAAGAGAAACCCCCTCATGTATGTCTTCCAAATCTGCATCATGAGAATCAACAAATGTTGAAGGTGCATCCAAGTAGTCATCACATTCTGCAAGATCTGAAACACTATGAACATCCTGCTGAATAGTAGAGCCCATGTCTAAAGAATCAGGAGGTGGAGGAGGAGGAAGATCAACACTTGTCTCAACAACAAAATGATTCAAGTGCCCAAAATTCTCCTCATAATTATCCCTTGGCAAAGGGATGAGTACATCATGTATATCATCATCATTATTTACAAAATTAGAAAAAGAATACAAGCGTGATGTATGATCAAAAACTCCCATAGCTATGACATCTCTAGTCTCCATGTCCCTAATGTAGACATAATTAGGAGTGAACTCAACAATTTTACCTTGTGCCCCATGTGTAATTTGGTAAATAGAAAGGAGATTAGTGGTCAAGGATGGTACACAAAGAACATCATTAAATGTCCCCTCTCCCATAGGAATAGAACCTTTCCCAAAAACTCTCATGAATGTGTTGTTACCCATCAAAATATTGGGAGAATTACAAGGTTCAATAGAAGAGAACATATCCATAGAAGATGCCATATGATGTGATGCACCTGAATCAAGAAGCCATTTACCTTGCTCAGGATGTGTGGAAGCCATGAGTGCTTGTCCTTTACCTTTATCTTTGGATGATGATGGAGATGTAGAAGCTACCAAATGTGTATAAGGAGTAGATACTGATGAGGGCAACTTAATGTTGTGTTTCTGAATAATGTGAGTTAGCTCATCAATCTTCTTTTGAAAACACCTATGCTCATCATGTCCTAACTTTTGACAATATGCACATTTATCTCTCTTTCTTCTAGATGATTCCTCTCTTGAAGAGGACTTGGATTAAGTACTTTTTGGTGAAGAAGATTCATTACCTTTGTCATGAAGCTTAGGATCCTTATGTTGTTTCTTTCCTTTGCCATTAGAAGCGTTTGAAGTAGACTCACTTGCAATCAATGCATGATGTGTGGAAGGCTTCAACTGACCCATGTGTGCCAACTTTGTTTGTTCCCTTGTGAGTTGTGTTGCAAATTCATCAAGAGAGGGAAATTTGTATGCACTACCAAGAGCATCCATAGTAGCATAGAATGTAGAAACAAAGATAGAATAATTAGGACCTAGCTTGGAAAGAGTAGAAAAGATCAATTGTTCATCCCCTTTAACAATACCACATGAAGACAACTCCAATCTAATAGAATTGAACTTAGAGAAAAAATCTTGAATATTGTCAAAATCACTAGGATTAAGACCTATGAGATCATTCTCTAATCTGAATTTCCTCATTCTATCAAGTTTACCAAAGAGTCCTTCCAATGTGACCCAAGCATCATGAGGATGTGTGCAAGATGCAATATGAAAGTGCAAATCGTGAGAGATGGATGATCTAAGAGAGCCAAGTGCTTTATCCCTTCGATCAAACCATTTTTGCCTTTCTACAACACCTGTTTGAGGTTCTTGATCTTGCCCAAGAGTCATTCTAAGCAATCCAATACTCAACAAATGATCACTTAAAGAAACTTTCCATTCATGGTAGTTATATGGAGTGAGGATTTTAACCTTTGAATTATTCATATTGCAACCAAATAATGACTAATAACTACTGATAACTCCATCAAATGACTGATGCAAATTAGAAAATTAAAATCCAAGGATTAACCAAGTGCAAATCTAGCCCCAAAATGACCTATTTCTAAAAGTGATATGTCTACCCAAAATCACTAAAATCTGATTGTAGATTTGGAAAGTAGACAAAAAATCATGCACTTTCAAAAAAAAATTCACCTCAAAATGTTACCGTATGTGCCCAATCGAAGCCCTGGAAGTTGTAGAAATCAGGAATAGTCAACAAGATCTACAATTTCTAATAGATCAAGCCACCAAAATGCGAAATCCACACCACCACTAGAAATTTTAGGAAATTCTACCCAATTTCAAAAAAAATTGCACCCAATTTGGAGCCCAGATGACCAAGTTATGGCCTTCCAAAGTCGGACTGTCAAATAAAAAATGCATATGGTGAAGGCAGAGTAATTTCCAAACCCTGCTGACGTCAGAAAAACACTGGGTTAAATTTGACAGTCATATGGTCGTCGCAAGAAACCCAATTTTCCATGTTTTGACAACTAGATGGCCATCAATTTTAGGGTTGAAAAATGATGATGTTAGCGTAAAAAATGGCCCCTTGATGACGTGTCTGATGACTGTGATGGTCGTACGGTCCATACAATGATGTGGTAGTGGTGATGTGGCAGGTTGACATGGCCGCCTGCCATGTGTCATGATTTTGTTCGGGGCTATCGTACTAAGGTGGCTCAGGCGGGTTGACTGTTCGGTGACTGGGCGATTCGGGTTTTATGGCTGTTGCGTGGCGTGCTCCTATTCAATCGCGTGTTGGGGTCATAGGGGCCCGTGTGGTAGGTTGGCAAAGGCCCACGTGTTAGTGGCCGCTTTGGTGGTGGTGGAGTTGGGTGGGCGGAGATGAAGATGCCATCGGGCTGTGGTGGTTGAGGGGATTTTGTGGTGGCGGGAGGAGCTGCGAAGGTGGGGAGCAATAGGGCGGCAGTGGCCGGGACAAATATTTAGTCCCACATGTATGCAAAATGGGTTTTTATGCCCTTTAAATGTGCCAATGCCCAATTGTATAGCAAAAGAACTAAGGTGTTCTTGGGCTCGTTGCAGGCTTCGTGCACGGGTATGGGCAGGCTTTGATGCTTACACCTATTGATGTCACGCTCTATGTTTTAAAGGCATATTGTGGAATATTCTCTGATACATTCACTAAATATAGAGCACGTACCAAGCCCATAATTTTTTTGCAAAGAAAAAAAATTCTGAAAAATATAGAATTATAAAAAAATAAATTTTTTTTTTTACAAAATTGTACCAGAGAGGGCAGATCAGGACGTACGATCTGATTTGCAAAAAAAATTTGCCTCGGATTTGACTTTCACCTAATATAGGCAAATTTATAGTCGATCTTAACCAAAACAACCTCCCAGACGCAATGATGAGGTCAGATCTACTCCAAGATGCTTCTATCGCACGCTGGTTCTCAAATCTGAGATTTGGACCTTCAAAGCTTGCATCAAGATCTCTTCAAATTGGTGGATCTAAATGCTCCAATGGCTCTAATACCATGTAAGAATTTGCAAATAGCAAAGATTGAACCAAGGATCTAGAGGTTGAAGAAAATCACAAGAGATAAAATATGAATGCAATGATGGATTGAATAGATCCAATGAATTCACCTTGATTGAATGATTGATGAATGTTGTGTAAATGATTACATAATAGGCCTCCTTTTATAGGAAAGGCAATAAGAGAGAATGATAAGGAGCTGATAAGCTATCACCTATGCTAGGTGTAATCACATGTCCACCAAATGTGGATCATCCTCCATTATGCAATAAAGTATGTGCAATGGATTAGGATGATAATGTGATAAGAGAACGAAAGGTGGATCTCACACACAATGAGGTATGTGAAGACAACTATCGCACCAAAAGTGGAATTTCTCCTACACCATGTGCTTAAATGAGGTGCACACTCCTAGGTGTCTCAATCACAAACTACTATGCAAGGCATTAACCTAAGTAAGATTAAGTAAAGTGTAATTAGGAATATTTAATTACACCAATACTAATCTTTGTACAAGGAAAATAGTAATCTCCCCAAGACACTCATCATATCATGCAATCCTTGAGCATTTGGATTCAACTAATACGACATTGTTTATCTATTGCATGTTCAACAGTGGCCATATTTTGATTAGCTCTTGGGTGTGTGCCTGAGTCAATGAGAAAAGGTTTTCAAGTCATACCATTTCCTTAGGGTAGCAATTTCTTGTGTGTGTCTTTGAAGTTACCAAACCAGTGAAAACATTTGTTCAAACATACACAAACTAAGTCACAATTCCTTTTGCCAAAGAGATCAAAACTTATTGTCTTTTGTTCCCATGAGATTGCCTTATCTCTTATGGGATTGTTTGTCCACCATTTCCAAAAGATCCTAGAAAATTTATCAAAACCAAGTCAAGGTACACTTACTTTAGTCACTTCCTAGCTTGACATATTTCCAATTCTGTGTTTAGAGATTGAAGAAATTTGGACTTATGACTGAATCAATAAGACACAAGAAAGTAAAGTTACCAACAACTTGTGTGTATCGAGAGAAAAAAGTCACTGAATGAAAACTCAAGGATCATCAACCTACCATAACTATAATCAAAGAAGAAACCAAATATCAGGAGAAAATCGATAACGTGACTTACAATTTGAAAGTCATACAGTTTGCAGCATGCTTTCAAGTTAATCATTGCTTTGTTAAACCCTAGAAAGAGAGAACATTTGGCATATCATACATCATACCCTTTCGGTTCTTGTGAGATTGTCTCAGCATCCCAACTTCTTAGGTCATCCTATAGTTGCATCCATGTCATCTTCCTAGATAGACCCACTAGTAAACAATCCAAAATCATCCTTATCCAAACCAAAATACAAGTATCCAAGCCATCCACCATCCCCTCAATGTCACCCTCTTTTTGAGTTGCTTATATCTTATTTTAAAAATCAAAACCATCTTATCTCCACCCTTTTGACTAAGCAATGTCTAGGGTTGCTTATACTTATTTTTGTGGGCCTTATCATCTCGATCTAGAGATTGGCTCGCACTAACAAGGATACCATCTTCCAAAGATCACAAGTTTATCTAAGGTCGACAATCCCACCCCATTTGATCCCACTTCAAGAAAAGAAACTCATTTTTGCACCTAGCAAATCCTTAGGTCTATAGGACTTTATCATCATCGCATCAACCTATCACCATCTAAAAATCCTTTAAAGCTCATCCAAGGTCTTGCATTTACCCAAATCTTAGAACTACATCGCACTGTCACATCATTCCCCATCTTAGGGTTTTTATTTCATGCCCGTTGAGACACGATCTAAGAAAATAAAGAATATGGACCCAAATCTTGCCACTAGCTTATCTGATCCTAATGACCCTAACAGTGCCATGGTAACATATGATCCCCAACCACCATAGATCAAGAATGTATGGGTAGATCCCATTGAATTTCCCACCAAAACTTCCATGAAAGCATTTATGAGCCACCCTAGACATACACCAATGGTCAGTGCAATTATAGCTTATAATTGCCTTGCCATTTTGGCAAACTATGCGCAGGAGGCTACTCTCATTCCGCCACACCTTTAGCCCTTTGATCCCACAAGACCCATACATATCCCCACTAACACTAGCCCATCATTGTCTAACAAATCTATGACCCCAACTTACAACTATCCCAAGTGGATTCACTTATTCCCCATCTCTTGCAATCTAGCTCCATAAACCCCACAGTGAAAACAATGACACAATCCACTCCATTCTCCATCATGGGGCTGCCACCCCCATTTGTCACATCTCAAGCCACAACTTGGGCATAGAGCTCCACACAAGCACCACCTCTTCCTCCCATGAAAAGTTCCACACAAACAATACCCCCACCTTTCATGAGCCAAGCCTCCACGCCAATGTCACTCTTCCAGGGGAAACACAAGCATCTCCCTTTGCCACTCAACCAACATTCACCCAATCTGTCACTCAACCAACTACTACACAAGTCTATCTCCCACCCTTCATCACTAGCGAACAAGTCCATTAACTTGCCTTCACAACAAGAATATCATTCATGGGATACCAAAACCCACCATCGACATCACAAAATCCTACCATCACTCCCACATTCCCAACTACCTCCACTTCTCAGCCCGTTGCAAGGACTAGATCTTCTTGGGGATTTAATCAAGCACAAATCAATACCCTAGGAATAAATATGCAGTCTCACATGTATAATCCTTCAAGCATACCACCTGTCCAGTACACAACACAACCACCACCTCAAGATATGTCTCTTCCTGTGTTCACCAATAATATTTCCATGCCAACAACCATCTCTCAAACTATACAGCCTCCTCAACAACAAAGTTCCTCTCATCTCACCAACTACCTCACACAACCACCTCCTACCACTAGTTTTTGAGAAACCATTATCCCACTCAGTAATGCAGGAATGCATACTACCTGCATCAACCAAGAACGAGGCCCCACCTACTAGCAATCCACATCATTCTACCAACCTCCTCCACAACAACAATACTTCCTCATGCAACAGTAGCATCCCCTGATCCCCCAACAATAACAAGCAATGTCATACCTTGAACAATAATGCACCTCTACATATCAAAAACAATACTTTGTCCAAATGCCACCTCAGAATCCATTCCAATCCACTTATATCATGGGGAAATCCCCTTATCCAATCCCACCATACCCACTTCAAAACCATCCATATTCACTTGTGCCATCAAACCCCTTTCAAATGGGAGTACTCACTCCAACACCTGTCAATTCCAAATGAGAAGAAATGAAGAACACTCTTAAGGAGATCAAAGCTAGTAATGAGAGCAAGACATTCAAATTCGACAAGGTTTCTCCTTATCCTTTTGATAGATCTATCACAGCAATTCCCTTCCCCAAGCATTTTGAGACTCCCAAATTTGATAAATATCAGGGGAAGGGAGATCCAGTCATCCATGTCAAGGAGTTTTACATGGCTTGTCAAGAGATTGTATATAGAGACAACTTCCTCATGCGCCTCTTCCCTAAGAGCTTGGGAGGAACCACCATCGAGTGGCTCTATAAGATACCATATAGATCAATCACAACATTTGTCGAGCTTTCTAAGAATTTTCACAATGCAATATGCATAGAATGTTGAGAACGAGCTATCCCTGTTGGGCCTCTATAATTCCAAACAAAATGGAGGTGAGAGCATGGATGACTATCTGCAAAGATAGTAGAACGTCACCACGAGGTTGTCATATCAACTGCCATAAAAGCATCTCACCAAGATATTCATTGATAATCTGCATCCGAAGTAATCCCACTTAATGAGAATGAATTGCATATAGACCTACCAATTCATTAAAGGAAAAGGGATGGATATCGAGTGAGGCCTCTTGGACGATGATACCATTAGGCACTACAAGGAAAGATCGCAAGATAGACCCAGAAATGATCAGCCTCGTTATTGGAACAACAATAAGAATGTTGTCACAAACATGGCCACTGATACTAAGCATGTTTAGGTTGATGTGGCTGGTCCTAATCCACCTAAACCAGCATGTCATCAACAAGCACCTACCTACCAGAAATCTCGGTAGTAGTTTCAAAACCTACCCAATCAAACCAATGCCATATCAGTTACCCAAGGTCAACACAAGCCATGCGTCTAAAACAACCAAAAGCGCACATTCACCCTCTCAGTGAATGTTTGGACATAATCTTCCACCAAATGGCTAGCGCTAACCTGATTGTCTATCCCTAGACCTAGCTATTTGACGAGTCAACCCCCAAACCATCTTGGTACAAAGGCAATGAGTATTGCAATTATCATTTTGTCAAGGGACACAATACTATGAAATACATGAAGCTCAAACACTATGTCCAGTACCTCATTTACAAAAAGGAGATCATGATCGATGCACCAACCCAAGAATCACCTAACACCAACCTAAAAATCTATCAAAATGTGTTTCCTTAACACAATGTAGGCAAGAACCCAGCTAACACTAATCTGCCACCCCAAAACTAAGGCAAGGGAAAACAAGGTGACAATGCTAATAGAAAGGACTATACCACTACCTATATCAATTATGATAAGTTTGTTGGTTGTATCTCCCAAGTCAAGCCCACTATAAATTTCATCCATGTCAAAGGTGTCGATAGTTAATGTGTAGTCACCACATGTAGAGGCCGAATATCTATAGCCGGTGCTAATCCTATGAATGCCCCTGGTGTGCAATACAACCTCATAGAACACCTCAAGAATACACCCACCCAAATCTCCATCCTTGACCTTCTTCTTACCTCACCCCTCCACCAAAATATCCTCAATAACACCCTCCAAGAAGCACATGTCACCACAGACATCAACACCGTTCAATTCAAGGAACTCATGGGGCACTTATCTGCATTCTCTGCCCTTTCTTTAAAACCTTCTGACATGTCATCCAATGAGCCATATCACAATCTCCCACTTTGCATCATCATAATGGTCACTGACTTTGATGTCAAGCGGGTCATGATAGATAATGGTTCGGCCCTAAACTTGTGCACACTGAAGTTCATCCAGTAGGTGGGGTATATAAAGATTGACATTTCACATGAAGTCATCACCATAAAATCCTATGACAACTTGGAGCATACCTTAGCAGGTACTATTTTGTTACCCATCAAGATGGGCCCAAAAATTCAAGAGATTGTTTGCCATGTTGTTGATCTTGACCTCCCATATAAAATTAGTATCAATCGACCATGGATTCATTCCATCAAAGTCATTCCCTCCACATATCATTAGTGCATCAAATTCCCACATCAAGGCACTAAAATCACCATCCACACTAATCCCCAACCCTTTGCATATTGTCATTCATTGGAAGCATCATTCCCCCATTACACCCATTATCTTGGCATCGACATTGGCACTTATGTCACCAGCTCATCCTGATTCCAGTGTGATCCAAAGACTATCTTAGCTTCCATCCTCTCCAGCATCAAGATCAACAACAAGATCTATGGTGAATACAACCTAACTGATGCCTTTGCAGTAGGGGCCTTAGCACTAGATCCACATACTCAAGGATGCCCCTATCATCAAAGCAAACCTCCTCAAGAAAATCCTGAAGTCAAGCAAATGGGCCCATCAATGTTCATCTCCCATGGAATTCTAAATAACCAGGAGATGGAACCTAACATTAACATATGGTTGTATAAGGACCCTCCACCTCCTAACATTGAGATCCTTAGATACTTTAAGGACAAGTACCTCGCATGGCATAAATGGGCCACTGAATAATGGAATTATCAAGGTGGTGTTCTAGGACCTGAAGAAGCTAGTACAAAAGACCCAATGGAAGCCTCACAAAATTTTCCACATCGATACCTTGGCTTTAATACCCCTTGCCTATATATACGAGGACCCAATACCACGACTAGGGGCATCAACTTTCCCAAAGTCACCCTTTTGAACATCCAGGACAAACTCGTAGAAATCAAAGACATCCTAGAAGAGGAAGAAAATAAATCCTACAATGATATTTCTGACGATGAAACTTTCTTGGGCAATTATGTCCTCCATCAACTCTCCATTAACCTAATCAACCTCCCCCTCATCCATCCCAAACTCATAGAGTGGGACCAACCAAGTGTCACACATCAATGAGTTCTAGAGTGAAGGAGTGCTCCTAAGATTAATGGGAGCTTCAGACCAATAGTTAGACTGGGGGCAGGAATCAGCGTACATATATAAGTTTGACCCCAAGGGATACTTTGGGGAAGAGGAAGTCTTCAACCATAAAATGAGAAAGAAAAAATAAAATAACAAGTCCTTTTGTGAAAATCCCTCTGGGGCACATTCTAACTCCAAAAAAGTAAAAACAAAGGGCGTATCTTTGAGTGAAAACCTCTTAGAGGTGCTAGAGGATGAGGACTTGCCTCTTCCCCATCAATAACTACAAACTAGAGCAGTCATCAATCATAATCAAAGAGACCAAGCCAATCAACTTGGGAATAGAATAATGTATAAGGATCACATACATTACAACATCCTTAACTCAGGGTAAAGAGATAGCTTTCACAACACTCCTTCAGGAGGCAACAATCAACTTTTCATGGTTGTACGCTCACATGCCTGGTCTAGATCCAAATATGGTTGTTCATCACCTTGAAGTAGATCCAAATGCAAAACCAGTTTAACAAAATCTACACAAGATACATCCCAAGGTGGCCCTACTAGTAAAGGAAGAGCTCAAGAAGCTCCTACAAGCAAAGATCATCCTCCCCATTGATTACTTAGAATGGATATACAACATGGTTCCAGTTACTAATCCATCAAGAGAAATCAAGATTTGTACAGGTTTTCAAGACTTAAACAAAGAATGCCTGAAAGATGATTTCCCCTGCTAAACATCAACATGATTGTTGACCTAACAATAGGCTACGAGATGTTATCCCTCATAGATGGTTTCTCAGGGTATAATCAAATCAGTATAGCCGAAGAAGACCGACACAAGACAACATTCACAATGCCATGGGGCACTTTCTACTACAATATGATGTCATTTGGGTTAAAGAAAGTGAGAGCTACATATCAAAGAGAAATGATTGTTATCTTCCAAGATACAATCCGCAAAATACTTGAAGACTACATGGACGACATCCTTGTCAAGTCAAAGACACGATTAGAACATCTAGATATCCTTGAGCATGTGTTTTATCGCCTACACCACTATAGTCTAAAATTGAATCCAAAGAAGTGTGTCTTTGGTGCCATATTAGGAAAGTTTTTAAGGTTCATTGTATCATGACAGAGCATAGAGATTGATCCTAAGAAAGTTAAATCCATTATGGACATACCTCCACCATGCACACTTAAGTAGCTAAGGAGCCTATAAGGCAGGCTACAATCAGTCTACAGATTCATATCCCGACTATTAGATTATTGCCAACCATTCACACATCTGCTCTGGAAGGATGCAAGCTTCAAATGTGATCTGATCTATCAGTGAAGTTTTGAAAAGTTCAAGAAGTACCTGGCTAACTCACCCATCTTTGTACCACCAATGCCAAGATGTCCTCTCATTATATACATTTCAGCAACCATGACAACACTGGGGGCACTCCTGACACAGCTTGATGATAATGGAAAAGAATGGGCCATCTACTATATTAGCCACACACTTGTGGGCTATGAGCTAAACTATTTCCCCATGGAAGAAGCATGCCTTGCAATATTCTTTTCCACTCATAAACTTTGGCACTACATGCTAAGCTACACAGTGAAGCTCATATCCAAGGAAGATCTGCTTAAGTACCTTCTCTCAAGAATGACACTTACAGGTTGAATAGAAAAATGGTTATGCTCTTAAGTGAATTCAACATCCAGTATGTTGACAAAAAAGAAATAAAGGGGTAAGTCATTGTAGATCAACTATCTGAAGCACCCTTGGTAGATGCATACTTGTTTAGTGATGGAGTTCCCTGATGAATATCTTTGCATGGTCAAGGAACAACCCATGTGGAAATTATACTTCAATGGATCATACACATCTCATGGATCAAGAGCAGGGATCATCTTTGTCACTCCACAAGATGATTACATCCCCAAGTCATTCGAGTTGGGATTCCCTTGCACAAATAACATTGCAGAATATGAGGCACTCATCTCAGGCCTCAAAATAGTTATTCAATGGAATATTATAGAACTGCAAGTTTTGGGTGATTCACAACTAATCATCAAATAGGTCCTGGATGAGTTTCAAATCAAAGATGACAAGTTGCTACCATAAAAAGAGCTCATCAACAAATTGAAAGAAAAATTCATCAGCTTACATTTCACACAAGTGCCTAGGCTTCAGAATAAGGTTTCAGATGCTATAGCAACTATCAAGTCGTTATTGGAAATTCCTAGAGATTCAACACAATATGAATTTAGTCGAGCAACTACACACACCTGCTTATGAGAATGTTGATTCTGAAATGGTGTGTTTTTTGGTTGGTCCCTAGTCCCCATGGTACCATGACATCCATGGTTATCTAAAGAATGATATCATATCCCCTCACCTCATAAATACCCAACGCTAGAACCTCATTCACAGAGCTTCCCACTACACTCTTGTAGCCAACACCCTGTGTCATCATAGATATCACAACATCCTCTCTTAATGTTTAGATTCAAACAAGGCCATCCTGGCTCTACAAGAGGTTCATGCTAGAATTTATGGTGCTCACACAAGTGGCATGGTCTTAGAAAAGAAACTACTCATAGTTGGTTATTATTGGCTAACAATAGAGCATGATGCATGTGAGTTTGTAAACAAGTATCTGCCTTGTCAACAACATGCTAATCTGATCCATGCTCTAGCACAAGACTTGTAGCCCATTGCATCATCGTGGCCTTTTTCATGTTGGGGCTTTGACCTCATTGGTTTGATCACTCCCCTTTCCTCCAATGGAAATAAGTATATCATAACTGTCACTGAATATTTCACAAAATAGGTTGAAGCAATTTCGCTCACCTTAACTATGGGCATTTAGATATCTAAGTTCATCCTTTACCATATCATCTATTGCTTCGACATCCCTTCCACCATTTTTATAGATCATGGCCCACCTTTTGAAAACTAGCATGTGGACAACTTATGTGCTAGATTTTGCATCCATCATCATTTCTCTAGCCCATATTTCCTCCAAGGAAATGGCCAAGCTAAGGCAACCAATAAAACTATCCTAAAAATCCTCCAAAAGGTTGTCAATGATTCTGATCGCAAATGATACCTCTAAATCAATCCTACCCTATGGGCCTACCGCACTCCCACATGCACCACCCTATACTCATTGTCTATGGTGTTGAGGTTATCTTACCAATTAAGGTCGAGCTTCCTTCATTATGCGTGTTCCTAAAGAACTATACCACTGATGAATATTATTGTGTGGCACGCTTCACCCAAATGGACTTGTTAGAAGAAAAGAGGTCACAAGTATATGACCACCTAGTAGTATATTGAAACTAACTCAAAAGAAGCTACAACAAAAAGGTGCACCCTTGATGGTTCCAGGTGGGGGACATGGTCCTTACAGAGAATCAGAAGGTGCAAGCGAATTGAGAAAAGAAAAGAAAGTTTGAACCTACTTGGTTGGGTCCTTATATTGTCACAACTATTTTGGCTCAGGAGCCTATCAATTATCTACACCAGAAGGGTATCCCCCGAATGATCCCATTAACATCATCCATCTGAAGTGGTTCTATGCTTGAACCATCTCCTATGTATTTGGAAAAAACCCTAAAAATTGTAAAAAATCCTAAAAAAATCATTGTCTTGGTGAAAAGCTGGTAAACAGGTGCCCTAATAATATCCAAAACATCCAAAAAAAAAACCGAATCAAAAGATGAAAAAAGTAAAGAAAAATAATTGTCCAATGCTGAAAACTTGGCAATCAAGCACCTTGGACAAGTATATTGGTGAAAATCTAGAAACAGGCGCCATACATAATGGACCGTATCATTATCTATCAAAATCTCATTCTATGACCAAACGCACCTTCGACCATCATCTCCCCGCCTTCACTCCATTGACAAATTCATATTCCCAAGGTGTTCTTGAATCCTCGCATGAAAAGAAGGAATTACTATCTAATATCTTGTGCTTCCTGTACATACTAAGGCATGTCCTATCCCCCAAACCTTGACCTATGTATATAATCATCATTTGTTGATCTATCCTAATTCCTGATCTTTGTAGAGTGTCAGTTGTATATAGTGTCCTGGTTCGTGCTTGTATAATATTGTTAGGTCTCCTTGTACATATCCCCATTCTTCCCATGGAAGCACAGTCAATTTCATTGCCCTCCCAAGTCACATTTCCCAGCAAGTCCCCTAGCAAAGAATTCCCAGTCATTTTGGTTATCCCAAAGTTCCCTGTTGCCATCGATACCCAATTTACAACCAATCTCTCCAGCTAGGTCCTTGTAGGATGCATCCTTCCTCATGTCTGACCTAATCTCACCACCCCTCAGTTAGTTGATCTCTTTTGGAAAAGGACATCTTTTGGATTTACCACTTTGGTTTCAAATCTTTTTTGGTTCTTGTTAATCTTTTGTGGCTTCATGTTGTTCCACTCCTTAAGGTCGCTACGATCCTTTATATCATGGCACACTGCGAATGAGGGAAATTTGGGGGAAAATCTCTTTGATCTTGTTTCTGCTTATGACTTAGTCAAACATGAACCTTGCACGTCCCACATGTGATATTTTTGGTTACATGGTGCACTTGGGAAATGTTGTTTGTTTGTGGTTTCTCCAACATCATTTCCATTATGGATTTGTTTGGGTCCATGTGTGATGCTGGGGCAACCCTTGCATGTCTTTTTCATGTCAGTCCTACGTAACACTAGCAACACAGCCCTGAGTTCCCAATAACCTTGGTGAGTCCCTTACATTTCTATATCAAACTAAGTGCTCAAACTACATGGTGTATTCCCTCCCGGAATACCCTGTGCTTAAGTTTCAAGAAAAATCTCCCTATCGAATCCCTAGCTCCAAATCCCATCATCAATCCAAGAAATCATCATAACACATCAACAACCACTTAATCTCCAGTTCTAATCCCCATCAACCTATTCCTTACCTATGAAGCTATCTCCATACAAAGATCTCCTCCTAATGCAAACCTATAAGTCAACCATTCCTATTCTAATCCCTAACCCATGGATTCTGATTGTACAAATGGCCCTCACCCACCTATCCCATTTCATCTCCCCCAATGAGGGTTCAGTCAGGAAATGATATGCTAAATATACCACCTTCATTCCCATCCTCACGTTCATTCATTTGCATCCCATCTCACATGCATTATCATCTACATTTTAGCTTTCATTTAATTGCATTATCATTTAAAAGGGCACTTAGATGCATTATCATTTAAATTGCACATAGTTGCATTATCACTTAGCCTGCATTTAATTCCACTATCTTTTATCATTTAGTTGGCATTTATTTGCATTGTCTCTCACATCTAATAAATCATTTAGGTTGCATTATTAATTTATTTTAGATTAATTTTACATCGTCATATAGAATGCATTATTAATTCATTTTAGATTAATTTTACATCATCATTTAAGTTGCATTATTAATGCATTTTAGATTAATTTTGCATTGTTAATTCATTTAGATTAATCTCTGAATAAATTATTTAAGTTAATCATTTTAGTTCATTTTAAATCATTTAAGTTAATCATCTTAGTTCATTTTAAATCATACATTTAAGTTAATCATTTTAGTTAATTTTAAATCATACATTTAAATCAATCATTTTAGTTCATTTTAATCATGCATAGTTAATCATTTTAGTTCATTTTAATCTTTCATTGTTAAAACACGGTAAAATTACATCATCCATACATGCATGTATAAACATCATCCATAACATCATAAGTAGGTCATACATCTATCACATATAAAAATCAGACATCCTACATCCACAAAACATCAATGACTGCATCTCACATAAATCATCACATCACACACATCACATAGATATCAAAAGCATATAAAATCACATCACATCCTACATCACAAACACATCATTCCTATATCATAATCATCCATCACATCACATCATCCATCACATCACATCTTGTATCACACACATCAGTGCATCATAAACTCATACATGGAACATGGGCTCATAACACATCACATCCCACCCAACTCAACATCATGTATATATAAAATATGCAAAGAATAAAAGAATATCCCCATCCCACATCAAAGAATAAATCAATGTCTTCGTGTCTCCTAACAAGTCCATCAATAAATACATATACAATGCCAGGGACAATGCCCTCCAAAAGAATAATAATATACATATCAAAAATCGTGCAGCATATCACTGCCTATTTGCCTCTGTTGGGGGAGGTTACATCTCAACGTCGATGAAGGGGTCAACCTGTGACGAATCCTATGGTGGCATTGTTGAAATGGATATCTGCATAACCCTCAGTTGTGGTCTCTCCACTATGCTCTAAATACTTGTATCCTACACTTGTGTGGGAACTTGTGTCGGCCTTGTAATCCCTCCTCCATAACCATCCACCTCCATCCCCACCCATGATCCCTTGCCTCTGCCATCTACACAGAGCCACCGACTAAGTGTTGGTGACTCTATGTCTGACTGGACTAGTGGATCTCCCGACCCATTCTCTGTGATGGCTTGGATCCAAAACTACTCTCCCATCCTCTGACTATTACCAGCCCCTACCCCGGTACTTGTGGCTCCTAATCAGCTAGCTCGCTGATAGTGTTCTCTCCTCTTTGGTGGCACTACCACATGGTACATCACCTTGTACCACCCTACCTACTCTTGAACGTTGACCAGATCCCTCTATAACCTCCTCACTTCCTTTGATATCCCCCTCTCTTATGCATCCCCAACCACCCTCTCTCCCTTGGCTGCCTATCTCTCCTCACCTAACTAATGCACAACCATATCCCTCTCCCCCTATAGTTTGTCCCTCTCAGACTATAGCCCATCCCTCTCAGACTATAGTCCATCCCTCTCTATTTGCAAATGCTCCCTCTCCGCTCATAGCCCATCTCTCTCTTTGCATAGATGCTCTCTCTCATCAATGGTCTCTAAACCATCTTGAAGGGCTTGTGCTAGCTACGACATTAGAGAATTACCCTACCCGAGCATCTAAATGGTCATAACATACACCGCCTAAAGGGATGCAAGCTAACCTAGCAAATCTCCTCCTCCCTTGCCTCCTAATGACCTTACACTTGGTGCTCTTGTTGGTGGTGGTTGTGTTGGTGGTGGCCCTGCAGGTACTGGGTTTGATGGTACATGTGCCCCTCCATCCCCCCTCCTCCATCCCCTACTTCCCCATCTCCTCCTCCTCCTCCTCCATCTCCTCCCTCTCATCCCCGTCTATATCCATGCCATCCCCGTCTCCATCACCCCCTCTCCCTCCGCCCCTCTTGCCTACCCTCCTCGATGTCGACCTCCCTCCTCTCCTCCCCCTATGCATGACCATGACTACCCAACCTCACCCTCAAACCACCAATGTCTCCCATTCCCTACCTCTCTCTGCTTGTGTTGGTAGCCCCACTCTCCCCACTACTCGCATCCTCTAAAACCAGGTGTGATACTCAGTTATACCCCCTCCATCTGAGGGACCCCTTTTCCAATCCTAGTTTAGAAGTTGTACCACCTACCACATTGCCGCTAAACCATCCTTGACAATCAGGCCTCCAAACTTAGACCGCCTCTCTCAAGTGGTCTGCTAGTACCAATGCTCCACATCCAAAAGCCCCTGTGTATAACCAAATTGACTTGCTTCTCTATCAGGTATGTTTTTCTCGATGATGTACTCCTAGTGACCTATTAGATAAGTGGGTGTCATGGCGAATGGTAGCTCTCACTGATCCTTTTCCCATGATGCTAACCCCAGGTATGGCCTCTATGTGATGCCATCTTGTATCCCGTCCAAGGTCTCATACCAATAAGTGATGTCATCAACATCATGGTAGGTAAAGGGCTCTCCCTAGTTGTATACCACAAGCTCCTCTTCCTATCATTCCCTCATGCCTATCCATTGAAGCACGTAATTGTGCTCTCAAGCCCATACTTGTAATAGAGAGGTGAAGCCTATGCTCCTCCCTTGAGTCTCCCCTCCATGATACACAATCTGATGGAGGTCTTGATATAACTCCACCAACATCAACATGTCCTAGACTACTAGTACCCCACATCAATAATCTCCATAATCACAAGGATAAGTGTGAGAGTCACACATGTCCCTCCTGTGTCCAGGGTAATATACCCCAAAATGAGCCCGCATATAAATAGGTATACCTAATGCATTGGTGGCACCGCCACTAGATGGCTGGCTAATGATAGCTAAATGTGTCACAAAATAGGTGCCACTCTTGGCCCCACAAATGCATTCATCACCTGGTGTTGTGTGTAATTCTCATCAATCACTGTTATGCCCTTGATAGGCAACTGAAAGATCCTGTAGACATCCTCCAAAGTCACTGTCATCTCCCTCGTCGGCAGGTGAAAGGTGGTGATCTCTTAGTGCCACCACTCACATAGTGTTGTAACCATTAACATGTATGTATGTCTCCGTGGCATACATGCCAATTACCCTAGTCCAATGGCATCCACTTGTGCCCACTCTGCTGGAGTAAACTACTCTGCTGTCGTAAGAACTGATGCATGTTTGTCTTGACTCACCAATCGATCCACTAACCATTACAACCAATCCAAGTCAATGACATCAATTTCTTTTCCTAACACATCCTAACCATTCTAGCCCTTCTTTTTCTAATCTAACCCTGTCCATTCCCCTTTTTCTTTCATCCCCATTCCCAACGATCTTGCAAGTTTTTACCCACGATCCCACAAAATCCTCATTCTCATGATCTCGTAAGTGCGGGATTGTGAATTCCTCTCTTAGCCATATGACCATGATATTGCATTCATTTGGCCACCCCTATCTACCCCAGCGACCCCTTAGGGGATCACATTATTTCCCCTTTTCCCCCTCTTTTGGTATGGGATCATAATCCTGCCAAAAATTCAATGTTGGATTGTGATCTTGCCAAAGATCCCTAGACCTCGGGAAATTTGGCGATCCCACCAAAATTCCCATTTTTCCCCAACCTGACCCCCTAAGCTAACATTTTTTTGCAGTATCATGATCTCGTAGGTCTCGATAGTGATCTTGTCAATCCAGAACCTACAAGATCGTGAATTGCTATTTAATAACTACAATAAATGCTAAAAAATATAAAGGACAAAGCTGGTTTTTGATCCTACCTGTTAATTGGGTGCTTAGTGTTGCAAGATGCTCCTCACAATGTCTGCACGATGTCTCGGTCTACCTCCTCTCACCATCGCTAAATGCAATATCAAAGCTCAAAACAATACTATATCTCTAAGCTCAAATGTGTGCAAATGACCTATTTCTGGCCCTCTCGACAGTTATTAAGGGCCTCTTGTGAACTATTTTTTCTTCTCGAAGCCTCCCAGCCCACCTTTTCTTCCATATTTCCCTCATATCCTCTTTTTCTTTCCTATTTCACCCTCTTTTCACCCCTTCTCACCCTTTTTTGGCCCGTTTCTCCAAAACCCTTCCTTTCAAGATGCTGCTTGAGCCCCTTTTTCTTTCCCTATTGCCCTCTCGAGGGGGCATCACCAAGTCTAAACCTCTTTGCCTATATTTTGGGGCAACTTCATCACCTCATTTATTATTTTAAACATCTTCAAAATAATGTTATTTTAACATGATGTCAAAGAGGGGCAAAATGTAGACACCTAAATCTGATTACAAAATTAAGCAATCTTATTTAGTTCTCTCCTAGGGCACTAATTAATTAAATATATGTCATCCCCTAGTTAATTAATTTAATTAATTAACTATAGTCCAATTAATTATCTAAGTGACAACCCATAGTCTGATAATTAATTAAAACTCCCATTCCTTATTAATTTAAATAAATATGTTCATCTATTTAAATTAATTCATGAATCCCCTTTTCTTCCTATTTTGGATTTAAATAAAATATTTAATCCAATTTGAGCACATGGCTCCTAACTTTAACCCCTAACCTAACCTTGAGTTCCTATTCAACCCAACCCATTAATACATACTAATCACCTTTAATTAGCTAATGACCCATGATTATCTAATCTAACCCTCCACTTATTCTCTATCCTCCCATCACATCCTTCTAATTCTCCCACTTGCCTCCTAATCCAAACATAATCACTCCCTAAAAATTTGCACAGTCATAATCCATGGATTAAAAAATCCTAACCCAACCCAAGTCAACCCTTATGTCTCATCCTCACATCCCCCAATTCTCTCACCTCATGTCAACCTTAAATGATCTTACACATCCCTTACACACTCCATCTCCCTCGTACACATTTGTCCCCTCTCACATCTCCCAAAATGGTCACATTCCCCCATATCTTCCAACCTCTCCCATTGTGACACTTGTCACAATAAGAGGCATTTGAGAAAGCACAATTCATGTGCTCTATCTCAAATGCATCTTGACCCTTCCTTAGGTTTTCATCTTGACCATTCATTCACCTCTCCTCTTGCGTATAAATTGAACCCTCTTCCCTTCACAAATCATCCACCATCTATGCAAATTTATAATTCTAATTTGAGAGCTTGAAAACTACCAAATTACCATTACCATGTCAAAAATCCTCCTAAAAACCATTGAATCTTGAAGCATCTTGAGCACACATATCTCCATCCTTGGACAATATCTCTTTAGCAAAGGAGACTTGCTTGAGGGAGTGCAAGGTTTGTATTCCTTTTGGTTTTTAGCTTAGTTTCTTTGGTCTAATCATAAGTGTTGTTTTGGATTATTTTGTTGAATGTTTAGCTTGTTTTTATGTTCTTAACAACTCATTTCACAACATACATGAAGTAATGATTGGATATGAAAAGGGCATACTATTGTAAGTGGGAATTGATGAAGATAATGAAACACATGACACACTTGAAGGGATAGAAGGAGCAATAAGATTAGGGATGCTAATATGTGTAGGATTGATATTTTTAATGAAAGTTGTTATGATATGTGGAGCATAAGTGTATACACTAGGAATTGAAGTAGAAATAGGCATAGAGGTCTCAACACTAGTGGTAGGTGGAATAAAACCCAGCTCTTGAGCACAACCTCTAATAGGCTTAATATTGTTATCAATGAGATGAGATATACTACACAAGATGTTAACACGATGTTCATTAGTATGATTTAAAATACTCAAGCCCTCTACAATAGAAATGACCTCGGGATTAGAGTTTTCTTGTCATAACCATTGTTCAAAATTATCAAAGTCATTGGAAATATTTTGGACTTGCATAGGAGGAACTCTTAAAGATTGATCTTCATCATGAGAATAATGGGAAGATTTATTATCCATGATAGGATTAATGTGACTAGTATTCATGTTGGTCTCATCAAGATTCTTAGGAAAGAGAGAAGTCTTGGGATCAAAGGAACCCATAAGTCTGTGACTTCTCCTAGCTGGTATGCTATAAGTAGGACTCAAAGTGATAATACTCATGCACAAGGGAATGAAAGAAAAAGATATAGATCTATTGAAATTGTAAGATTTGAAAGGGATGCAATAATAAAGTTCTTATGAAAAGCACATCTAACTAACAAATTTAAACATTTAATGTAGAACATGCAAACTAAGTCTAGATCTAAAGAAGCATACAAAGAAGTCCATGAAAAGAGGATCTAACTACCAAATCAAAAGTATGTAAGAGATGTCAAGTTCACCAAAATGTATAATAGGTAGACATATGAGCACATAAAGAGAATCTAATCCCAAAATCAAAAGAGGAAATTTCATAAGTTGGGTTCACCAAAATGTACAATAGGAAATGGGGAGAACAATGCAACATAAAACATACCAAGTGAATTACTTCTTCATTTCATTGATTGTACATTAGGAAGGAATAATATCTCCAATATGCTCAAGAGATGACTCAAGCACTAATTGTAAATAAATTATGTCCTTCACTAAGAAAATGTAATGAATGAAATGAGAATGATTATTTAGTATAATTGATCTAATAGAGAAGTCATTAAAAAATTGATCAAAATAGACTAATATAAACTAATATTGAGCTGAAATTGATGGAAATGGAAACCAGAAGATGAAACTGACCTGCTCCAAAAAAATTAGTCAAAAATTTTAGGGATAGGGTGAAAGTCAATATGTTCTTGGCACTTTCAGATGAAATCTTCACAGAATCTACAATTGTTCCTATATTTCTCAAATTTGAAATCATAGCTCCGTAGCCTGTTCTCGTACACAAAAAAAATAGGGAAATGGTTGGGAAAAGGGGTTTACCTTATTGAAACCCCATTTTATGAATCAACCTTTTAATATGATAGAAATTGCATAAAGGATATAATGTTAAAAGGAAAAAAAAAATTATTTACCTTGCATAAACCCTCATGAATGGATATAAAAATTGCTTAAATTAAGATGCTTGAGTGCACTTGAAATAAAAAGTGTTGACCTTGGAATTTAATTTAGGATCAAGGATTCCTTCACAAATTCATAGATCTATGATTTCCACTTTGAGATCTAGAATGTAGATATCCTTGATAACCACATGAGAGAGAGAGAGAGAGAGAGAGAGAGAGAGAGAGAGAGAGAGAGAGAGAGAGAGAGAGAGAGAGATGAATCTTCTTTTCTTTCTTGATTGAGAATTCCTTAAGTTGTCCATAATAGGAGAGAAATTTGAATCAAGTGGAGAAGATTGCCTTTGACTTGATGGACCTTGAAGAAATGGAGACTTAGAGATCTTGAATTGGATGCTTGCCTTTAAATCTTGAATCCAAATCCTCAATTGCTCTTACTATCTTGAAATTTTGATACTTGATTGTCAAAATTCTCACACTTGATAATGATATACCAAATGAGGGGAGAGGAGGTCCTTTTATAGTTTAGTCCCTCAATTCAGGATTCAAATTTGACCTAGACTAACCATAGTCGAAACCCTTAAAAGAAGACCCTAATACCAGGCTCTGACCAAACTTTGGGACCAAAAACCTAGGGACAAATTTCCATTGGCGATGTGTCCCAAGTAAAATAGGCTAAAATTTCATCGAGAGATTGGGGATAGTGAATAGGTGTGGGAGAAGAAAAGATAGGTCACAGGGATCAAGCATAACGAGCATTCGAACCTTGAAATCACCAAAATGGGGCCTAATAGGTCCTAAAATATCCAAAGATGGGTGCTAACTTTTTTCGACTATACAAATATTTTATTGTACATGATGGTCCATGCAAAGAAATTAATCCTGGGAATCAATTGGGGATTCCAAACCTCTTTATACCACTGCTACTTGTATGCACCCTAAAATGGTCACCTAGACTTTGGGCCCCCATTCAGCAATTTATCAAATCCCTCAATCAATATTTTCAAAAACCAGCATTTATCAATTATATCAATTTCCTTGATCAAATCCTATTTTGTCATTTTTGATTATTTTTCTTGGGCTAACCATTTTATCATAAGTCTTTATTTATTTAAAAGGAATTTCCTCCCCTTTTAATAAATAAAAAGCCCCCACTTTCCTCTTATCCTAAGTTGCACAAATAAAGCATTATTCTTATTTAATAGATAAAAGAAAAAGCACTTTTTGTCTCATATGGACACAAAAGTCAACTTTATTTTTTCATTGGAGGATATTTGTGCACATGGATTGCTCCTCTTTCAAGCTCCACCCTTGATTAAATCTTTTGCCTCTTAATCTCCATGGTCCATTCTTTCTCATTTCTTATAAAAGGAGAGCTCTCTTCTCATTTTAGCATCAATCTTTTTATGCTAATGTTATGCTGCAGGTTTTCTAGGTCACTTTGGAGCTTTTGAAGATTTGGAGCATTCTTGGCTTTTGCATCTACATGCTATCATAGTTTCATTTCTTGCATTGTCATGGCATTCATAGCTTCATATTTAGCTTAGTTTCCTTTATGTTTTAGATTATTTCATCTAGCTTAATTAGGAGGCTTTGTAATACTTGCATATTTCCTTTCATAGCTTAGCTTGCATAGCTTGCATCTTCATTTCTAGTATAGCATTGCATTGCATTTCATTTTGATTCTTGAGGATATTGGCATTCTTGCCCTTGTCTTCATTTGAATCTCTCATTGTGTGGTTGACCAGCAAGGTCCTAAGCTTAATAGCTCTAGCTGAGAGCAATCAAATAATCTTGCAACTCCACACATAGGGAGCTCTAGGTCGCTTTCTAAGGTATCTCATTCATGGATTCCCTTGGATATAATGACTTAGATAAGTGCACTATTTGAGGTGTACACTACTTACTCCCAATATAAACTTACATTAGATAAGTTGTTTTGACAAATAAATCACTTGTAGGTCTCTAAACCAAATAAATCTATCTTCTCTAGGGAAAATAGGAATTCTAACTTTATGTAAGATCTTTTACAACTCCCTAGCCTTGAGAATTAAGCTCAGATGAGACTGCCAACACAGGGTGAGGTCCTTCCATGATTTCTAGTGGGATATGTAGTTAGCCACCTTGGTGCCAAAACATCTACAAGCCATATCATGGAGCTTTTTCATAGTATGGACTAGTAGCTAATGAAAGTTTTGTAATTCAATAATCTTTCCAGAACCTAATGGACTTACCATCTCCAATCAACCATTTTAAGATTGACTGAATAAGGCTTCTCCTCTTAATGACATTAAACTCCAATTGTTTTATCCACTAGGGAAAGTGGGATTGAAGAGATGTTATAAGAACTTCTCAATGATGAGATATTTAGCACACATAATCCTGCACCAATCTGTCATGTGAAGAGCCAATTTCCATGTAGTTTTTTTCATGAGAGATCTATTTATATGAGTTTTCTTTATAATACCTAGTTCACCATCCTTCTTTGGCCTACAGATGGTATCCTAGTTGACAAGGGGCAACCTCCATTTTTCCTCCACCCCACTCCATGGGAAAGAATTTTGGACACTTTCAAGTTTACAAGCCATATTGACATTAATCATGAAAGTTAAAAGAATGTAAATTTGTATACCTTGTAAGGAGGAAATGAGAAGTTGAAGTTTACAAGTTTCCCTTTCCATCCAACCAACTTTTTCTGCATTCTTTCTATAACAGAGCTCCATAATGTTGGGATTGTTGGAAACTGCAATTGAAACAATTGTTGTATTGTCATTGATGTCAAACCTTAACTGGTAAGACTGTTGCTACTTAGGAAAGTACTATATCTATTTGAGTGTTGCTAAGGGGCTAGGCAAGGTTGGTAATAATAGCACCTATGAAAAGGTTGAGTTATCTTGATACTACAAAGTGTACTTGACTATGTTGCTCAATGATGAGACAATGTATTGTTTATCTTAGTAAGACTGAAGACTAAACTGGTAGGCTTGACCGAGCAAAGAATGGAAAAATCATGTTTAAGTCGAGTAATGTTAGTGTCGACCGAGTCAATGTATGTTGAGAAAAATTGTAGTGTCGATCGAACAACAGTTAATTGTTGAGGAAGATAGTGTAAGCTGAGTAAACATTTTTAGTAATGACCAAGCTTTCTACATGAAGACCGAGTAGTTGATCACAGTATTGACCGAGCATCAGCAATTTTATATTTGAAGAGAATTTAATTTTGGAGCCGACATTGTTGAATTCTTGGATTATGTAAAATGTGTTGACTTTATTTATTGATTATTTGGAAGCATTAAATGTATTGTAAAACATTTTATTGTAAATCTTTAAGAGATTTGAGATGGTTCTAGAAAAGGATCCAAAAAATATGAAGCGGGCAGATTCAATGAATCTGACCTAACCCTAAGATCTATGAATGAGATTGAGCGGCATAAGATGAGTTAACCTAATTAAGGAAAATATAAAGTGTTGGATATGCAAGAGAAGGTAAGAACAAAGAATGCTGGAAGAGTAAAGTTTTATTGACTGTTTAAGCAGAAAAGGCTAAAGGAGAATTGTGGTGGTTGCTTGAAGAAAAGTTCCGAGAAGATTAGAGATGGAGATGGAAAAGTTTCAAAGTTAGTAAACCAGCATTAGTGTACGGAATTGGATCTAATATTTGCAAACTGAGTTGTATATTTTTCAGATAAATATTGCTGCTACTTTCTAACCATTGTAACAGTCAAAATCCTTTTAAGAGAGGTTGACCTAATAGTCATATGTTAAATCCTTTGAACAAGGTTGCATTCTAATGGAGTGTATGTAAGTCTTATGACTAGGCTCACTTTTAACAGGGTGATTGAAATCCTTTAACCAGGTCACACCTGATAGTGTGTATTGTAACCTTTGACAGGGTTGGCTTTTTACTGAGCTCACTTCAGAAGAGTGAAAATAATAGTAGCATGTTACAAAGTGGTTTTTCCCAAATTGGGTTTCCACTATAAATCCTAGTGTTAATACTTGTGTGAATGTTTTGGTTTGAACATTTCTATGTTTTACAAGTTAAGTTACAGCTGGGTAGTGGACTGCATTGTTGTATGTTTCTATTATTGAATCAGTGATGAGCGAGTTTGTTTTGGTTATTAGATCTAATTTAAGGATAATTTTTTGATATTGTTTTATACATTAGGACCTGAGAACAAATGATTCACCCCCCCCCCTCTCTATTGTTCTAAATCATATTAACGATTGGTATCAGAGCTTTGTTGCTTATTATTAGTGTTGACAAAAATCAAGTTTAAAGGGGTTTGAAGCAAATGATCAAGATGTATAAGAAGGAGGTACCGAAGCTGATAGGGGAGTATGCTCTTCACCCTTGTGGTGAAACAAAAACCTTAAACCTCACAAGTTGATCCACTCTTTGTTTAGATCTTTAAAATCCTTTAGCGGGCCTGCTCTTGAGCAATCAAGAAGAATGACCCAAGTGGGGACAAGGCTTTTGCCGGATATTCCAACCCACTATAAACTCAAGGCTATCAAGGACACAAAACCTTGGTAGATGCAATACTTGTCTTTGCTTGATGTGAGTACTTGTGGGATTGTGACCATGAGGAAAATGTTGAGCAAGAATGCTTAAGGTACTCTTGTGGTCGCGAGGTCTGTTACTTGCTGCAAAGTAAGGAGTCCCTTTGGGGACCAAGAGGGGTATTACAAATGGAAGCCCTTATTAAGAACCATAGATAGAGGCCACCCTATTTTTTCGCTTAGCTTCTTGGTGCAAGGATTGATCCAAGTGGAATAATCCTGATCACCCCAAGATTACTCACCATCTGTGTTCCTTTGGTTATGTCATTGGCACTTCCATGACAAAGCCAATATCTATTGTGGGCAACCACTTTGTGTGAGGCAATGGAGCATCAAGTGTGGGCCAAGTTGTTAAGTATTGAGCCATTATCTTTTTAGGCTAGAAAGTGCTTGAAGTGTTCTCGTTGTGATATACCCATGTAAACGTTCTTGCATATTCAACATCACGATAGTGTTCATAGGATTTTTCAATTTTGATATCACAATTGCTTGTCTTGGAAAGGTTGCTTTTGCCCTTGTTTCAAGTGTTTGGAGACATGTTTGATCACCTACTATTTGCAAACCTATCAATTTACTACTATCATTGTGATTGAGATAAAAAAAAACCAACCCTCAAACTGAAATTTGGACCAAATTGTCCTTAAAACTGAGATTTTTAACATTCACTGGTCAAGAATCGTATGACACTGGAACAGTATCGCTCCCTGTCTTGGAAAATATCATGTGATAGTTCGTTATTGGAGACTATCACACCACTTGCCTGGAAAGTATCACCCAAGCTGTCTAGAAAATATCGCCATGCTTAACGTGAAATATTGCCTGGTCTGAAACTGTCGCCCTGTTAGCCTGGAAACTATCACACAGAGTCCTTTTGTTGTCTGTTTGAGTTATGCAATTTTTAACTTTTCCTTGGTTGACTAGATCTTAGTAAGTTTCATACCCTGCAACTAAAAACTTGTTTGTACCTCAGTTTTTTGGCTCTAGACATCTTGAGTTAGTAATCTTTGACTTCACCAAAGATTTTGCTTGTCATTAGTGAGTTAGGAATCATCCTTGTTGACAAGACTCACCTTTAGATCTCTTGATTGCACACTTGGAGAGTCTGAGTACTCTTTTGTCCAAATCCATTTTCATATAAATTCAATTTCAATATATTTTGGTTAAATCATCCTCTTGATCCATATGTGCTAGGATATTGGAATCCTTTTGTTATGCACCACTGTGGCAGTGTTGATTTATACCTTTTGTCAACTTTCTATTTCATCAGCTCTCTTTTGGACGATTGAATATTTTCACTATCCTAGTTTGACAATTAGCGATTCATAAGGTTATCTTCTCACTAAGGGTCTTTTCTTTCATGCCAGTTACAACAAGATACCAAGTGGGTCAAGGAAAACAACCTCAAGTAGTTTTTGAACAATTACCTTTAGTCCAAACTCGTCAAAAGTGAAAGGGGAAGGAACCTGTCTTCGATCAATCTCCTAGGAGTGCTTCAGAAGTTTGGTTTGAGCCTAGGAGTAGCCTTAGTCAGTTGAGTACTTCTTTACCATCCTCTCAATCAAATATGGACATGAGCTACACTTTGACTAGGAGACAAAGAGAAGCAATGGATCAAACTCTTGATGACATTTTCCAAATACGTAGGGGTAACATGTCATTTGATGATGACAATCAACCTGAATCACCCCCTATTAACTCAAGATATCTAAATGTTCATCAATGAGCTGAAAGACACTATGCACAAGCTCACCGAGATGCACGGTCACAACATAAAGACCAAAACAACCAATCTTATGATGCTCATGTGAATGCAGCTAACTTGTTCAATCATTCAAGGCCAAGCTCTCCACTAAAAACAACCTCAAGATATACAAGTGAGAGGCTAAAAAGAATTGAGCGAGAAAAACAAGCCTTCTTGAATGAACAAGTTGCAAAAGAAGAAAAATTTAGGCTCCTAGAGGAGGAACAACGAGCCTTGTTGGACATAGAGAGAAGAGCCGCAAAAGAAGAACAAGATAGGCTCCTAGCTCAACAACTTAATGACCAATTCAACAATAGGGGTACCAACAGTGGAAACAAATCTCCACCCTCTACTCCCTCACAAAGCCCAAGAAGTAGAAGGTGGTCAAGGACCCCTTCAAGATCTCCTAGTCCTAGAGGAAGAAGGATGTCACAACATAGGAGAAAAAAACCTCCTAGGAACTCAAGACAACCCTCCCAACAAGCTCATCATGGCTCTCAATGTGGAGGAAGTAGTGCAAATTTTGATGATCAAGATTTTATGAGAATGCAGCAAGAGCCACTATTCCAACAATATGTGGAAAAGTACCTTGATCAAAATAAGGATAAGTTCCTAGAGAACTTGATTAACAAAGGTGCAAGGGTTCCTTATAATTTTGATGTGGATAGGAGAATCAAGAAACAGAGCCCCTCACAAGGAGAAGAAATTAAGCAAATCAAGAAAATGATGGAGAAAATGATGGCTCCCAAGAGTTCCTTCAACCTTGACTCTATTTGTTCTAATCCTTTTGATAGGAGTGTGAGCATGAAGGATTTTCCTCAGAAAATTGAATTTCCCCAATATGACAAATATGACGGTAATGGTGACCCCCATGATCATGTGTGTTAGTTCTATACCATGAGTTTTGAATTTCACCATGAAGATTCCTATCTGATGAGATTATTCCCAAGAAGTCTAAAAGGTCAAGCTATGGAGTGGTTTACCAACATAACCCCTCTCGTCAAAATTTTTAAAGAACTGGTCCATAGATTTGTGCAACATTTTGCCTACAACTTATCAAGATCAGTCACCATGCTTGATTTGTGTAATTTAAAACAAAATCAAGGGGAATCCTTTGTTACATTTTTACAAAGGTGGAGACGATTGTGCTCTCGGTATTCTAGGACAATTCCTGAACATGAGAGAATTGATATCATTGTGAGCAATTTAGTACCTGAGATGTGGTATGAGGTTTGAAAGATGGTCTTTGATTCATTCGACACCATGGTCGAAACCACATGTAGAATAGAGGATGTCTTAAAAGAGCAAGGCATTTTGACTAAACAAAATAATAACAACAATAGTCAAAATAATAACAACTCACATAAGGACAAAAGCAAGAACTCGCACTGGAATAAAAATAAGCAAGTAGTCAATGATGGAGTTGTTGACTCTTCCCAACCCAAGGATCAAGGAGTCCTCCATTTGTCTAGTGTAGTTCAAGCTATGAAGCTTAATACATCCTCTAACCAACAAGAGAATAAATAAAGATATCAAGAAAGACCTAAAAAGGAGAAGTGACAATTCTCTAAACTTGGTGACTCTTATGAGGATGTGTTCAAAACACTTATTGCAAATAACCTTGCACAACCACAAGATCTAGCAAAGTTCCCCATACCTGACATTAAGCCATATTGGTGGAATGAAAAATCCTACTGCATATTTCATAATGACATTGGACATGACATTGAGCACTATTGGAAACTTAGACATCTTATTCAAGATCTTATTGAAAATGGTAAACTTGAGATTGATGGGTTGAAAACCAATGTAGACCACAAGTCATTCAAGGAGCCTTTGCCCAAATATGACAAAGGGGAAACTTCTAAACCCAAAAATGGCAAGGCTGAAGTCAACTATACCTACACGGGTGCAAAAAATGTGATCAATATGCTTGAAGTTGTTGAGGAGAATGTCAACATGATGTGAAATAAAGCTTCTTATGGTTATGATGTGGAATCTCCTCATGTATTTGATAAAGAACCCATGGTGGTGCTTAGAGGTCCTCACTCTCAAAGGTCATCCCAAGCTCTTAATGTTGTCACTAGAAGCCAAGGTCTTGTGATCATTAGAGGTCCTAATTCCAACCAGTCTAGCAAACCAAAGCAAGTGACATCCAAGAATGTCACCACCAAGTCAGCAGTCAATCCTAAAATGAGCTATAACCTTGTTGACCAATTACAAAGAACGCCAGCTCAAATCTCAATTTTTGAACTCTTGGAATTGTCCCCAAGACATAAGCATGTCCTTGAGGATGCTTTGCATACAACCAATGTTCCTAACAACATAGATATTGATCAATTCCAAAACATGGTAAATCACCTTGCTAGCCCACACTACCTCACATTCTCAGAAGAAGATGATAAAGCCTTGAGCCATCCGCATAATCTTGCCCTTCATATTGAAGTCATGATTCACAAGACCCGTGTCAGGTGTGTGTTGATTGATGGGGGTGCTGGGCTCAATATTTGTTCCTTGAGTTTGTTGAAAATAATGGGTTACTTAGAGCAAGTTACTGATACTTGCAAGAAAATAACCATCAAAGTCTATGATGAGGCAGAGAGAAGCTCCAAAGGCTTGGTCGTCCTTCCTATCAGGATTGGCCCCGTTGAAAAGGACATTTTGTTCCAAATTGTTGATGTTGGTCCTTTAGCCTATAATATTCTACTTGGTAGACCATGGATCCATGACATGCAAGCGGTGCCATCCACCTACCACCAATGTGTCAAGTTCCCCTATAATGGAGTAGAAGTTTGTATACCCGGGGATAGCACATTATCTGTTAATGCAATTTCAACAAGGACCCATGTTCCTCTTAATTGGGAAGCATAAAATTTTGATGCAACTTTGGCACAGTGTCAGAATAAGTTCAAAACCATAGACCTTGGTATGGGGGGTTATCACATTGATTCCTTCACAAAGCTGCCAGTCTCACCTAGGTCCTATGGTAAGCCTTCACAAGAGATGCGTCCCTCATCTTCAGCAATGACTTTGTTTGATACATTTGTAGAGTCCTCAATACCCATCCACGATGAAAAAGAGGAGGTAGCTGTTAGAGATTGGATTTACAAAGAGGAAAAATACAAGCACAATTAAAATTTCTCTGCATCTCCTAAGGCTTATGGGAGAGGATATACTTTGGTTAAAAATATGGGCTACCCAGGTCATGGTCCTCTCAGTCATAGATTAGATGCTAAAGCTGAACCACTTGATCATGCTCTTTTTGGACGCAGATCTAAGACAACAGTTGGCCTAGGTTTTGAAAGTCAGAACAAGAAAGTTACCCCTATCCTAGCTGTGATGGATACTAATGATGAATACATACCCAATTTTCAAAATCAACAAGATAGGTGTGAAGATTGGGTCCCTTCCACCAATCTCCTTTGGGGAGATTTAGATGCTCCAGTTATCAACCCAACAGTTTTAGAACTAGAACAAGAACAACCCACTATTGAAGATCATGTTGAGGATCCTATTCAAGAACATCAATACACCAATGATATTCAAGAAGGTGTTACCCTTGGTGACATCAAGGCTTCTACCTCAAGGCCTAAAAAATATGGTTGGTGTAAGCATCCCAGCCGGGATTCAGATATGAATTCACATGAGTATGAGTGGGAGACTCTTTCTAATTGTTCTACAGTTGACATGGACATTGATGTTGTCCATACATATGGTTCCCAACTTGAGGTAGCTAACGAGTCTAGTGTAGGATTAGAAGATTGGAATCCACGAGTCACTTTAGTGGACGATGCTTCGCTTAGTAGGATAAGTCCCGATTTGGGTACCTTAGAGGGATACTTGACGGATCCTAACTCTGCAATCACTAGAGATGATACCATTCACATACACAATATTGAACTAGTCATTGACCTACCCCTTGCCAATCCTCACTTAATTGATAGGTCTCAGCGCTATCAAGAGCCTCAGCTCCTAAATTTTCAAAATGACTATGAAAGAGCATGCTACCTAAATGCCCTTGAACCTATAGTCTCTTCCACTAGCGAACCAATTACGAGCATGACAGAACCAGATATCAAGTACCTTAGTCACAAAATGAAAAGAAAAGAAAAAAAGAATAAGAGTTCTAATGGTGAAAACCACTATGTGGTAGTGTTAGAACCTAAAAAAGTAAAAATAAAAGACGTATTCGAAGGTGAAAACCTCTCTGAGGCACTTAAGGATGAGGTACTTTATCATTTTCCAAGCTATTTTTAGGATAGGTCTTCAGTACTTGTTGAGCCTACATAGCTAGTTAATCTAAATACACTAGAGGCTCCACAAATTGTGCATTTAGCTCAATCTCTATCAACACAAGAAAAAGAGGCATATACCAAGTTCCTACAAAGAAATAAAATTAACTTTGCTTGGACTTATTCAGACATGCCAGGATTGGACACTAGTCTCATTATGCATCACTTGTCTATAGCTCCAGGTATCAAACTAGTAAAACAAAAATTGAGGAAGATGCATCCTCACATAGCTCTCCTTGTCAAAGCTAAATTAGAGAAGCTCCTCAATGCAGGATTTATAAGAGCCATTGATTATGCTGAATGGATATCCAATATTGTACCAGTTTCAAAACATGACAAGTCAATTTGTGTTTGCACAAACTTTAGAGATCTTAATAAAGCATGCCCAAAGGATGATTTTCCACTTCCAAACATAGACATGATAGTGGACATGACCGTCGACTATGAGATCTATTCTTTGATGGATAGCTTTTCTGGGTATAATCAAATCAAAATAGCTCCTAAAGACCAAGAGAAAACTGCATTCACTTGTGCATGGGGAACCTATTGTTGGAAAGTCATGCCGTTTGGATTAAAAAATGTCAGAGCTACATATCAAAGAGCTATGACTACTATCTTCCATGACATGATGCATAAGAATATGGAAGACTATGTGGATGACACCTTGGCAAAATCCAAAAAAAGGGATACACACCTTGCCGATTTGGAAGTAATTCTAGATCGTATAGAATAGTTTCAACTCAGATTAAATCCCAAAAAGTGTGCATTTGGAGTTACCTTTGGCAAACTCTTAGGATTTATCATTTCAGCTAAAGGAATAGAGGTGGACCCCGAAAAAGTTAAACCAATAATGGATATGCCGCCTCCCACAACATCAGTCAAATGAGGAGTCTTCAACGACGCCTTCAGTCTATAAGGAGGTTTATTTCACAACTGGCTGATAGAGATCAACCCTTTAATAAGACTTTGCATAAAGGGGTTAAATGTGTCTGGAATGAGAAATGTCAGCAAAGCATGGACCAAATCAAATAGTACTTGGCTAATCCTCCAATCTTAATGCCTCCTATCCCAGGAAAACCACTTATATTATATGTCTCAGCAACAAAATCTTCCTTGGGGGCATTATTAGCTCAACTTGATGATACTGGAAAAGAAAGAGCCATATATTATATCAGCCGTACTCTTGTGTCATATGAGGTCAACTACACTAGTATTGAAAAATTTTGCCTGGCGGTGGTGTTTGCTTCCCAAAAGTTGCGACATTACATGCTAGTGCATACAATACACCTCATTGCAAAAATTGATCCTCTAAAATATTTGCTTGGTAAGGCTACTCTCACGGGTAGACTTGCTAAATGGATGATGATTCTTTCAGAATTTGACATAGAATATGTTGAGTGTAAGGCTATAAAAGGACAAGCCATTGCAGACCAATTGGCTGATTTTCCAATTAGAGATAAAGCACCAATCCAAGTTGAATTTCCAGATGAGCACATAATATACATGACTGCAAGAACATGGAAGATGTTCTTTGATGGCTCTTTTATGCAAAATGGTTTAGGCGCAGGAGTGTTGTTTGTTTCACCTCATGGGTACATAATTCCTAAGTCCTACAAACTATTGTTCCCATGCACAAATAACATTGTTGAGTATGAGGCCTTAACAAATGGACTCAAAATGGCTATAGAATTGGGAATCACAGAGCGACATATTTATGGGGATTCACAATTGATAGTCAACCAAGTTAATGAAGAATACCAAACCAAAGATGAAAAACTGGTACCTTATAAGAAAATGGTTGATTCATTGCGATGATACTTCACCTTTGTTACATTTCAACAAATCCCTAGAGCATAGAATAAAGTGTTGGGTAAAACTGAGGTTCAATGGATAGCCTTTTATGGATATAATAGAATCAAAATTACCCTTACAAATGTCAATCTGGGATTCGTAAACTCGTGAGAGATATAACGGTTGTTTGCTCAAGGGGTGAAAGTAATAAATCAAGGGTTTTATGAATGCAAATTACTACTTACTAATAAATTAAACTACCACACATTCACTGCAAATGAACACAAAGCAATTAAGAATCAAATTACTACAAATGAACTTTAAACACAAAGCAATTAAAAGTCAAACACACCACACATCTGCTGCAAAATGAATTTTAAGATTCAAACAATACTTTTTATAAATGGATTAAATTCATCTAAAGTTCACACCCTTTAACAATTAAATAATGTATTTATTAACACACCTCTAAGTAATTAACCACACTCTTTTAGACAATTAATCTCAATGAATGCTTATTGCAAAAGTTGTTGTCTAATTGGAGGTTGGTTTAATTAAGGATTATAATCTGCTCAAACTGCAACAGGAAGTATGGTAGCGACATGAGGTTTTTAACTGACTAGTTTTAATACAGTGCAACAGAGAGTGTGATGGGTGCAGTAGGAAGTATGATAAAGAAGGCAGAGAATACTATGGATGGCGACAGGAGGTTATGAATATTGGGAGTATTTTAGCTCAATGACTGAAGGGATATGGTAAGGGGAATACAGCAAATGATATTGTGAGTATTAAGGATGAATGCAGGCGGTAGGAGGAATGTGGCAAATAGTAATAGATTTATGTAATGATAGGATAATATCAAACAATTTCTTTATAACTTATCACAACCAATTACTTCATCAGACAACTGAATCGATAATCAATCGACAAGCTTTGTATCGATTCAATCAAATATATAGCAGACTTCTTGAAAATGCATACAATTAAAACTTGAAAGGAACACACGAAATCAACAATATGAAAATACTTACAAAATAAACTGCACTAATCTCACCAAGTTTCCCAAGAGGGGGCCCTCCTCCGGTACGCAGGGTGAGAACTAACTTAAAACTGGCTGCTACAGGAGTTCTGCGTTCTCAATTCAGTATTTCAGAGATGATGCAAAAATAGGGTTTTTCATATCTTATTGATCATATGTCTTTTGATTCACATTTGCTTATATAACCTAAAATGTTTAACCATATTGACAACTAACTCGAATGGCCGCTGGCCTGTTTCCCAAACATAGATAATAGTTTGTTTTGGTCGTGGGCCATATATAACAATTTATACAACAGTCTAACTATAATAACATATGGCCAAAGGTGAGCCATGCAAAACTAATTTCTTAGTGTAACAAAACAACAATCTTCAAAACGGATCTTCCAGCTCAATACCCGATTACGCATCCTTAGCTTTCTCAGCTCCTGTAGCAGCATCAGTCACAATATGTTATTTTCAGAAAATAAATAACTTTTAGGAACTATTATTTCCTTTTTAAAGAAGTACTTTACTAGTCTAATTTCCTATCAATAGGTTAGCAAAAGGGAATTTTATGCCAAAGAAGTGGGCAATGTATGAGACAAAAGGTTAACAAAAATAGGGCATTATCAGGACTCATCATAAAGTAGCTGATGCTATGGCTACATTAGCTTCACTACTTCAACTAGAACAACATGAGTCCAGATTTGAATTCTTGGTGGAAGAGCTACGTTACCCTATCTATGACTCCCAAGAAAGCCAAGTTGTTTGCACCCTTATTGGCCATGAGTAATCCCGTTATGGTGCCATTTACTCATATCTCTGTGATGGCATTATTCCTGAAGCCTTCAACCATTCTGAAAGATGAAACCTAATCTAAAATGCCTCTTGCCACACCCTTATCTTTGGTGATCTGTATAGGAGGGGTTTAGATGGGACACTTCTTAGGTTCTTGGAAAAGGATGAGTTTGACCAAGCATTAGCTAACATCCACAAGGGTATTTTTGGAGGACATTCTAATGGTCTTGCCATGTCCCCAAGGTTGCTTAGGGCGGGGTATTATTAGCCTACCATGTAGATAGATGTAGTAGCTTTTGCTAAATCTTGTGAAAAGTGTCAGAAACATGGAAACTTGATACATGCTCCAGGCAAGGAGCTTATTCATTCTACTTCTCATTGGCCATTTCAGTGCTGGGCCTTTGACCTTGTTGGGCAGATTCATCCCAACTCATCAGGTGGACACAAATTCATTATCACTGCTACTAATTACTTTACCAAATGGGTAGAAGCTATCCCACTTTCTGTTGCCTCAGGTAAGATAGTTTCTTTGTTTATTTTGAACCATATCATTTATCAATATGGAGTGCCTTCTGAGATAATCATTGACAATGGAGGTCAGTTTAAAAACAAGGACCTTAAACATCTCTACAAGAAATTCAAGATAAAATAACACTGGTCCTCCATTTACTTTCCGTAAGGAAATGGACAAGTAGAGGCTTCAAACAAGACCATTCTCAAAATCCTCCATAGAATAGTTCACAAGAATGGTAGAGATTGGCACCTACAGATAAATCCGGCCTTATGGGCCTACATAATGAGTATTCGTACTCCAACAAGGGCTACACCTTTTTCCCTCACTTATGGTGCTGAAGCAGTGTTATCTTTAGAGCTAGAGATCCCTTCACTTAGAGTCTCTCTCAAAGGTTTAGTGACAGATGAAGACTACCGTGCTATGAGGTTACAAGAACTGGAACTTCTAGATAAAAATTGTAAAGCGTCTTTTGATCACATGAGAGTTTACCAAAAGCGTATGTCCAAAGCATTCAACAAGAAGGTTTGCCCTAGAGAATTTCAAGTGGGGGATCTTGTCCTACAAGAAAACCCTAAGAACCAACAACATAGAGAACAAAAAGGGAAGTTTGAACCTAATTGGCTTGGACCATACATTATTACTGCTACTTTTGGGACAGGTGCTTACTTACTATCTGATGAAAAGGGAGAGCAGCTCCCTAATCCTATCAATGTGTTGCACCTAAAGAAGTTCTATCCATGATGCCTATTCTGTCTGGGGGCATCCTTTGTATATATCTTATCGATCCTAAAAAAATTCTAAAAAAATTCATATATGATGCTGAAAAAATCCTAAAAAGCATAAAAAGTCTTGAAAAAATACAAAAAATTCAAAAAAATAGAAAAAGTGCCTTGGTGAAAACTTGGAAACAGGCGCCTTGGTAGCAAAAATATGAAAAATTGAAAAATTAAAATTAAAATAAAAATCTCCAAGTAGTGAAAACCTGGAAACAGGCGCTACTTGAGGCCTTTGCACCCTTGTCTTTTAGCATGCGCTCTTGACACTTAGCTTTTCTCCATCATACATTGTCCTTTGGTTTGGAATTGGTCTTTGTCTTTGTCTAAGGGGCACAACTGTGTTAGCTATGGTCTCTAGGATGCGTTGGTCTTTAGGGCATCTTGCAAATGGTGTTTCTCAACACCAACCAAACATTATTTTTCAACACTACCCTAGCGTCAAGTGTTTCTCAACACTTATCCTACCCTACAATTTAGCATGATATGATATCTCCCACTAGCAGATGTGATACTCAAAGATTGATTCTATGACCTACACACACACACTTAAACACTTGACTCACTGAGACTTGTTTGACTTTGTTTTCCTTGTGTGGTGTTTATGATGATTTCTTTGATGAGTGTTCTCTCCCTATGATAGTTTTTGATGATGCATAGCTAGAAGACTGAGGGCATGAGGACATGTTTCATTACTTTTTCTGCTTGTGGGCATATTTTTTTGGTTCTCACTGTCATTAGCATTTATGCTTGATCTACTTGACATTGGGATCTACAAGGTATTATCCTTGACTATTTACGCAAGTGCATACTTATAGTCATCTTGACTTTCCTTGTGTCTTGATGCGAGTATAATCTTGCCATATCAAACTTAGGTAATCTCACTGCACTAGTCATCTTGACCTACATGTCTTTCATGCCTAGGTGGGATTCCCACATTTTATCTGATAAAGATCATATTCATATACCCATAGTCATACTAGTGTGTATTGTATGATCTTGCGACGCTACCAATAAAGCTCGATGATGATTATTAGATGTCTATTGGCATTGTGACCTTGCAAGTCAACCACTTTCATAGTAGCTTGCATTTTTAGGTTCATGATAGTTTAGTTTTGCACCTTGCATATGGAGAGAGCTCTCCTTTCATCTTTCAAGGACTTTTTGGTCAACTGTGCTCACCTTTTCTTTTTTCGATCATGTCTTTCGCTCCTTATCTTTCACACCACATCCTGTTCCTATCATCACAAGGGGTTAATCTTATCATCATATCTATATCCTAAAGAGGTCATTTTCAGAAACATGAGTCTATATCATACACATGAGAATTAAACATACATCTATGAGAGAGATCATACATGAGCTTATAAACATACATTTTGAGCAATATGACAAGACAATATAAAAACTGAAACATCCATCATAAGTGAGACAAATAACACAGATACATCACAAATCCAATAATCTCATATATATATGAATGTCATAGTACAATATACAAAATGAGATCCCAAAATTTGGATCAAAGTCTCATGATATGTGTCAAACATCTAAAAAACCTAAGCCTAGATCCTAATCCTAGCTCTGGTTGGCACCATCATATGGGGCTGGTGGAGGTGGAGGTGGTGCTGCATCCAGTATCATATCTGATCTGCCAACTATCGCAAAGTACGGTGGAGCCCTATGACCCTTTGGTACAGCCTAAATGTAGAGACCATGATAGTATGCAGCTCGTGTTGCCTCTCTCCAACTCTCTGCGGTGGCCACCTATATGGCTCTGTCCCGTCTCTCTATCTCTGCCCTGAGATTTGTCAACTACTGCTCTCTAACGGCTATTGTGATCCACAGCTACTACATCTCTACCTCTAGTGCCTGGATCTTGACCCTCAGGTCCTCTCCTCCCACAGCCTATCCTGCATCCACCTGTCGGCAAGCTAGCCTCACCACATCCTCCTCCGCATCAGCTAAACTATGTCCCCGTGGCCATTTTTGGCCACCTGCTCTAAAGCTCTATCTAATCTCTCTAACTCTCCCTCTCCCTCCACCATCTCCTCCATCCCTATCATCATCATCATCCCCCTAAGCTACTAGTTGTGCATTAGGAACTGTGAATCAAGGGAATGGAACCCTCTACCGCTCTACTCTATAGGCTGCATCAGTCCTCGCATCTACCATGTCTGGGAGGTAGTCCCAGGGCTCTCTCCAGATCACAGTTGTATCCTGTACTACCTGCTAGTAATCCAGCATCAACAACCAACCTTGACCCTCCTCATCCCTAGCCCAGGCGTATGTGGTAGTCTTTGTTGACACTCGTTGCTGGCGCCCAAACTACGGCCATACCCAAGTGATAAAAAATCTCTCAATGATATCTGCATGTCGACCGACCAGTGGCTGACTGCACAACATATAACTCAACTCCTCCTTTGCATCTCCCCATGGCCCAATGTGCCTGTATAGCCTCCACTGAAAGGAAGTCATGTCATCTAGCACTCTCCTGTAGTATGTCACATCACCACTATGTGGCTGTGATAGGAATCCTCCATACCTATAGATGAAGGGATGTCTCCTCTCCCTCGGTTGAACTTGAGGATGCACCATAGCGATGTGCTCCCATGCCCACACCTGTGCTAGAATAGCATCGCACGCCCATGTCCTGCTCTCCTGATACACGATCTTGTGGAGCTTGTGGTACATATCGACCAATACGGTCGGGCCCCATGCCATCCGTCATGGATACGCCACCAGATCCACTAGCAGTCTGCCCCATCCTAGTGAGAAACCCTTTTGACTCCTATCAGTGATAAGGGCATGTGCAATGATAGAAGCAACTATACAAGGTACTGGGAAGTCCCTGCCAAAACCATCCATCAATCGATACCAATTGATGTGCCTTTCTATGATGGTGACATCCTAAAACATGCCCTGGATGGCCTGACATCCCTCGATAGGATCCTGATCATAGTACAGTTGTGCTTACAAACAATCATGTCAGTTTCTATCATATGGAAACTTTACATCTATAACTATCTATAAACATGATTATACTTACAGGATCGCCATGGATGGGTACTCGGAGTATCCGATACACGTCCTCCAGGGTGATCGACGCCTCTCCAGTAAGTAGATGGAAGGTGTTGTGCTTGCTATGCCATCTCTCGACAAGCGTAGTCAACAACCCGTAATCAGCTCTAATGTGGGGCAACTGCAGTAGGTAGTTGAAGCCCATAGTCCTCAGATCTGCTCGACCTAGATGATCCAGATCTCGAACATATCGTAGCCCAGTAACCTTCAGTGCTCTAATGAGTAACACCGGAAAGACCTCCTGCAAACCATCAAACCAAGCCATATGTTAGAGCATATCATGATGGATGTCTAAAATCAATACAAAATATCTTAAGAATGTAAACATTGTCTAGACCCATGTCATTTTGCTCAAAAACACTAAAAAATGTCAAGTTTTTCAACTGAGCGATACTATTTTTTGGTAAAGTATCATGCGATACTTCTCCTTATAGCAGTGCAATAGTATCTTGGAGTACAATACTTTACCTAGTATCGAACAACATTTCGTTTGGTATTGTGCGATACTTGACTTAATGCCGGTGCGATACTATATTGACCCACGAAGTATCGCACGACATTTTCCCTCAAAGGGTGCGATACTTGCAAAAGATCGTACGATCTTTCACCCGGTTTTCAAATTTGAAATTTCAAAATTAATTAAAAACATGTTTAATTGACATTAAATGCTCATAATGACTCAAAATAGGGCAAGTTTTTCTGAAGACATACCAAGGCACCATAGTGTGGAGGCCGGTTATGCAACCGAATGCGCTCAAATCGATGCCTGTGGACTAGGACTACTGCTTGCTGGGCCATTTTTCTCTCTCTAAGTGCTTCAAGATTCTCAAATCACAATAAGAAAAATGATTTTTGAAAATGACCTTTTTACCCCTTTTATAGCATTTTGACTTTTTGACCTAATTTTTAAAACACCTCGAAATTGCGCAAAAAATGCACCCCTAACTAATTTCAACATCCTGGATCCATTGTCGAACTCGAAATTGAAATCCGAGTTAATCTTGATAATCAAAATCACATTTCAAAACTTTCACCTTCTTTTGCGTAGTTGGCTAACCATTTGAGGCTTGATCCTTCGATCTTCGCTGGGGCATCTTCATTTCTTCATCCCCATCTCTTTTAAACTTCTAGTATTTCATTCATTTTCATTCATCTTCATCTCTCTGAGGTTTGACTTCATCTTTATCCTATATCTTTCTCAGTCAAACCTAGTCAAACTAGGGCATATCTTCACTACTTAATGGTTATCCTATCGTCCTATCACTTTCGATTATGATTTCTAGTGACTTGATCAAGTTTCTCAATTTTCTGTTCTCCTCTACCTGATTTTGATTTCGATTCTAAGGGGACAGTACCTATCAACTTTAATATTTGATTCAACTTTATCATTTAGTTCAGCCTGAGATTCTTATTTTGAGACTTGATTATCACATAGCAACAATGGTGTTGATCTTGTCTTTTGATTCTTATCTCTTATTTTGAGACTTGACTATCACTTAACATCAACGGTGTTGGTCTTGTCTTTCAACAGATTTATTTTTGTCCTGGCGTGTTCCCAGAATGATCACACGTCTGGATTGTTTTGTGATCCCAAATTGATCTCACATTTCAATTCTTCTTTGACCACATGTGTTCCCAGAATAATCACACATTAGTCAAAGAGGGAAAATGTATGCACCCTAAAATGGTCACCTAGACTTTAGGCCCCCATTCAGTAATTTATCAAATCCCTTAATCAATATTTTCAAAAAAAAATATTTATCAATTATATCAATTTCCTTGATCAAATCCTATTTTGTCATTTTCGATTATTTTTCTTGGGCTAACCATTTTATCCTAAGTCTTTATTTATTTAAAAGGAATTTTCTCCCCTTTTAATAAATAAAAAGCTCCACTTTCCTCTTATCCTAAGTTGCACAAATAAAGCATTATTCTTATTTAATAGATAAAATAAAAAGCACTTTTTGTCTCATATGGACACAAAAGTCAACTCTTATTTTCTCATTGGAGGATATTTGTGCACATGGATTGCTCCTCTTTCAAGCTCCACCCTTGATTAAATATTTTGCCTCTTAATCTCCATGGTCCATTATTTCTCATTTCTTATAAAAGGAGAGCTCTCTTCTCATTTTAGCATCAATCTTTTTATGCTAATGTTATGCTGCAGGTTTTCTAGGTCACTTTGGAGCTTTTGAAGATTTGGAGCACTCTTGGCTTTTGCATCTACATGCTATCATAGTTTCATTTATTGCATTTTCATGGCATTCATAGCTTCATATTTAGCTTAGTTTCCTTTATGTTTTAGATTATTTCATCTAGCTTAATTAGGAGGCTTTGTAATACTTGCATATTTCCTTTCATAGCTTAGCTTGCATAGCTTGCATCTTCATTTCTAGTATAGCATTGCATTGCATTTCATTTTGATTCTTGAGGATATTGGCATTCTTGCCCTTGTCTTCATTTGAATCTCTCATTGTGTGGTTGACTAGCAAGGTCATAAGCTTAATAGCTCCAGCTAAGAGAAATCAAATAATCTTGCAACTCCATACATAGGGAGCTCTAGGTCGCTTTCTAAGGTATCCCATTCATGGATTCCCTTGGATATAATGACTTAGAGAAGCGCACTATTTGAGGTGTACACTACTTACTCCCAATATAAACTTACATTAGATAAGTTGTTTTGACAAATAAATCACTTGTAGGTCTCTAAACCAAATAAATCTATCTTCTCTAGGGAAAATATGAATTCTAACTTTATGTAAGATCTTTTACAACTCCCTAGCCTTGAGAATTAAGCTCAGATGAGACTGCCAACATAGGGTGAGGTCCTTCCATGACTTCTAGTGGGATATGTAGTCAGCCACCTTGGTGCCAAAACATCTACAAGCCATATCATGGAGATTTTTCGTAGTATGGACTAGTAGCCAATGAAAGTTGTGTAATTCAATAATCTTTCTAGAACCTAATGGACTTACCATCTCCAATCAACCATTTTAAGATTGACTGAATAAGGCTTCTCCTCTTAATGATGTTAAACTCCAATTTTTTTATCCACTAGGGAAAGTGGGATTGAAGAGATGTTATAAGAACTTCTCAATGATGAGATATTTAGCACACATAATCCTACACCAATCTGTCATGTGAAGAGCCAATTTCCATGTAGTTTTTTTCATGAGAGATCTATTTATATGAGTTTTCTTTATAATACCTAGTTCACCATCCTTCTTTGGCCTACAGATGGTGTCCTAGTTGACAAGGGGCAACCTCCATTTTTCCTCCACCCCACTCCATGGGAAAGAATTTTGGACACTTTCAAGTTTACAAGCCATATTGAAATTAATCATGAAAGTTGAAAGAATGTAAATTTGTATACCTTGTAAGGAGGAAATGAGAAGTTGAAGTTTACAAGTTTCCCTTTCCATCCAACCAACTTTTTCTGCATTCTTTCTATAACAGAGCTCCATAATGTTGGGATTGTTGGAAACTGCAATTGAAACAATTGTTGTATTGTCATTGATGTCAAACCTTAACTGGTAAGACTGTTGCTACTTAGGAAAGTACTATATCTATTTGAGTGTTGCTAAGGGGCTAGGCAAGGTTGGTAACAATAGCACCTACGGAAAGGTTGAGTTATCTTGATACTACAAAGTGTACTTGACTATGTTGCCCAATGATGAGACAATGTATTGTTTATCTTAGTAAGACTGAAGACTAAACTGGTAGGCTTGACCGAGCAAAGAATGGAAAAATCATGTTTAAGCCGAGTAATGTTAGTGTCGACCGAGTCAATGTATGCTGAGCAAAATTGTAGTGTCGACCAAACAACAGTTAATTGTTGAGGAAGACAGTGTAAGCCGAGTAAACATTTTTAGTAATGATCGAGCTTTCTACATGAAGATCGAGTAGTTGATCACAGTATTGACTGAGCATCAGCAATTTTATATTTAAAGAGAATTTAATTTTGGAGTCGACATTGTTGAATTCTTGGATTATGTAAAATGTGTTGACTTTATTTATTGATTGTTTGGAAGTATTAAATGTACTATAAAATATTTTATTGTAAATCTTTAAGAGATTTGAGATGATTCTAGAAAAGGAGCCGAAAAACATGAAGTGGGTAGATTCAATGAATCTAACCTAACCCTAAGATCTACAAATGAGATTGAGCGGCATAAGATGAGTTAACCTAATTGAGGAAAATATAAAGTGTTGGATATGTAAGAGATGGTAAGAACATAGAATGCTGGAAGAGTAAAGTTTTATTGACTGTTTAAGCAAAAAAGGTTGAAGGAGAATTGTGGTGGTTGCTTGAAGAAAAGTTCCGAGCAGATCAGAGATGGAGATGGAAAAGTTTAAAAGTTAGTAAACCAGCATTAGTGTATGGAATCGGATCTGATATTTGCAAAGTGAGTTGTATATTTATTAGATGAAAATTGCTACTACTTTCTAACCATTGTAACAGTCAAAATCCTTTTAAGAGAGGTTGACCTAACAGTCATATGTTAAATCCTTTGAACAACGTTGCATTCTAATGGAGTGTATGTAAGTCCTATGACTAAGCTCACTTTTAACGGGGTGATTGAAATCCTTTAACCAAGTCACACCTGATAGTGTGTATTGTAACCTTTGATAGGGTTGGCTTTTTACTGAGCTCGCTTCAGAAAAGTGAAAATAATAGTAGCATGTTACAAAGTGGTTTTTCCCAAATTGGGTTTTCATTATAAATCCTGGTGTTAATACTTGTGTGAATGTTTTGGTTTGAATATTTCTATGTTTTACAAGTTAAGTTACAACTGGGTAGTGGACTACATTGTTGTATGTTTCTATTATTGAATCAGTGATGACCGAGTTTGTTTTGGTTATTGGATCTGATTTAAGGATAAGTTTTTAAGATTGTTTTATACATTAGGACCTAAGAACAACTGATTCACCCCCCCCCCCTCTTTGTTGTTCTAAATCATATTAACAATTGGTATCAGAGCTTTGTTGCTTATTATTAGTGTTGACAGAAATGAAGTTTTAAGGGGCTTGAAGCAAATGATCAGGATGTATAAGGAGGTACCGAAGCTGAATAAGGAAAACTTCCCTGCATGGCAAAGCTTGATGAAGCTGCATCTAGCTAGTATTGGTGACTCAACAAAGTACTACATTGAAAATAGATATGTCTCACCTATCGCACCTTTGACTGCCGAAGAAATGAGAGCTAAACAAGAACATAATTAGGTAATGCTGGAAATTGCATTTTCCCTAAGCTATCCAGAATTTGAGGACATTAAGGACTACACAAGTGCTAAGGATATGTGGGACACTCTTGCAAGGATCTATGGTGGTGACTTAAATGTGCTAAAAGCAAAGTCCGAGAGTCTTAGAGGTGAGTTTGATGAAATGAGAATGCAAGAAGGTGAAAACATTGCACAATATTGCGGTAGAATAAAAGAAGTTGTGAATGCTATTAGAGGAGCAAATGGGGCTATTGATGATGAAACTATAATTAGGAAAGTACTAAGAACCCTGCGTCCTATATATGCTATTAAGATCTTAGCTATTCAAGAATCTAGATGTAACTCTATTAATGTGCTTACTTTGGAAAGTTTGGTTGGTAAGCTAACTGCTTTTGAACTCTCTAACTATGATTATTTCACTATTGGAAGCATTGGTAATGTTGAATCTGCTTTCAAGTCACAGCTAGTTCTGAACAAGCCAAAGAAAGAAAAACAAAGATGCATCAGTGAAAGTGAAAGTGACAGTGACACTTCTGATGAAGACCTAGAAGATCTAGAAGCTCTTATGGCTAGAAGACTGAGAAGGGGAAAAGGAAAGTATAAAGGTAAACTCCCTATTATATGTTTTGCATGTAATAAAGTTGGTCATATAGGTGCTAGATGTCCTGACAGGAAGGATAAAGATGATGAAAGGAAAAGAAAACACAAAGACAGAAAAGATGATAGAAGCTATCGATGGAGCAAAGACTACAAAGGAAAAGGTAAGAAATGTTGTTACATTATTGAAAAAGAAACTGACTCTGATGGTGATAATTTTGAAATTGAGGTAGTCTATGTTGCAATGAAAGATGAATATGATGAGGATGGGAAAACTGCTTTGATATCCTATGTGAACAAGAATGATAAATAGATTATTGACAGTGGTTGTTCACATCACATGACTGGTGACAAAAATAAGTTTGAGACCTTACATCATTATAGAGGTAAAAGTGTAAAATTTGGTAATGATGCACCATGTCCTGTTAGAGGAAAAGGTTTGATTAAACTGACTGATAAGATATCTTGTGAAAATGCATATTGGGTTGAAGGACTTAATTATAATTTGTTAAGTGTTGCTCAGCTTAACAAAACTAGTTACCGAGTGGAATTTCATCACAAGCAAGCTAAAATATTTAATGCTACTGGAGAACTAATTGGAAGTGGAGATCAGACTAGAGGTAATTTGTTCTATCTTGACCTATCTAAAGAAACATGTTTAATTGCACAACTTGATGATATTTGGTTATGGCATAAAAGGTTGTGTCATGTTAACTTTGACAATCTAGTAGAGATAAGTAAGAAGAAAAAGGTAAGAGGTCTACCTAGATTGAAGAAACCTGAGAATGTGATGTGCAAGGAATGCTAGTTAGGAAAAATGACAAAGTCAATTTTCAAGAGCAAATCCTTTACTTCTGAAAACATTTTAGATTTGGTTCATATTGACCTTTGTGGACCTATGGGTGTAAAAAGTTATTGTGGTGCTAGATACTTTATCTTATTTGTTGATGATCATACTAGGATGATGCATGTGATGTTTCTAAAAGAAAAATCTGAAGCTTTTCAAAATTTTAAGTGGTATTTGGATAAGGTTGAGAAGGAGACAGGTAGGAACCTAAAATATCTCAGATCTAACCGAGGTGGAGAATTTACATCAAATGAATTTAATCTATCTTGCAATGATAGAGGAATTAAAAGACAGATGTTTGCACCTAGAACACCTCCACAAAATGGTATAGCAGAAAGGAGAAACATATCTATCTTGGATTGTGCAAGGACATTGTTGATTGAAAAGAATGTGGCACAAAAATATTGGAAAGAAGCTATAAGCACTATTGTCTACACTCTTAACTGGGTACAGATCAAGAAAGGTACAAATCTGACACCTATGAATTATGGCATGGGCATGCACCGAGTGTTAAATACTTTAGAATCTTTGGAAGTAAGTGCTATATATTAAAAGACACTAGGAATGGAAAGTTTGATGCTAAGAGTGATGAAGGCATATTCCTAGGGTACTCCACAAAAAGTAAAGCTTATAAGTGTTTGAACTCTAACACTAACAAAATTGTGGAAAGTGTGAATGTCAAAATTGATGAGTATGCAGAAAGAAATGAAGCTGACAACAAAAGAGAACCAGAAGATTATAGATCTTTTGTGTACATTGAGGAAGAAGAAGAGGCAAGTATCAGATTTGCACCTGATGTCGAGTCTCGGGTAAGCAATGTCGAGCGATAGACAGATGCTGCCAAGCATCAGGAAAATAGTGTTGAGAGAGAACAAGAACATGCTGAGCTACAAGAAAATGTTGTTGAATATCAGGAAGAGGTTGTTGAGCATTTTGAAGTTGAATCTGATAATCTTGTTGGGGAACATGATGAAATAGAGGAGAGAGGAGCTGAACCTGTTTTGGAAAAATATGTAAGAAGACATCACAAGCCTGAACAGATAATTGGAGACAAAAATACTGGAATTCAGACCAGAAGTAAGGCTAAGGATCCAACATGCCTATTGTGTGAATTTGAACCCAAGTCAACTAGGGAGGCATTGGAGAGTGAAGACTAGATACAAGCAATGAATGAAGAGATTGACCAAATTGAGAAGAATGATACTTGGACTCTGGTGAACAAAAATGTTATAGGAACAAAGTGGGTGTTTCAGAATAAGATGAATGAAAATGGTGAAATCACTAGGAACGAAGCTAGGCTGGTATGCAAAGGCTACGCACAAGAAGAAGGAATAGATTATGGGGAGACATTTGCCCCTGTAGCTAGGTTGGAAGGAGTAAGAACTCTGCTTGCATATGCTGCTTATAAAGATTTCAAGGTATATCAAATGGATGTTAAGTCTACATTTTTGAATGGTATACTAGAAGAAGAAGTTTACATAGAACAACCAGAAGGTTTTATTGATCCAAACAAAAGACACATGGTGTGCAAATTGAACAAAGCATTATATGGATTGAAGCAAGCTCCCAGAGTATGGTATGAGAGGTTGCACAACTACTTGATACAGATTGGATTTTCAAGAACAAATGACCCAAGTAATCTGTACATGAAGGATGAAGAAGGTAAAGGTGTCTTGTCGGCAAAAATTTTTGTGGATGACATTATTTTTGGTGGACAAGATGCATTATGTAAAAGTTTTTCAAATGAAATGCAAACTGAATTTGAAATGAGTATGTTTGGTGAGATCAAATTCTTTGTTAGTTTACAAGTATATCAGAGGAAGAATGGAATTTTCATTACACAGTCTAAGTATGTTAATGAAATACTGAAATTTTTTGGGATGGAAGATGCTAAACTAGTGGGAACTCCCATGGTTATTGGACAAAAGTTATCTAAGAATGATGATGCTGCAAAAGTGAATCAGACTTTGTACATATCCATGATTGGAAAATTGCAGTATGATGTACATAGTAGACCAAATATTGCATTAGCTGTTGGGATTGTGGCAAGATTCTCTGCCAATCCTAAGAAAACACCATGATGGCCATGAAAAGAATTATGAGATATTTGAAAGGAACTGCTGACTATGGTCTATATTATAAGAAGGATGACAAATTTGAACTTAGAGTTTATACAGATGCTGATTGGGCAGGAAATGTAGATGACAGAAAGAGTACTAGTGGTGGAGCTTTCTTTCTTGGACAAAGATTAGTCTCCTAGACAAGCAAGAAACAAAATTGCATTTCTCAATCTACTGCCAAGGCTGAGTATGTTGTTGCTGCAGTAAACTGTTCAAATTTGGTATGGATAAAACAATTGTTGATAGGCATGAAAGAAGAAATCACTGAACCTGTTGTTATTTTCTGTGACAACACAAGTGCTATCAATATTTTTAAGAATCTAGTGATGCACACTAAGACCAAACACATTGCAATCAAGTATCACTACTTGAGAGAATTAGTACAAGATAAAGAAGTCTGCATGGAATATGTGAATACAAAAGAACAATTAGCAGACATATTCACTAAAGCTTTACCCAGAGAAGCTCATGAGTATTTGAGAAGTCAATTAGGGGTTCTTCCCCTAACTGAGGCTGCCTAGACAAGCTAGGAGCACTACATCAAATGTGCTATAGCAGAATATTTGACAAATTGATGCAGAAGATTGTCACACTTTAGGGCTGGCCTAGAGTTGTGAAAAGATGCAAAGACAAGGAATCAGTCATAAGCAAGATGACAGAGGGAGAAACACTGAGTTGCACAGATATTATCTACATTTACTGAATGTATGTTTTAGTTGCTGCTTTGGCATTTTTGTCAAAGAGGGAGATGAACTAATATGATAACACATGACACTGAAAGGTAAGAGGGAGATGAACTGATGAAACTGAAGATAAGGATGATGAACTAAAAAGAGGGAGATGAACTGATGAAATTGAAGATAAGGATGAGGAGATCTGAATACTTCTGATGGTCACAGAAGTGATGCTTATAGGATTCTGAATCAAAATGAAGCTAAGGATATTATAAATAATTCTTTGATGAACAAATAAGTTTTTGGATTGGTTGGTAATCCATGTGTTATTCAGGTGATATCCTATGGTGTTGCCATCAATGCCAAAGAGGGAGATTGTTGGAAACTACAATTGAAACAATTGTTGTATTGCCATTGATGTCAAACCTTAATTGGTAAGACTGTTGCTACTTAGGAAAGTACTATATCTATTTGAGTGTTGCTAAGGGGCTAGGTAAGGTTGGTAACAATAGCACCTAAGGAAAGGTTGAGTTATCTTGATACTACAAAGTGTACTTGTCTATGTTGCACAATGATGAGACAATGTATTGTTTATCTTAGTAAGATTGAAGACTAAACTGGTAGGCTTGACCGAGCAAAGAATGGAAAAATCATGTTTAAGCCAAGTAATGTTAGTGTTAACCGAGTCAATGTATGCCGAGCAAAATTATAGTGTCGACCGAACAACAGTTAATTGTCGAGGAAGACAGTGTAAGCTGAGTAAACATTTTTAGTAATGACCGAGCTTTCTACATGAAGACCGAGTAGTTGATCATAGTATTGACCGAGCATCAACAATTTTATATTTGAAGATAATTTAATTTTGGAGCCGACATTGTTGAATTCTTGGATTATGTAAAATGTGTTGACTTTATTTATTGATTGTTTGGAAGCATTAAATGTACTGTAAAACACTTTATTGTAAATCTTTAAGAGATTTGAGATGATTCTAGAAAAGGAGCTGAAAAACATGAAGCGAGTAGATTCAATGAATTTGACCTAACCCTAAGATCTACGAATGAGATTGAGCGGCATAAGATGAGTTAACCTAATTGAGGAAAATACAAAGTGCTGGATATGCAAGAGATGGTAAGAATAGAGAATGCTGGAAGAGTAAAGTTTTATTGACTGTTTAAGCAGAAAAGGCTAAAGGAGAATTGTGGTGGTTGCTTGAAGAAAAGTTCCGAGCATATCAAAGATGGAGATGGAAAAGTTTAAAAGTTAGTAAACCAACATTAGTGTATAGAATCGGATCTGATATTTGCAAAGTGAGTTGTATATTTTTCAAATAAATATTGTTGCTACTTTCTAACCATTGTAACAGTCAAAATCCTTTTAAGAGAGGTTGACCTAACAGTCATATGTTAAATCCTTTGAACAAGGTTGCATTCTAATGGAGTGTATGTAAGTCTTATGACTAGGCTCACTTTTAACAGGGTGATTGAAATCCTTTAATCGGGTCACACCTGACAGTGTGTATTGTAACCTTTAATAGGGTTGGCTTTTTACCGAGCTCACTTCAGAAGAGTGAAAATAATAGTAGCACGTTACAAAGTGGTTTTTCCCAAATTGGGTTTCCACTATAAATCTTGGTGTTAATACTTGTGTGAATATTTTGGTTTGAACATTTCTATGTTTTACAAGTTAAGTTACAGCTGGGTAGTGGACTGCATTGTTGTATGTTTCTATTATTGAATCAGTGATGACCGAGTTTGTTTTGGTTATTGGATCTGATTTAAGGATAAGTTTTTGAGATTGTTTTATACATCAGGACCTAAGAACAACTGATTCACCCCCCCTTATTGTTGTTCTAATCATATTAACATGGATCACATCATTAATAGTAAGAGGAAGGCCAAGATATAAACCTAGAAGAGAAACACTCTAAAAATCCAGAATCAATCTGATTTTCTTTTATAAATCTTCCGTACCATTGAGAAAGTAGAGTTTATTTTTATTATAGTTTGTGTTGACTAGAGGCCTTGGCATAATCCTTAAGGAAGCTATACCAAACTCTAGCTTCCATCACCAAAGCTCTACCAAAAAGGATAGTATCATTGACAAATTGTTGCACAATATTAGCAGGGACAATAGAAGAAACTTTGACTCCTTGAAGAGAACGTGTCTCTACTCGATTTAAAAAATCCCCCCCCCCCCAAGACTTTAGTTAGTATGGTAAAGAGGTAGGGGGAGAGGGGGCCATCTTTCTTAAGACCCTTTGTTACCCCAAAATGGCCTCTTGGGACATCATTAACAATAACAAAAAACTTAATAGTTTCAATACAAATCTTCACAATGTTTATTACTCTTATGTTGAAACCCACTTTTTATACAAAAAACTATACACAAAGTCCCACCAAACTCCGTCATAAGCTTTAGAGATGTCCAACTTTGAGGTTATACCTGAGATTTTACATTTTTCCATTAAATGAATGATTTCATCATGTGTAGTAATTATTGCATCAAGATTTTGACAAACTGACATAAAGCCCTTATGAATATAGTTTATCAGGTTTCTAAGAAGTGGTTTTTTCTTGTTGACTAAAATTCTTAAGAAGACTTTATATAAAGTGTTGTGTAAGTTGACCAGTCTAAAATATCCAATATTTATGGGTTTCAAAATTTTGGGAATGAGAGCAATATAGGTGTGATTAAGTTTCTTTGACAACTTCCCAGTTCCAAAGAAGTCCTTGGTGGCCATGATAATATCACATTTGAATATATCCCAAAAATTCTAATAAAAACCAAGGGGGAACCCATTTGGACCAAGGGCCTTATATCCTCCCACTAAAAAAACAATAGTTTTGATTTCTTCCTCAGTAATTGAAGCAAGAATTTGGTCATTGTTAGTTGTAGAGATGGTAGTTGGTAAGCATCGCAGAAGCTGGTCTTTGATAACACTACATCATTTTTCATAATCCAAATAGGATTTAAAGAAATAATATGTTGTCAAATCACCTAGCTTGAGGTCATCTAAAACCAATTGATTTAATTTGTTGAAAAAAACCTTAAATGTGTTCCTTTTTCTATGTCTGCTAACATACTTGTGAAAAAATATTGAATTTCGGTCCCCCTCCTTCAACCATTGGATTCTATAATGCTATTTCCAAAATATTTCCTCTCTTATTGAGATGTACTTCCACTTTTCTCTTAGAATTTACTCTTTGTCATAAGTTTATAGTTAGGAATATCCTTTAGCCATCTTCTCCTATGTATCTTTGAGTTTTGTGGTGATTTCCTTTTTCTGATTGAAGATATCCCTAAAAGTGGACTTAGTCCAAAATTTAACCTTCTCCCTAATTAGCTTCATCTTCTAAGTGACCTTAAACATTGTGGGCTCTGAGATTGGAGTACTCCACCAAATGTGTATGTAATTTCTAAAACAATATGCAAAGACCACATAATTTCATACCTAAAAGGTAGTGGTCCTCAGGGTGACTATCAATCCACTGAAAAGAGTAGCAAACTTGATTAGGCACCATTCATGGGAGGGTTATGAGTGTGGCATTGTACCCCATGTCCTAGTTAGCTGATATAAGAATATATCAAGCCTTACCTGAATTATATTTCCACCCTTTCTATTATTGGTGTAGGTAAAAGTCTGATCTGACAACTCAATGTCCAAGAAACCAATTCTATTGATGAACTCAACAAAATTAGCCACACTTTATAAGTGATCCATAATTCCTTTTATTTTATTAGAGGGGAATAAGGGTGTGTTAAAATAACCTGCCACCATCCAAAAGACATTAGTGCTTTGGTTTATAGTAGTTTTCTCTTTATAGATAACCTTCCTTCTAGATCATGTAGTAGGGGCATATACGTGGATCAAATGCTAGACCACAATTCCATGTTCCAGTCCGACAACCATAAAGTTTGGTGAACAAGAGATTAGTTTCCCCTTGATTTTATAGGGATCCCACATAGTGACCACCGCCCCTAAAGCTCCCAGAGCTTCACTAATGCATAATGAGGAGTTTGTCCAAATGTAATTGGTAATGGTCTTGAAAGTGTCCTCAGTCATTTTCACCTCCTGTAATAGGAGAATCTCAATTTTACTATATCCAAGATATATCCCTTCAACACATATTATTTATGAGGGTTGTTCAAACTCCTCATGTTCTATGAGAGGACTCACATTTCTTAGTTTTAGAAGCTATCTCAAGGGCCTTCAATATACCTTCAACGATTTTCCTTGCTACCACTTTGTTCATCGAGAGCCTGGCCAAGTGTTAAACAATCTCATTGTCAGTTGTTGAGCCCCCCTTCATACTCCTAGTCATCCTCATATGAGTTTTTTCCTTTGATACACCCTAGTAGGAGATGGGGGCTTAAGAACCATAAACGGCGATCCTTGCTTAATGGGCAAGGGAATGTATTTCTCTGTTCGACCACTATTAATCCCAACTAAAGTTGTTTCCTGCACTACACGTTTCTCATGCGGACTTGGTGATTCTGCTCCACCTTAATTGCTTTGGGGTTGAACTTCTTCCCCCCTAAGAAATAGGTTTTCTCTAGAGGGAGTGATATTATTTATCCATCGTTTGAAATCCACCTCATCCACCTAAGTTTTGACAATAGCATCAGTTGTAGGGTTAGTGGATATATTAGTGGCCACCATGGCTTCCACCCTTCATGCACCATATGTATCAAGTCCCAACCCATTAGGGAGAGAACCCTCTCCAACCAACACATGTTATTTATCTTCAGGGATCTTTTAATAAAAAATAAAATGTGCTAGTTTCAAAGAATTTTGTCAGAAAATGGTGGCATTTTCATAAACCAATGATTGAGTACTTTTGAGCTTTGACTATATGATAATAAAAATTAGAAGATTATTATGCACTTCAACATTAACACAAAATTAATAAAAAACTAACCTAGATTTGGTCTTCTTTACATCATCTGAAGCAACAAAATGCATGAAGGACTTCCCAATCCACTTGAAAATTAGATCATCAAAAAATTCAGGCGGTAAACTTAGCAATCTAACCCACATGAGAGCAATCATGTTCAAATATGCCTAAGGATCAAATCCCAATTTTCACTTGCAGAGGGATAGATGATGTTTACCAAAGGCCCAAGAACCTGCAAGAATTATGTACATATCCTCCTTAGATATAAACCTAAAGAGAAAGAGGCCACATGGCAAGGAACTTGGGGTCATGCTCCCTTTAAGGTAACATTTCATAATAATCCATTTATTGACCATGTTAATCGATGGTCTAAAGGAGAAGAATCTCCCAACCAATGCCCCATTCTAGGATGAGACAACATGATCCAACACCATATTTGGTAGCAAGATCACCACACTATCCTTAGTTTGTTGGAACTAAGGGATGGACTCCGTCTCATCCTTGTTTTGGCACTCATCCACCAAGACATCCTTCAAGCCCCCTAGCTTCCTAGATGCCTGAAGGGTCTCCGAGCCTAGAATGTTTAGAGTAGAGAGAACATGGCTCTCTGCCATAGGGGGTAGTTCATTTGGTAGAGGTCATGCCCCTTACTGACGCCATCCACCATGGATTATAATAATCAAATCCAAGCCTTAGTTGGAAAGCGGTAGAGACATTGCAGTTGGAAATTACTCATTTTTAAGATTTATTTTTATTTGGGTGTGATAAGAAAGCATAAAAATGTTACATAAATTTAAAGGGAAGAATAATTAAAATTTTAATCATAATAGCAATACAATTTTCTTATTCTGTCCTTTTTCCATCCATAACCTTAGTTGTAATTCTACCTCCAATCATAATCCTAATTGCATGCCTAACCTTAACTATAACCTTATTAGAAAGCCTTAGCATGAACACGAACACGAACACCAACACCAACACCAACACTAATTCATCTATTCTCTCAACCAAAATTCTATCTCTAACTATAACCCTAATCATAATTCCATTTCCAACCATAAATTTAACACGAACACTAAATTGTTTCCTACCCCTAAATGCAACTCTAATGTTATCCCTAACCATAACCTTAATTATCTCTCGAATGCTAATCTCAACCCTTATCATAACATTGACCCTAACCTTAACCATTATTTTGTAAGCATAATTCTAACCCTTACCCTAAAACTAACCTTATCTTTAACCCTAACCCTAAATGTAACCCTATTAAAAACCTTAACACTAACCCTTACCATAATCATAACCATTACCCAAACACTAACCCTAACCCTGCTCTATCTCTAATCTTAACCATTACCATAATCTTAACCCTAACACTAAACCTAATTATATCTCTTAATCTTAATCCTAATTTGTCCTATGTCTTAACCATAATTTTATCACGAATTATAACCCCAATCATAATTCTATCTCCAACTATAACTTTAATTTTATTACTAAATCATTCTCTAACCCTAATATATCTCTAATGTTGACCCTAACCATAACCCTAATCATATCACTAATGCTAACCAAAACCATTACCTTAACCTTAATCCTAGTCTTGACCATAATCCTAAACTTAATCCTATACATATCTCTAACCTTAATTCATCTAATGCATCAATCATAATTCTATAACATGAGTCAATGAGTTTGACTCAAAAAACTACTTGATAGCAATATCACAATCATAATTCTATCTATAAACCTTAACCCTAACTATAACCACAATCATAATTACTTGGTAGTAATGCGACCCATATTTCTATCTTGACCCTAATCTTAACCCTCACCTTAATGATAATAATAAAATTATTAAATTATAAATATAGTATTATATAATTTGATATTTAATGTTATAACAATCTATTACAAATAGAAAATATAATATACATTCTAAAAAAAACTTTCTCACAAAAAAATATCATAAATTTATTATTAATAATTATCAAATTCAATTTTTCTACTTATTCTTTCGAATAATTTTGAGAAATATTTGCACCCAAATAAAAATGGCTAAACATTCTCCCCCAAAAGCCCTTCACCCACAAACTAGAGTTTTACAGGGCCAAGTATAAGAAGTCCAAATGAGCAAATTATAAACCCTAAATTTTTGTGTGTGGTGTGAAGGATAGATTAGGGCTCAAAGCAGCCGCAGAGGTGGTGGTCGAAGGCAGGAGAGGCAAAGATGGTGCAGAGGCTAACATACCGCAGGCGCCACAGCTACCACACAAAATCAAATCAGACCAGAATCGTCAAAACCCCTGGTACAAAAATTTCCTCTTATCTTTTGGTTTGCAACAGGGTTTTGAAATATCGATCGCTTGCATTGGATTTTTATGTGTTTTTGCATGTATCGCTTTATGTAGGCGGCAAGTTAATTTACCAGACTGCCAAGAAGAGGGCCAGCGGACCCAAATGCCCGGTTACTGGCAAGAGGATTCAAGGAGTAAGATCCCTTTTACCTTAATTTTCTTATTCGCCTATTCTATTGGTTTCTCCAGGGCATATTCTTTTCAGAGTAGAGTGATTTAAACCGTGAAGGCATATTCATTTCCATGGAAAGATCTGAATCGAGTCTAGAGGGTTTCGTAAGCAACGAAATAAAATTTTAGAACGAATAGAAAACCCTGACATTTTTTATTTTACAATTTTCTTGAAGGCTGTTTCTTATTTTCTTTCAAGTTTTTTTCGATGTTTATAAGTAGTGCATCTGTTACATCGTGTTACTATTTTGTTTGTATTTTTTCTGTTTGGTGAAATCTACCTCGCTAAAGGCGCAAATGGTCTTGATTGTAATTTTTTACGTTGCCGTTTCATTTATGAAGCTATTAGCATGACATTATAAACTCGAATATTAAGTTTTTGATGGGTTGATGCCTTACAGATCCCTCATCTGAGGCCTGCTGAATACAGGGTGAGCAGGCTGAAAAGGAGCAGGAGGACTGTTAACAGGGCCTATGGTGGCGTTCTGTCTGGATCAGCCGTGCGAGAAAGGTAAACTCATGGTTATTGCTTTTTTTTTTTTTCATTTAGTGAATTCTTGCTTTTTATTTATACTTAATATATCTTCTTAATTGTCCAGATTCATCATGTTGTTGTCTCTTTCTCTGTGTGTGCAAATGTCTATTCGGAATGTTGTTTTATTCCCTTTAAATGATTCTATCAAATTTGTGCTTTACATTTGAATGATATCACATGCTTCTGTTGATAGTTTTTTTCAAATTTTCCTGTAATGTGTGCTTTGTAGACTATTTTTCTTTTGTGTGATGATTGTTTTATTTGGTTTTTTACCGTCTCTTTATCGGGTGATGATTAATTATTTATTCCATCAAGTCTGTCAAAAAATCCCATCTAAGGGTGTGTGTTCTGTCAGATTTTGCTTTTGACTTGGACTTATTCTTGTCTAGTAAATTTCTCTATGTGCAATTTGATCATCATGTCCGAGAGTGTTCATTCTAGTCTGAATAAATGATTAACTTGTATATACTGGCACTAAGGCTATATCATATAGCGTGCAGAAAATTTTGAGGTTCTGGGAATATTTGTAAGGTTGTTTTTATTTTGATTAAGTAAATATGTGTTCCAGTGCGTTCCTATTCTGTGTTTCTCGTTATATAATTATTAATGTATAAGTGTTGTTGGTATCACCTTGGCATAACTTGCTATCCATTTCAATGACATTGCAGGATTATTAGGGCATTCCTTGTTGAGGAACAGAAGATTGTTAAGAAGGTGTTGAAAATTCAAAAGTCTAAGGAAAAGACTACTAAGAGTTAGAATTGGGGATATAATAATGTAACCCTCATTTTTCCCTGTAGCGAGATCAATTGTGGAAACCAAATATTTTGGTCAATGAGAGCAGTTTGTTTTTTATTTTGCCTAATGTATGGGAAGTTGTGATCATACTCATTCCCTTTTCTCATGGAGGGGTTGAGGTTTTATTAGTTTGAAGACCAACAGATTTTTGTTAATCATTTACCGTAAACTATTTTTTAATTTCAAGTGGATTATATGTATTACATGCTTGTTGTTCAATTGCACTCATTTTTATATGTTTAAAATAGCAAATTGATGTTTCAAATTTATTCCTATGTGCTTTTGTTGGTTTATATTTCATCTTTCTGGGAATATGAGTTATATTAAAAAATTGCAGAAATAGAAATTGGAATATTGTGAATTTGAGCATGAAAGGAAGCAAATAAATCATGAGCTGTAAGTTGGAGCAAGTTTCAAAGATCAGACTTAACAGTAGAGAAAGGGGTAGAGGAGGTTAATTGAGCCAAAATGTTCTAAGCTCAGGCAGAACTTTAGAGAAATGTTTAAAGGAGCAGTTCAGTAGGTCAACAGTCAATTCTAGTGTGATTGCTCCACTGAGAGATGGACTTATTTGGGATTTACAAGCAAACCCAGTAGTATAAAAGTTTAGTACATGAATGATGCAGTCTAGAATTGATAGAAATCTAGGATGATATAATTCAAATTGCAACTTTATTTGCAACCAAAAAGGACACATTAATGGGTATTATGCTTGAAATAGGAAGCTGCCAGGGAGCAAAGGTGGTTTTATGATGAAACTTTAGAGTAACACCTTAAATATTCTCAACATGCAGTTACATTCTATCCCTTGAATGCAATGCTCAAAAAGGAAAGTGGCTGCCGGAGATTTTTATTGTCACTTTAGGTGGAATGTGCTTCAATACACTTACCTTGTGTAGTCCACAGCTTCGGTGAATGTTGCACTAGTTAACCCACTTAATCTTTAAAGTGGGTATGTAGATGGAGTTCACGAGTCATATCTCATGGCACAATTTGAGCCTTAATAACTTGTCTGAATCTTCACTACTTGTTTCTGGATATGCTATGCATTAATTTGTCAGGATAGTTATATGCATATATATTGAAGTGACTCTTTATTTCAATTTTGTTTTACATTAATATCTGATCATTATTACATTTTGCTTGTATTAGTGTTATGGTCAAGGGAACTGTTTCTTGTTTTCTATCCTTCATTCTTGCAAGTTAATAGTTCTGTCTAGTCTGAAGCATTGCAATTATCTGCATATCATTGAAGCTTAGTAATTTAGATTTCTGATTTTTAGTTACAAGTGATGTTTGTTAAGAGGGATCAAACTGGCCAAATTTAACTTTTTAATACATGAAACCTAATTAAAGTGTTGATTCTTCCATAATTGGAAATGTAGTGATAGATTCTGGGATCATTTGTTAATGAACAATTTTACAGCTATATCATGCTACTGTGCTATGACACTCTTAGTTGTCAGAATTGACTTGCATTTGACAGGCAGAAGTTATAGTGCACAATCACAGATTGAATGATTTTGTGAGATCCGAAGATTTTAATGGCTTGTTAATCTGTGACCATTAGAATTCAATGTGTTTTGGGGGTAAAAGTCTAGTTCAGTGGGAAGATGTGTATGTTTGACCCAATAGTTTGCGGACTCAGAGTATTGGGCAAGCCCAAAATTTTGAACTTGGCAAATAGTTGACAAAATCTTGGCAGAAGCTTGGCAATTTAGAAGGTACTAAAATTTAAAATCTCTTAAATAACATATAGGGGATGTATGAAATTAAGTATTTACATCTGTATATAGGAAATGCATGGTTACAGCAAAAATATGTAAAAAATGCATGGTCTATAGAAGAAACAGGTAAAAGTCTAGTTCGGTGGGAAGATGTGTATGTTTGACCCGATAGTTTGCGGACTCGGAGTATTGGGCAAGCCCAAACTTTTGAACTTGGCAAATAGTTGACAAAATCTTGGCAGAAGCTTGGCAATTTAGAAGATACTAAAATTTAAAATCTCTTAAATAACATATAGGGGATGTATGAAATTAAGTATTTACATCTGTATATAGGAAATGCATGGTTACAGCAAAAATATGTAAAAAATGCATGGTCTATAGAGGAAACAGGTAAAAAGTGCATATCAACCAGTCTTTTACCTGCATTGACATTTTTACCCATGATAATTTCAGTCTATAAAAGTGTAAGTCGAACTTGTGAAAACTCAGCCAGCAAAAAAAGTAGGGTACATGGCAACTCGGCAGTCTCATAGAGCTTGCAAATTATGTGTGTATATCCTTTGACACAAAACAACTGGGGATTTGATGGACATTGGAAACCCCACTTGTTGGCCACTAGGCTTACTTTTAAATTGTCGTACCACTCTACAATTTGCCACCAAACCTGTCTTAAACCTCCAAACAACTTTATTCCACCGTCCAACCATATTGAGGTCACCAGAAAGTTGTCTTGCATCTAAAAATTGTATGAATGTTTTCAACAGAAAGTTGTCTTGCATCTAAAAATTGTATGAAAGTTTTCAACAGAAAGTTGTCTTACAGCTGGAAAAATTTATATTTAATCTGCATTATACAAAAAATTGTGTCAAGCTCAAGAATCTACTACCTCCAGAAGCCAGATATTTTCAGATCAACTTTTCTTTTGTTGTGAATAGGAGATTGAAGCACGGATGATGTATATTTCACATGCAGATACTCCAAATGGCCTCTGCTCATTCTCACACAATACTTACGGGGTAAATGTGAACATATGTACATATGTTTTCAAGTTATATTTATGCGCACCATGCAAGTAATAGCCTAAATATATCAGGACAGATTGCAACATATGGATTCAGGTTCTGGTCTTAAATCTTGCTTAAGGTGAGAATCTTGTTCATGTTCATGTTTTGAAAAAGAAGACTCAGATTGCATGAAACAGTCATCTGTGTTTTGATACTCTCTTCTTCATCTATACCCCCATTTTTATTCATTCGTATTTCCTTAGAGGAACCAAATGGATGCTGACGAAAATGGATTATGTGGCCCGGTTGCTAATCATGTAAGAGGGCCACATGCATAATGGGCTTTCTACACCACTAGGAGCAAGAGATAAGCGCCAGTGGAATCTTCACTGGTAATTATAACAATCTCGTTATGCTCCCTTCCAAGGCCACCGTCAATAATGGTGAGTAGGTAGATAATCTTTGTAACCCACCTCAAAAACCCACTGTATGAAGATATAATGTGACAGGTGATAATGTGGCTCTACTGCAAATCTCCAAATGGATGTGATGATGAGAATGGGTCTTTGTGGGCATGCAAGCAAGCAAAGGACTCTGAGCAGAGTGGAGTTGCTGGGCCAGGAGCAAGGGATGATTGTACCACTACGGCCCACATAAAGAGTGATAACAATGTTTGCAACACACTTTCTAAGCTTGCATTTAAATGACAATTTTATTTGATTTTGATAACCTTTATGCAAGCCCTAAAATGGATGCAAATGAAAATAGGTCGTGTGTATCCAAGCATGCAAAGGACATGTAAGCAGAGGGTTGTTGTAAACCCAGGAGTAGGGGTAGATGATTGCACCTTTCAAGATCTTCACAGTCAACTGTAACAATTTTAGTAACCCTTTTTAAATCCCCAAACAAATGAAAGATGAGTTAGTAGATGATCTCTGAAACCCTCCTGCAGACAAGAAAAGAAAAAATCAGAAAAGAAAGAAACCCTAACTATGAAACTGGCATCGTTTCAACCAATTATCTCTTTTCCACTTGAAGAAAATTATCGCTCAAAACGTTAACTAGTAACTTCAGCTGTCACAATAATTATCATTAGAAATCCAAATTATTTTATTCGATCCTAATTCAAATTCTTAGCTTTTTCCTCTCAAAGTCAAGAGAACCATTGTCTTGAACTCCTAATTAACCTTTATTCAAACCCCGGTTTTGCTTTTACTTGCCCCAGACCGTAAACAATATTCAAATTTTACTCTTTTTCTTGAAAGGTTTAGAAAAATTATTGGAAATGTAAATCATTAAGATATCAATAATGCATTTCTCAAAAAATGGGATTTTCGTGTACAGAACAAACGAAAAAGGTTTAACAGGTTTTTGACCTACTTGTAAAGAGAATTGAAGAGCAGCCCAATTTCTGAAACTTTAAATTGATTGCTTGAACCCTCGTAGCAAAGAATCATACGAATTGAAGCGAAATTTTAGATTCCGGCCAAAATATACCGTGGATGTATTGATCTCTACGACGGCCCCGAGCAACGCATATATTCAATGGCCGTTTGTACTATGATGTTTCCTTATGGCTGTATTGATCTCTGAAACCCTCCTGCAGACTGCTATATGTGAATGTGACAATAATGTATCATGCGGGTACCAAGAAAGCAAGAGAGCTAGAAAGTTGTAAATAGAACAAGGTTGTGATTCCAGGAAAAGCAGGAGACGATTTCAGCAGAGGGCCACTCCTAAACTACAATAACAATTCAAATATATCTTTAACTGTGTTTCTAAGTCTAATATCTATGCATATCCGTATGCAAGAGAAGATGATTTTGTATTCAGTGATAAATCCTTGGTAGGGATATGCATAAGGCGGATGAGATCAAATGTCTAGGAACACTCCTAGTGGTCTGATATCATTTGGTTAACCAAGTTTAAGAGTGTAATGCCCTGGTAAGGAACCCTTGGAAAGATAGGGTCAAATATGCACTAAACAATTTTTTTTTGAAACATAAAGCTATAACATCATCTACAAGTGCAATAATTGCCAAAAACATGAACAAGATAAGACAACCAATGATCCTCAAGCGATCACACACAAGTGGAAGACTAAACTACAACCATAGGTTCCAAGACAATCCACAAGACAAACATGGACGATTAAGTCATGTTGAAGCCACCATGAGAGAGTCTAGACTTGATCCACAAACCTCAGGAGTAAGATTAGACTATCATCAACAATTGTCGATTGAAGAGACAAGTTCATCCTCAATAGAATGCAATCACACGATTCATTTTAAGCCCAATATAGGAAAAGTGATTACAATTATATTATACAAAGTCGGAAGACACACTGAATAATTGAAAAGCATCCTAGGGATATTGGGTATCCAAATATAAAATTACTTTTTGGACCAATCCTTGGGAAATGCTCATTGTCACATATGCCCTAAAACAAAGAACAAATGTGCTAATCTGGTTAACATATGTGCTAGTATGGTGAGCATACATGCTAATTTGTTCCTCGAATGTGCTAAAATAGAGAACAAATGCGCTATATTGCTTAACAAATGTGCTACACTACTTAACAAATGTGCTACACTGTTTAACTATACTAAAATACACTTTTTAATAGATGCGCTAAAAGAATGCACAAATGCGCTAAACTAATTAACATATGTGCTAAACTACCCTGTAAGAGGCCATTATGAACTAGAAACTACTCATAATTGAGTTTTTTTTCAGTTCGATAATAGGGTAGGCTTATTGACAGCAACATAAGGCTTAAATACAAGGGTAGCTCCACACTGGGGAGTACCAGATACACAAGTCGAGGCAATATTCACTCGTTATAACAACAATAACATAAGGAAACTACTCTAATAAGCATAAACATCAAATGCATATACTCAAAATGTGATCTCAAATCAAGCATTGAGAGAAATTTACAAAAGAGTAAAATGTAAACACACGTGCACATGACACACTCAACTGGGCACTTTGTCAAGAGTACAAATTCAACAACAAATATGACAATCATAAAGTGAAACCACACAATCGTCACAAACATGGAGTACAATCCATTCTAATGTTTAATTTATGTTGAACATGCCAATCGAAAAATTTGGAAAGCACACAAATTGAGGAAACCCCCAAAATTCTTAAAAACCAAACTTCAAATAAAGCCACAAAACTAAAATCCATTTGCCCTTAGGCACCCAACAACACATTTATGCAATAAAATTTCCGTTTCAGGCACAAGAAAAAACAAGAAAAAACGGGTAGCATAACACCAATAAAATTCTAAATTTCAATTTTACAAATAAGAAATAAACACATGGGCCCAACTGGACAATGAAAATCAACAAAAATGTGGGGGAATGCTAATTCTCAACCCACTAAACTATTGCAATCTATTTCATTCAATAATAGGGAACAAATTGAAAATTACAAGATGCCCTACCTCTCACAATAAGGAAAATATGAAAACAAAGAGGATGAAGTAAATCACCCGTGAGAATGCAAACGACTCCACAAGAAGGTGAGGAATCACGAAACGAATCCAATGAGCTGTTTACCGTGAGAATCCAATGCGCATATCAAATTCAACAAACAAATAATCAAATTTCTCCAAAACAATTTGGAGCAAATTTCCCATTTCACCCAAAAGTAAAAGTGAGAAGTGTGGAAAAAGAACCCTTTTTTATTCTAAATAAAATGTCACTTTTCAAAAAAAAGACTTTTAAAATAAGTCACTTAAATTAATAAACTAACCAAGGACTTACAAAAATCAATTAACTCAATTCCAACTAAGTGGAATTCAACTATGACAAGTTAGCCGACGATAAAATTAAATCCTCAAAACTGATTAAAATCAGCATTAATAAATCTCATCTACGATAACTGTGGGAACTCTAAATGCACACACACAGGTCTATCACAAAATGCATATGAAATCTGGGTTTACCAACATGTACTGGAGGGATGATATAACAATTACAGATACATGGCCATTGCTGGGGATAAAAACACTCAAATCTTGCAACTCAGGTAGAAATGGTACCTATTCACTGAAACACACAAACATCAAGTGTAACTGCTCACAATATAAATAATCGACACACATATAATAATAATAAAATGCCTAATGAAACATTAATGCTCTAGTGATGCAATTAGACATATAGAATGTTGTGACACTGGTCGTTCCATATTCTAATCCTCAATGTACATGTCATTTAAATAAACATGTTATTTTAAATTAAACATTTCATATAAATATAAAAAAATAATCATTTTTGACAATATGAGCATAACTTATGATATGTTAAGCATTGACAATATTCTAATCCAATGTTATCAAATGCAAATTACATCAATCAACATATAGTATCATGTCACATCAAATAACATCATCATGTAGATATGGCCAAAATGGTAAACAACAGTATAATCTAACATCTAAACCAACCATGATACTGACAACTAAAATAATGTACTGCCATGAAATGCATCTCATCATGCAGATAATCACATAATAATAACAAGAATCTATTTGGGTTCAAAATAACTAGGAAAGTCTGCCACAAGATTGTACTGGACAATGGGCCCTAGTTTATGGGGGTAGCAGGCTTGCCTAATATTAATTTCCAAAATCCTGGTCCATTTGAAACTGCTGTGTTGATGAGTCTCCGTGACCTTGCACTTAAGTTTTGGAAAGAGGATTTGTTGATCAAGATCTGCTCCAAGGTTGGGAAGATCCTGCAAATGGCATATGTCACCACTGAAATGAACAGTCAAAATTTTGTTGCTAGGGTCTATCATTAGATGGATCTCAAAGGAGGTCTAGTGACATCAATTGATCTTCATTGAAAAGGAGCCAGTTGGGCAGAGGATTTGGATTGCAATGGGATACTATTTAGGTGCAAGATGCCAAGTAGTGTAGATCACCTTTGTGGATCATATCCCTAAACATTTGCCAAAAAATAAAGAAGGAAAAAATAAATAATATATTTATACTATTTGGGTTGAGGATTTATGATTGAATTAGTCATACAAGTACATTTAAATGAAGATTGGTGGTGCCTTAATTGATTATATGTTTCTTGGAAAGCAGTACTGGCAGATTTGCAATCTCTGTCTTTTCTGGACCGCTAGAATTTTGATAAAGAGATATATAGGATGATGTAGTAACAAAAGAACAAGGTTGTAAATGTAGCAAAAGTTTAAGCTAGCTCAACTGCACATGATATCTTTGCAGGCCTTTTTGTCTTTTAAAAAAATGGAACATATGTGTCATTTAGCAAACAACTTCCTTTGTAACTGTCAGTTACATAATAACCATAGTATTTGGTTATTTGGTTTCTGTCATTGCATCTTCTGTTCTCGGCCTATAGTCAAAGGTCCTGCACAAAGTGATATTTTTTTGAGAAAAACCTGTTTCTCTGTGAAATAAAATCCAAATGTTAATCTGTGTATGATGTTTCCCTGGTACTATAATACCATGATTTTTCTTTTCTTATAACACTTGTACTTGTGTATTTCCATGTGTGATATGGAGGAACTGACAAGAAGTGATGAGATTGGTACATTGCTTGGAGCTCCCAGTAAGCTCAAAGGTGTATGATATTGCCTCAAGAGAGTGAAACTCAAATGGGAAATTGACTTAAGAGACTAGAACTCTTGAGATGTTCTATGGATTTTGGGATTGCCTCAGTATGAAGTGGTCATGATGTTCCCAAAAGTAGAGAGATTTCCTCAATGCATTGTTGGCATGTGAGACATTCACAGAGGGATGGGGAAGTAGGAAATTGCCACAATGCACAAAGTTGCATTCAAAATGTTTCTCTGGAGAGGAAAGATTGGATTACATCCCCTGTTTGTGTGAATTTGTTGTCGACTTGTAACAAACCAATATGCGTACTTGTGTATGAAAATTATGTTTATACATGTTCTTGGTATTAGGTTGAAAAATGTTTATTATACAGTAGCTGAAAGGAAAAATAGACACACCCCATTTGTTTGGCATTTCCAAAGAGTGATTGATCACTACTAAGAGGGGGCCTACCGTACATGCTATTTTAGCCCTTGTTTTTAAGATCAATTCTTTTCCAAGTAAAAAGGTCTAGAACATAACTTATGCAAAATAGTATTTTAAACATGTGTTTTATTTTGACTCAGTGAAGAATGTATAATTGATTTCTCTTGCCAAGAAGGTTGAAGATGGAGTTAGAAACCTAAAGCAAACATATGACATTTAATGGGATCTAAAACTAGAAAGAACCTCTCTTAGATTTCTGTATAGCTAAAAGTCTTTGTGACTATTCCTGTATTGGTGCATTTGTATAATTAATAATTATGGATATTCTGCAATGGAGCATGAGAACCAGTCTCTGAATCAGATTAAAGTTTGTGTGGATATTGTCGATATGATTTTATATGCTTTGGTTTTCTGGAGTTGATTTTTATGAAAATCCTTCGACAAACTTGAAAGGTACCCTGTAAATTATATCTTAGGAAATTAGATTGCAGGTTCTGGTTGTTCAAAATAGAGTGTGTTTGTGTTCCATTTCTTAATGGCTCACTAATTTAAGACTTTCTAGCCTGGCTATTTGGAATGTATAATTCCCCAGTTTTATTTTGTTATGGAATTAAACAAAATTTAAGTTAGGCCTAAATGTGTGCAAATCTTATTTGGGTAATTTTTTCAGTGAAAACACTCGTGTGGTTAGAATTTATTTTAGTATATAGGGAGTTAAATTATTCCTTTGAATTATTGTATGCCTGTAATTAATACATAAGATAACTTGTTGAATATTGTCTAGGCCTCAGAAATTGATTTCAGGCTCCACGTGAATACTCGTGTAGCCATATTCAAGACCATGAATATTCAAGACCATGTTCTACAATGACAAAATGATCTCTAAGGTCTTATGAAAATTGTACTGGTTCCCCAATTCAGTTGTAGGAAGCCAACACTACTTTTGGGTGCAACTTAGTGGTGGTAAAGTGGGTTGTAAAGATATCCCTTTTTTTTCCCCTAAAAATTGATCATTGATTACTAATATGGTTTCAATATATAGACTGGTCACAGATTTAGGGACCAAGCTGGTCATTTACAATAGCCCAAACCAGGCTGTCCAAAAAATATCATAGTAGTAAGCAGTGTAACCACTATACCACAAGTACAAGAGTCTATATCATAGATATCATTAACAGTACGCTATAACAAAAATAACTAGAAATATGTAAGGACACATAGTTTCAGTCTTCATCAGATTAAGAATGGCGCTTCTTATTATTTCTGTTATCTTGACCTATTCCTTCAACTTCTTTAACTTTTCCCCTGCCATTATCTTTTTCATCCTCTGGTTTGGTACTGTTGATCTGAAACGAATCAAAATCTTGCCAAAGGGGAGGAGAAATTATCTCCCAACTGGAGTTTTAAAAACTCTGGTATGTCCATTCTAGATCTTGGACTGTTTCATTTCACCTTAGTTGGTATTCATGGTCCTTGCAATAGGTGTTTTGGAAGTCAAGGTACTCCTTTTGAAACTTCTTTTCTATGTTCATGAGATCCTGAGGCCAAAAGTCAGCTTCTTGAATATCATCCTCGTTAATTATGGCACCTTCCTCCATAACTTTCATAAATCTATAAGGTGGAAGTTTCAGAGTAAAAGTCACCTTTTCCACAATCACAAGTATAGTAAGTGTACAAGTAGACTTAGTAAAGACCCCCTCTTTCCCTTGATATATGTGCTCATTTCTTTTCTTCCACAAAAACCAAAGGATATTAGTAGACAAAATCAACCAAAAGACATTATGCAAACCCATAAGAATTTCTGACCAGAAATCCTTATCAGTGCTACTCCATTCTTTAGTGTTAACTATAAAAAGAGACCAAATCACAAGAACATACTGACATTGAAGGAAGATATGTAAATAACTTTGTAACTCACAACAAAACAAACAATGTACAAGAGTGGGACTAATAATAAGTATTTGAAAAGTTGTAATTTAAAATAATTATTCTCAATTTTATTAGATCAACAGGACTCCTAAGTACTTTTCCATAAATTGTCACTCAAATTTAGATTTCATTTCTTTTTCACATGGTCAAGAATACTATGGGTTTGAGTAAGGGAGTTGTATATATTTTTAGCCTTGAGATTGAGAAGTGGGTATCATCAACCAACTTCATATTTGGAGAAGTTAGACTCCTTGATAATTTGATAGGCTTCTTTGGATCAGCAAGAGATTTGCATGAAACAGAGTAAGTTTTTTATTGCTATCATTTAAATGGAATTTATATTTCAGATTCTCCCAAATTTTAGTATCTTTCTCAACACAAATGTTTTTCAAAGATAGTAACCCTTTAACATTCCAACTTTGAGCAGAAAAACCTTGAAGAATAGATAGAGTTCTACCATTGTGTTCAATATTCCACCATGTCAATTTCTACCCAACAATTATACCTTTAATATAGTTAATAGCATCCATATGGATGAGGTTACCTTTTTAGATTTCTAAAGCCCTCAATATGTTGTGAAACACATTGAATCCTAATTGGATAACACTTAAATTGACCGAATAGGATGTCATGACTATGATGCCATTTCGATTTCTTGGCCCCTTCAATAGAGGCATCATGAATATTTTTCCTTATTAGCACATTTGATGGCTTACCTTCAAAAGCCTTCACAATCCATTTAATAGCTAAAGTATTGCCTTGTTTCCTAAGGTCCTTAAGTCCCAAGCCTCCTTGATATTTTCTTATGTAATACCAATTCCAAAAGGCTACACGTTGTTAGCATATCTGATGCAATGATGTTAAGTGTTGCATTGATGAAGATTGGTACATATTTAATAAAAGGTGAATTAGTTATTTGGTTGTCATTGATGTCAACTGATCGACTTAGTATTTTCAGTATGTTACCAGATATTGTAAGAGTAAATCATGAGTTGTAATATGAATATGAAGTTGCTATTATAATGGAAGATTATGTTGTGTGTTTTGATGTTAAGTTTGTATTCGCGACTATGGATATGAAGTATTGAGTTGGTTATGTTTGAATGAAATCAAATTAGGTAACTGCTAAAATAGTCAACGAAAGACAATAAATGATTTGAAAGTTATTTCAAATTGGTAGAGTATTTAATGGAGTGGTCATAGGATATGATTGATAACAATGTCCACATACTATGTTGACGATCGCAACTTATAATGTTGACCAATGAAGATAGTTTAATAGACTGGAAGTGATATTGACAGAATGAACTAGTAAATAAGACAGAGGTCTTGAACAAGTGATGAATATTTGTGAATCAGTGAAGAAATTTGAAGTGGCAATGGGATCGGTGATGTTTTTAGTGAAGTAGTAAGGAAGTTATATGATTTGTGGAAAGTATTTGACATCACATTGCCCGAGGTATGCGTTTGAGATGGATTCTTCAAGAAGTTTTTTTTGGTCAAATGAGTTGTTGAAGATGGTTCAATTTCCAAGATGGAATCTATGTGGAAGCTGACACGGTCAAAGATTTTTTTTTATGAGTTATTGGATACATTGTATCTTACCTAATATGATCTAGACCGTTTATATCTAAGATTTAGGGTTTATTTCAAGTTGGTGGAAGAAAGCTATATATTGAAAAGTTGAAGGAGTTGTTTTCTGATTGCGAATTGCAAAAGGGTGTAGTGACAAAGCAAGGGAAGGAATCAAGTGTGATCAAGCCAGGAAAGAGTATAGTGTGTGAAGAAATTTTTTAGAGCTTAAAAGGATCTGATCATTTACCGACAACAGTAAATAAACTTTAACAATCAACAATAACATTTACAATAATCATTCATCACATGTAAGACCAATATTTAACGTGGAAACCCAGCTTTGGGAAAAACCATTGTGTGAATTGTCACCCACTAAAAAAAATACTCTTATGAAGTATGCTCGGTTAAGAGCCAATCTGGTTAAAGATTACAATACATATTGCTAGGTGTGACCCGGTCAAGGGATTTATCTCAGATCTGTTAGGATATTCACCCTATTAGGAGTGGCCTAGTAAAAGGGCTTTGAACAATCTTTAGAATGTTACCTTTTGTAAGGATTTTACAATAAGAATGTTAAGTCCACTCGGTTAAGAGATTTATCTGTTACAAATGCTAATAAGAAATAGTAAATAAATTGACCTATAAATTCACAACTATCCTTTGCATAATCAGATCCTTTGTGCACTCTACTTCTTCACTTCGATCCTTCACTTTCCACTGGGCTCAACACTAATCAAATTCTACTTTCTGACTCATAATCTATCTTTTCTTCTTCACTGCATCAGTCGGTGACTTATCAACCCTTCAGTTTGCCAGCCATTTGTTCATACAAATTCATCCTTTATAGACTTTTATTTTTCCACTTAATCTCCTTTATCAAGTTTTCTTTTGATTAATCTTAGTCGTTCAATTCATTTCACAAAGTTATTCATTGAATCTGGATCACGGTAACACGTTTTACCTTCACCTTGGAACTTGAACTTTCTTGAAACTTGTTCCTTCTATTTTAACTGCATAGATCTAAGCCATAGATCATCATCATGAATTTTCCTGATTGTAGATCTCCCTAACTAACTTTCCTTATCATCATAATCTTCTAGCTCATCATTAAATGTCGTTCCGATCCTTGTATTTAATTTTTGTTCATTGCTCGATGGATAACTCTAATTTTCGGTTAACTTCACTCGGTGCCTAAAACCTTCTGCTCGGTGTCTTGAGTTCCTTTTCCTTTACTGAAACATACTTTTCGCTTACCGAATTAATTTTTCTCTTTACTGAGTGACATATTTTGCTAGGTAGCCAAAACTATTTAACTTACCAAATTGATTAATCTTCTTTACCATTCTTTACCGACTTGATATAATCATATGTTAGGTAGAAAAAAATTATATCAACATAATCTTAGTAGTGTCTGATCTGTATCAATTGCCCATTTAAGTTATTCATCCTCACAACATCTCACATCTTCTTCTCCTTTGCTCATTCAACTTATATCATACTCCGAATAATATAGAAATACAATATAAATCAGATATCAATTGCTTGACATCAATGATCTGATAATAACTGATCTAACCTTTCTACAATCTTGTAAACCTCTAATCTTGGCTAGTCTTCATCATCGTCACCATCAATTATAGTAATAGATTGATCATATGTAACAATTGGCCATTTTGAGGAACCTTTAATGCCAAATTAGAAGAAGGTTAATTGAATTTTTTATGTTTTTGGTTTAATTTATATGAGTTTGATTTTTTATTGGTGTTTTGAATTTTTAATAAGGAGTTTTATGTCATGCATCAACTTCTAATAGTGTTTTGGATTTGTAATAAGGATTTATTTACTACACATGAATTTTTCTTGGTGTTTTGTATTTGAAATAAGGAGCCATATGTTTTGCCTGGTATCTAGTTGTTGGAAAATTAAATTGTTGGCAAGTGATGTTTTGGGGCACTAGGGATCACTTGAGGGTTGTCATTTATGGAAACACTTATGCTGGAGTGATCACATGATGAGAGATTTAGTACTAGCGTCACAGTCATAAAAATGACTAAGTCCAGAATCAGGGTAACATGGTACAGTTTTACAATTTTGGTCAACGATGAAGATATATAAGGTACTATGGCTTGCAAAGTTAACAAAAGGTATTTTAGTATATGTATATGCTTCAGTTAAGAGAGCATAAGTTTTGGTGATCAAATAAGTAAGATATAGTATTGAGAAGGTATGCGAAGACAACAAATTCAGTATAATAGGGCATATGAGCAATTGCAGTGATTGCAGTAAGGTTACTTGGTATGGTAATGTGATAAGTCAGGTGAATGGAGTATATTACCGACTCTTTGGTGATATATGATAGCCAACTTCATACTTACCCTTTACATAAGTAATTATTATGTTTTGTATGGTATTTGTGAAGCCGACTAGATAAGAGGTTTTTGTATAAGTATAGAGTGCTTTTATGAAAGTAGTGTGTATTGTGATGATGAGGAAGAAAAGTTGTAAATCTGAAAGTAGAGATCAGATGCAAGATCAACAAGGGACAAAGCTCTAACTGGAACTACCTAAGAAAAATAAGTGCTTGTATTGTTCACATTTTGGAGAAATCTTTGTAATAGTTTTGATTTTAAGAACTATTTGATCACCACCTTTGACCATGTGTTTTGTATACCCCTAACAGGGTTTTTGTAATCCTTTTATAAGGAATTGTACTATGTAATCATCAGCTCCTAACATGGCTAGATCTCCTAACATGGATACAATATTTTAGTGCATAGTTGTGGGTACCATCCCCACCAGGGTTTTCCCTTGGCCAGGGTTTCCTCGAGAATAAATCATGGTGTCATGAGTTATGTGCTATGTTTTATTGCTCTTTTCATTTCAGTAGTGTTATGGTTTATTTACAATTGGTTAAAGTTTAAATCAAAGTTCATTAATACTGATTCACCCCCCTCTCAATGTTACCTAATCCTAACAATTAGTATCAGAGCTATTGGCCCTTAGAGAGAAAGCCTAACAACTTAAGGGAGATCAGAATGGATTTGGAAGGCTTACAGGAGAACTTTGAAGCAACACTTGAAGATCTGGACAAAGAAAAGGCTGAGAATGGTATACTGAAATTCAAATTAAGAAGATCATAAGGTTTCATAAGAAAACTAAAGGAACAACTGGAAGCTTCAAGAAATCAGAAACGAGACCTTATGGACAAGATCCAAGAATATTTAGAAAGTGATACATCAGATCAAGTGAAGAGGCTGGAGCAAGAAAAAGAAGAGATCAATCTTTTGATGATAAAAGAGATTCAACATGAAAAGGATGCTAGGAAAAAAGTTAAAGAATCACTGAAAGCATCAAATGAGCAGATACGACAAATGAAGACTGAACTTGACCAGTACAAAGATAAATATCAGGAATTGGAGAAATATAACCAAATCATTAAAGGTGAACTCACTCAAGCCAAATTACACATTGAGAAGTTGCACATGAGCAGTCACAAGATTGATGAACAAAGAGCAAGACAAAAGCCTAAAGGAGATATGATTGGAGTTGGATTCAATGAAGCAAAATGTTCTAAAACTCAAGAAGAAACAAATGAAGCAAAGACTGAAGAAAGACCTACTCCTGAGGAAAGACCCACTCATGAAGAACCTAAAGAACAACTTAGACCTTTCAGAGGTAGATGTTTTGGATGCAACAAAGTTGGTCACATGAAAAGAGATTGTAGAAGTAGAGGTAACTCTAAGCCCTTTACCCGCTATTGTTTTAACTATTATGAATACAGACACAAGAAAGAAGATTGTAGAAAACCAGATCAATCTAGGTATAAACAAGATTATGTCAGAGAAGAAATAGCAACCAAGATCACATGTCAAAAATGTAATCACTTTGGGCATCAAGAAAGGTACTGTAAGTTGTAGACTAACCAAGATAGAAGGAGACCTCCTACTTGTTACAAATGTAACAACCTAGGACACATTGCAAAGTTCTGCATATATAATGGAGAATACAACAGAAGAGGACCAAGAAGATCTAGTGAACTAAGAGGACCACCTCCTGTAGTTATGAGAAAGAATGTTGGTGACAGTGGTAAGAGTCTTAATGAGTACATGGATGAATTTGGGAACCATTTCAAGAAATCAGAGAGCAAGGAGAATGAGAAGATATGGGAAGTAAAAGTTTTAAACAAAGCAGTGGTTCAAGGAGAGACAATAGAGTATTTGAAGCAAAGTAGTGGTTTTGGTATAAGAATGTTAAGTCCACTCGGTTAAGAGATTTCTCTATTATAAATGCTAATAAGAAATAGTAAATAAATTGACCTATAAATTCACAAATATCCTTTGCATAATCAGATCCTTTGTGCACTCTACTTCTTCACTTCAATCCTTCACTTTCCACTGGCTTCAACACTTCATCAAATTCTACTTTCTAACTCAGAATCTACTTTTCTTTCTTCATTGCATCAGTTGGTGACTTATCAACCCTTCAGTTTGCCAACCATTTGTTCATAAAAATTCATCCTTTATAGACTTTTATTTTTCCTCTTAATCTCCTTTATCATGTTTTCTTTTGATTAATCTCAGTCTTTCAATTTATTTCACAAAGTTATTCATTGAATCTAGATCACGGTAACACATTTTACCTTCACCTTGGAACTTTAACTTTCTTGAAACTTGATCCTTCTATTTTAACCACATAGATCTAAGCCATAGATTATCATCATGAATTTTCTTGATCGTAGATCTCTCTAACTAACTTTCCTTATCATCATAATCTTCCAGCTCATCATAGCTCATCATTAAATGTTGTTCCGATCCTTGTATTTAATTTTTGTTCATTGCTCGATGGATAACTCTGAATTTCAGTTAACTTTTCTCGGTGCCTAAAACATTTTGCTCGGTGTCTTGAGTTCCTTTTCCTTTATCGAAACATACTTTTCTCTTACCAAATTAATTTTTCTCTTTACCGAGTGACATATTCTGCTAGGTAGCCAAAACTATTTAACTTACCAAATTGATTAATCTTCTTTACCATTCTTTACCGACTTGATATAATCATATGTTAGGTAGAAAAAAATTATATCAACATAATTTTAGTAGTGTCTGATCTGTATCAATTTCCCATTTAAGTTCTTCATCCTCACAACATCTCACATCTTCTTCTCTTTAGCTCATTCAACTTATATCATACTCTGAATGATATAGAAATACAATATAAATCAGATATCAATTGCTTGACATCAATGATCTGATAATAACTGATCTAACCTTTCTACTATCTTGTAAACCTCTAATCTTGGCCAATCTTCATCATCATCACCATTAGTTATAGTAACAAATTGATCATATGTAACAATTGGCCATTTTGAGGAGCCTTTAATGCCAAATTAGAAGAAGGTTAATTTATTTTTTTGTGTTTTTGGTTTAATTTATATGAGTTTGATTTTTTATTAGTGTTTTGAATTTTTAATAAGGAGTTTTATGTTGTGCATGGACTTCTAATAGTGTTGTGGATTTGTAATGAGGAGTTATTTACTGCACATGAATTTTTATTGGTGTTTTATATTTGAAATAAGGAGCCATATGTTGTGCATGGTATCTAGATGTTGGAAAATTAAATTTTTGGCAAGTGATGTTTTGGGGCACTAGGGATCACTTGAGGGTTGTCATTTATGGAAACATTTATGCTGTAGTGATTGCATGATGAGAGATTCAGTACTGAGTCATAGTCATAAAAATGACTAAGTCCAGAATCAGGGTAACATGATACAATGTTACAGTTTTGGTCAGTGATGAAGATATATAAGGTATTATGGCTTGCAAAGTTAACATAAGGTATTTTAGTATATGTATATGCTTCAGTTAAGAGTGCATAAGTTTTGGTGATCATATAAGTAACATACAATGTTCAGAAGGTATGCAAAGACAACAAATTCAGTATAACAGGGCATATGAGCAGTTGCAGTAATTGTGGTAAGGTTACTTGGTATGGTAACGTGACAAGTCAGGTGAATGGAGTATATTGCTGACTCTTTGGTGATATATGATCACCGAATTCATACTTACCCTTTACATAATTAATTATTATGTTTTGTATGGTATTTGTGAAGCCGATTGGATAAGAAGTTTTTGTATAAGTATAGAGTGCTTTTATGAAAGCAGTGTGTATTGTGATGATGAGGAAGAAAATTTTAGAATCTGAAAGTAGAGATCAGATGAGAGATCAGTAAGGGACAAAGCTTTAAATGGAACTACTTAAGCAAGATAAGCGCTTGTATTGTTCACATTTTGGAGAAATCTTTGTAATAGTTTTAATTGTAAGAGCTATTTGCTCACCAACTTTAACCATGTGTTTTGTATACCCCTAACAGGGTTTTTGTAATCTTTTTACAAGGAATTGTACTATGTAATCATCAGCTCCTAACAGGGCTAGATCTTCTAACAAGGATACAATATTTTAGTGCATAGTTGTGGGTACCATCCCTACTGGGGTTTTCCCTTGGCCAAGGTTTCCTCGAGAACATCATGGTGTCATGAGTTATGTGTTATGTTTTATTGTTCTTTTCATTTCAACAATGTTATGGTTTATTTACAATTGGTTAAAATTTAAATCAAAGTTCAGTAATACTGATTCACCCCCTCTCAGTATTACCTAATCCTAACAATTGGTATCAGAGCTATTGGCCCTTAGAGAGAAAGCCTAACAACCTAAGGGAGATCAGAATGGATTCAAAAATTTTACAAGAGAACTTTGAAGTAGCACTTGAAGATCTCAACAAAGAAAAGGCTGAGAATGGTATACTAAAATTGAAATTGAGAAGAGCAGAAGGTTTCATCAGAAAACTAAAGGAACAATTGGAAGCTTCAAGAAATTTAGAAACCAGACCTTATGGACAAGATCCAAGAAGATTTAGACAATGATACATCAGATCAAGTGAAGGGGTTGGAGCAAGAAAAATAAGAGATCAATATTTTGATGATAAAAGAGATTCAACATGAAAAGGATGCTAGGACAAAAGTTGAAGAATCATTGAAAACAACAAATGAGCAGATAGGACAAATGAAGATTGAACTTGACCAGTACAAAGATAAATTTCAGGAACTGGAGAAATATAATCAGATCATTAAAGGTGAAATCACTCAAGCTAAATTACACATTGAGAAGTTGCACATGAGTAGCGACAAGATTGATGAACAAAGAGCAAGACAACAACCTAAAGGAGATATGATTGGAGTTGGATTCAGTGAAACACAATGTTCTAAAACTCAAGAAGAAATAAATGAAGCAAAGATTGAAGAAAGACCTACTCCTGAGGAAAGACCCACTCATGAAGAACCTAAAGAACAGTTCAGACCTTTCAAAGGTAGATGTTTTGGATGCAACAAAGTTGGTCACATGAAAAGAGATTGTAGAAGTAGAGGTAACTCTAAGCCCTTTACCAACTACTATTTTCACTATTATGAATATGAACACAAGAAAGCAGATTGTAGAAAACTAGATCAATCTAGGTATAAACAAGATTATGTCAGAGAAGAAATAGAAGCAAAGATCACATGTCAAAAATGTAATAACATTGGGCATACAAAAAGGTACTGTAAGTTGTAGACTAATCAAGATAGAAGGAGACCTCTTAATTGTTACAAATGTAACAACCTAGGACACATAGTGAAGTTCTGCAAATATAATGGAGAGGACAACATAAGAGGACCAAGAAGATCTAGTGAACCAAGAGGACCACTTCCTGTGGTTATAAGAAAGAATGTTGGTGACAGTGGTAAGAGTCCTAATGAGTACATGGATGAATTTTGGAATAATTTCAAGAAATCATAGAGAAAGGAGGATGAGAATATATGGCAAGTAAAAGTTTTAAATAAAGTAGTGGTTCAGGGAGAGACAATAGAGTATCTGACTCACAATAGTGGTTCTGGTATAAGAATGTTAAGTCCACTCGGTTAAGAGATTTTTCTATTACAAATGCTAATAAGCAATAGTAAATAAATTGACTTGTAAATTCACAACTATCCTTTGCATAATAAGATCCTTTGTGAACTCTACTTCACTTCAATCCTTCACTTTCCACTGGCTTCAATAGTTCATCAAATTCTACTTTTTGACTCAGAATCTATCATTTTTTTCTTCACTGCATCAGTCGGTGACTCATCAACCCTTCAGTTTGCCAACTATTTGTTCATACAAATTCATCCTTTATAGAAATTTTTTTTTCCACTTAATCTCCTTTATCACGTTTTCTTTTGATTAATCTTAGTCGTTCAATTCATTTCACAAAGTTATTCATTGAATCTGGATCACGATAACACATTTTACCTTCACCTTGGAACTTTAACTTTCTTGAAACTTGATCCTTCTATTTTAACCGCATAGGTCTAAGCCATAGATCATCATCATGAATTTTCCTAATCGTATATCTCTCTAACTAACTTTCCTTATCATTATAATCTTCCAGCTCATCATAGCTCATCATTAAATGTCGTTTCGATCCTTGTATTTAATTTTTGTTCATTGCTCGGTGGATAACTCTAAATTTTGATTAACTTCACTCGGTGCCTAAAACCTTCTGCGCAGTGTCTTGAGTTCCTTTTCCTTTATCGAAAATTACTTTTCACTTATCAAAATAATTTTTCTCTTTACCGAGTGACATATTTTGCTAGGTAGCCAAAACTATTTAACTTACCAAATTGATTAATCTTCTTTACCATTCTTTACCGACTTGATATAATCATATGTTAGGTAGAAAAAAATTATATCAACATAATCTTAGCAGTGTCTGTCATGAGCCGTAATTGACAATGTAAATGAGTAAACTCAATTTAAATATTATTTTAATAATAAATATATGAGTCCTTACAAAATCAATTCATACCAATAATTGTTGTATATAATATTAATAATTAATAATTAATAATATTAATAATAACATTAATATAATATTAATCTTAAATAATATTACTTAATAATAATAATAATCAATAATCCATATAATATATTATTAAAATATTAATATAATATATAATAATATATTATTGAAATAATGATATCGTGAACATTAATAATAAATAATATAAATCATAATTATATATAATTAACAATATAAATAATAATAATTCAAATATTAATAAATAAATCTATTATAATAAATATATTATTATAATATTATATTGTGTTAAGATAATAATGTAATATACAATTAAACAATGTAAAATATGTTTAATAATATAATATGATATTAATAACATCACTAGACTCAATTATATGTTATGTACGTGAACCCCAATTGATATAAAATATTATTGTACACTAACAAATATTAATATTGATAGCTAAGTACTAAATTATAAATTAAATGCATAAAATATATTAATCATTACCTTAAGAAGTGACGATTCAAAAGGATTCGACTCTCTCTCACAATGCGGTTATGGAATAAGGTGGATCTGATAAGAAATATGCATACTTAACTGCGAATAGGAGAAGACACTTAGCATGGAGAGGAGATAAGTAATAGGGCATCAAATCAGTGGAAAAGAACACAAGCATGCAACATTGATATGAAGTAAACTGAGCATAGGGAACAATAAGATTATCATTTCCTATCATGGTGCCAAAGATAGAGGGAATCACATCAGATACATAACACACAACATCAGTATACAGATAAAAGAAATAAGGAAATATTTTAAGTATCGACGGGGAATGGAAAATATATGGAGTTTTGATCATTGGATCAGGGATAGCTATATATATATTTGGGAAACATAAAATGGAATTATAGTATACATCAAAGGATGAAAGAAAATCATCGATGAGAAAGAGGAGGATATTATTGGAAATGGATCATCCTTAGTTGCTACGGGAATATATGGTCAACACAATTCCTGGAGATGTTGATTATTGGACAATGAAACTTGCTCATCTGATGCAGGAGCATCCTGGGTGTAAGAGCAATCTTGCATCACCCAAAAATATTTTTGTTTTTGTATTCAATAAGGGCTATCTTGTGCAGAGCTGCTATTTATGGAAACTTGCTGTTTTTAGTAAGTTGGTCATAAATCTCAGAATGTTCTGATTTTACATATGGAGGTTCATCTCAGTCATATCAGCCTTCTAGCAAAGTTTCATGGCTAGATCAGGTCTAGTTTTGAAGATATTGAAGATTTTCGGTATTGGCTGCAGGGTATAGAAACTTTGAACTCAGTTTTGAAGGCTTTAGAGGCCCCGGATGAGGTTGAAAATTTGGGTGACAAGCACTTGTGCTAGTCATGCCTGTAGAGCACTTCGTGGTGTTTCTGAAATGGGGTTATAATAGTCAATTGGGTCAACTGGTGATGACTTATGGTCTCCGGAAGTCGAGTCACCTGAAATGGTGAAAAATAATTTTCCTTCAAAATTTCTGTTCGGGTTTCAAAAGTTATTTTGAGATGACTTTGATGTAATAAATTAAAAAATAAAATAATTCTAAGTTTGGTCGGCCCTTAGGGCTAAATTTTTGGAACCTTCTCGGGCGGTGTAAAATGCCTATATAAAGAAGGCCCGTAGTGTTGTCTAGGGCAGTTCTGGGTAGTAGATCTGGGTATTGATTTGAGGCTTTGTCCTACAGAATATTGTAAGAGAATGCCCATGTGGCTTTGCATATTGTAATTCTGAAAGTTTGTAATTCCACATTTGTGGAGATAATAAGAAGCCAATTTTCTGTTCTTGCATATTGTTGTTGTTGTTTCTCTGTTTCTGTTATGTGTTTGTGGTATTAAGGGGAGCACCCTTCATCATCATCCTTGGTTTCCGATTACCAATATGATTGAGAACATTGTAATACTGTTTGAGTAGCGAACAGGTATGTTAGAAGTGATATTACAGGATATGATAATTGTGTGATATTAGAGATAAGACTTTACAATATGCGATATAGATATTATATTTGATTTTTAAATTACAGCGATAATATTCAACTAAATTTTAATAATATTAGTGAGTCATTCGCTGTTAATTAATATATCATATATACGTTCAGAAATTATAAATAGATAAGATATATATATATATATATATATATATATATAATGAATATATAAGTATATAAATTATCGACAACCAGAATTTATATATAATCTAGATATATATATGTAGATATATAGTGAATATATGAGTATATATATTATTATTGACAACCATAGTTTATATATATGAGATATATACATACAAATATATAGTGAATGTATAAGTATATATTATTATTGATAATCAGAGTTCTATATTTATATTTGTTATATTAATATCAGGAATAGTGAGAGTATATATTGAATTATATATAATACATTTATAGAAATCAGAATTATATATATCATTATGTTATATATGTTCATATATTTGTAATATTAATTATTAATATATACTTGGTCAATTCCTTAATAACTCACTAATCACTACTAGACGGTTAGGGAGTGTGTGCAAGAAGAGGCAGGTAAATCGGTTACATGTTGGAAAGATCCTGAGATAGGTAGAACCTTGAGGGAATCCACTTGGAGACTGTGCATGTGTCCTAGCACAATAAATCTACCATCTTTCTCAAGATTCGGGGTTAGGAGTGAAGTAAGGAATTAGAGATTATTCTTAAATATAACATAATTTATATGCATAATGACGTATGATAATTAGGAATTGGCATTCCCAAAAACAATACAAATTCTAATTGGGAATTCTTGAGAGAAAATTACATAAGGCCCTATTTGGGGTCATTACAGTGTTCGATCTGTATCAGTTGCCCATTTAAGTTATTCATCCTCACAACATCTCACATCTTTTTCTCCTTAGCTCATTCAACGTATATCATACTTGTATGCACCCTAAAATGGTCGCCTAGACTTTGGGCCCCATTCTTCAATTTATCAATTTCCTGAATCAATGTTTTGTAATATTTTCAATTCAAATCAATTTTCTTGATCAAATCGTAATTAATTCAATATTTCCTAAGGTTTGATCATTTTATTCTAAATCATATTTAATTAAGAGAACATGCTCCCTTTTAATTAAATAAAAAATCACTTTATCCTAAGCCACATTTAATTAAAAGAACAAATCTCTTTTAAATAAATAAAAAATCTTTTAATTAAATAATGGAAACCACTTGGCTGAAAAAAAAAAATTCAAAAAAATAGAAAAATTTGAAAAGAAAACCAAAAAAAAAATGAAAAAATTGAAAATGTGCTTTGGTGGAAACCTAGAAATAGGTGCATTGGTAGCAAAAGTAAAGATAAATAAATTCATCCTATGGTGAAAACCACTCCCTTATGGCACCTTGGATAAGTACCATGATGAAAACCTGGCAATCAGGCATCATGCATAGTTCTTCTACATATTTCATCCATTCTATTTTCTCTCTTTGATCTTGACAATGTTGACCTATGTATGAACATTTGGCTATCTTGTGAGCTATCTTACGATGATCTTGCTTTCATTCCATTCATGTTTAGCCTTCAAATTTATTTTCCTCCATTCATTCTAGCCTTTCGCTATCCTTTTCCCCTTTGGTCTTGATCTAATAAAAAAGAGTAAAACACAATGCTATGAAGCCTCTTGACATGTCTACTTCTTTGGACTGCATCCTTTTCTTCTTTTGCATTACATATTTGTGACTTATCCTATGCTATCCTTTCATTGCTTATCCAAATGTGCTTTACATGACAATTTTTCCCTAGCTTGGGTACTCTTGAGGAGTTTTCCCTTGAGGATTTCTTCCCTTCATTCTCCTTCATTCTCTTGTCTTCCATCTCTTCCACTAGCTTGCTAATCCCTCTTGTCCTCCACCTTGCTAGACATTGGGACTACATGATGTGATCTTGCTTGGGAGTTTGATGCCCATTTTGTCTGGGGGCATCCTTTGTACATACTTATTGATCCTGAAAAAATCCAAAAAAATGATATATTGTCAAAATTTTTAAAAATCTGAAAATGTCCTAAAAAATGATCATCTTAATGAAAACCTAGCAATAGGCACTTTGATGTATCTCAAAAAAATTATATATTCCAAAAATACCAAAAAAATAAAAAATTCAAAAATTCAAAAAAAGTGCCTTGGTGAAAACTTGGAAACAGGCGCCTTGGTAGCAAAAATAATTTTTTTTTTATAAAAAGTCCTAAAAAAAAGAAGAAAAAAAATTGAAATAAAATCTAAGTGGTGAAAACCTGGAAACAGGTGCTACTTGAGGCCTTTGCACCCTTGTTTCTTAGCACGCGTCCTTGACACTTAGCCTTTCTCCATCATGCCTTGTCCTTGTTGCCTTGGTTTGGAATTGGTCTTTGTTTTTGTCTAGGGGACATAACTGTCTTAGCTTTGGTCTCTTGGATGCGTTAGTCTTTAGGACACCTCGCAAATGATTTTTTTCAACACCTCCCCAACTGTATTTTTCAACACAACCCCTGACATCGAGTGTTTCTCAACACTTATTAGTTTGGTCTTACCTAGTTTTGTCATGTGATCTTACCTTCTTGCAAGCATTTGATCCTTATCCTTGAAACTCAGTATCAGTTAACACACTTAAATTTTTAAATGCAAAACTTAATGCTTGAGCTATGCCATGATCTTTTCTTTGCGTGCTGATTGTTATTGATTTTTCGTTGAGTGTCCTTGTCTAATAAGTCTCTCTAGGATGCCTAGCTAGAGGACTTGGGGCATGGGACATGTTTTTATTTGCTTTCTGCTTGTGGGTGTGGTCTTGAAATTCTTGAGTGTCTCTGGTTGTCCCTTGAAACACTTAGGAGATTTGAGACATCATCCTTGACTATTTTTGCACAACTGTTCTTATGATCATCACGACATCTATTCCTTGATATGAGTGTGGTTTTGCTACATTAAATTGGTTAAGCTAACATCAAAGTCATCTTGACCTTTATGTCTTTGATGCTTATGTTAGAATCTTTCCACATTCCAATCCGATATAAATCACATTCATATCTTCATAGTTGCGCTTGTGACTAGTGATGATTGTGTGATTTTCCAATGTCCGTTAATAATGGCCCAATGATGAAAATAAGTTCCTTAACATTCTCTAATGAATGATAAACACAAAATCCTATGTTACAGTTGCTCTATTGCAAGTACATCTTTGCATTTTCATGTAGCTTGCATTGTTAGACTTCATGTTAATTTGCATTTTTAGGCTACATTAAAAGTTTGAGAGGGTTTTCCTTCATCTTTATTTTGGACTTTTAATCAACTGTGATCATGTTTTGATCTTCATTTCCTTATCTTCTTTCGTGATCTCAATCAAAATTTCCTATCTTAAACAGTTGATTGATTTTGAGGCATTCTCTTTCTTGAGGCAAATTCTCTTTCTTCTCTCCATTTATTTCCACCTCTTCTAAAATTCTATCTTCCATTCGCTTTCCCCCCACTTCTTTTCTTCTAATTCAACCTTGGGGCATAATATTTCATGTTTGATGATCTACCTTAGTTCTGTGATCCTTATATATTTCATCTTACATCAAGAACCTTATTTTAGTTCGATTTTGATCAAATTTATCAATTCACTATTTCTCCTCTCTCATTTTGATTTCGATCACGAGGGGGCAGTACCTATCAAACTTCAATCTTTGATTCAGCTTTATCAAACCTATCAATCAAACCTTGCTTGAGACTTGACAATTACCTATTTACAGGGGTGATGGCCCTGTCTTTTTCAATCAGCTTATCTTTGTCCTGATGTGTTCCCGTCCATTGATCACACGTCTGGGTTGTTTTGTGATCCTAAATCGATCTCACATTTCAACTTCATTCTTTAACTACATGTGTTCCCATGAAGATCACACATTAGTCAAAGAGGGGCAAATGTATGCACCCTAAAATGGTCGCCTAGACTTTGGGCCCCATTCTTCAATTTATCAATTTTCCAAATCAATGTTTTGCAATATTTTCAATTTAAATCAATTTTCTTGATCAAATTGTAATTAATTCAATATTTCCTAAGGTTTGATCATTTTATTCTAAATCGTATTTAATTAAGAGAACATGCTCCTTTTTAATTAAATAAAAAATGTTTTAATTAAATAATAAAATCACTTTATCCTAAGCCACATTTAATTAAAAGAACAAATCTCTTTTAAATAAATAAAAAATCTTTTAATTAAATAATAGAAACCACTTTGCTAAAAATAATAAATAAAAAGAAAAAGAAAAAGACTTTTTGTCTACACATCGAATGCACACTTTCTAAGATGAGTGGGATTTCCTTTTGCCTCTTAATCACTTCCACACATCTTTTTGCCTCTTAACCATGTCCATTGATTTTGCCTCTTGAGAATCTTGAGCACATGGATCAACCAAGATTTAATCTCCACCATTGCTCATTTCTTTTTGCCTCTTAATCTTGACCGTCTGTTCATTTCTAAATCCTTTAAAAGGAGACTCTCTCTTCATTCTTAATCATCCATCTTTTGCATCATCATCTCTTGCATTATCATCCTCTTGGAGTCTCTCAACCTTAGCATCTTGGAGTCTTGGCATCTTGGAGCTATGGTATTCTTAGATCTCTCATAATGAAGCATTGCATCATCATTTTCATTTTCTTTCTTGCATCTAGCTTAATCCATCTAGCTTAGAATAGCTTTCATTTTCATTTGCATGCATACTTGATGATCATGGAGACTAACATTCTTACTTTTCCTCTTTGAATATCTCATTTTATGGTGTACTTGCATGGGCACAAACTAGGTCTAATATGAGGGCCTCCATCACAAACCCTTGCACTTTATGAATAGAGAGCTATGAGCTGCCATTTGAGACCTCATTCTTGAGCAATCTTGGATTTAATGACTCATAGAAGTATGACAACATTTTAACACACAATACTCAGAATGATACATAAATACAATATAAATCAGATATCAATTTCTTGACATCAATGATAAGATAATAACTGATCTAACCTTTCTACTATCTTGTAAACCTCTAATCTTGGTCAGTCTTCATCATCATCACCATCAGTTATAGTAACAGATTGATCGTATGTAACAATTGACCATTTTGAGGAGCCTTTAGTGCCAAATTAGAAGAAGGTTAATTGAATTTTTTGTGTTTTTGGTTTAATTTATATGAGTTTGATATTTTATTGGTGTTTTGAATTTTTAATAAGGAGTTTTATGTTGTGCATGGACTTCTAATAGTGTTGTGGATTTGTAATGAGGATTTATTTACTGCACATGAATTTTTATTGGTGTTTTGTTTTTGAAATAAGGAGCCATATGTTTTGCATGGTATCTAGTTGTTGGAAAACTAAATGTCCTTGAGCCTCATGTCAACCACCTACCTCTTAGCAACAAATTCCTTGGAATCTTGATCCCTCTTGCCACTTACCCATAATAGCAACATTTTAATGTTTTGGCAATGAATTGAATGGACATAGGTGAGTTTTAAATTTAGATTTTGAGTGAGAATTTTGAAGAGGAAAATAATAGATAAAGAAAATAAATGTTGCAATAGATAGTAAGAGTCTAAAGAAGAATGTTTTAGTGAACATCTGTTATGAGTAGATCAGAAGAATGGTTCAACAATGATAGTGTTTGTGAAGAGTGAGAAGTGCAATAGTAGACAATTCTAGACAAAGGTAAGTAAGCGTGTAAATTCAGAAGAGTAGAGGAACATGGATTTCTAAGTAGTTCCAAATTTTGGCCTAATTGGGTGTAGCTCTAGATCACTACTAATAAACTATCTGTATCACATATTGTATTTTAAGTGTGATAATAGTTTGTAAATATTTTTTAATGATTAATAGAAAAATAAATATTGCTCATCTCTAGCTATTTTGTTTTGGGTTTTATTTTCTATGTGTATTTCTAGTTGTTTGGGAAACATAACAACAATCTCCATTTTTTAATAGAATTTTATTCCATCAAATTGGTATAAGACCTAGAAGGCCCTAAGTATTAAGTGAGTTGGACATTTTATTTTTTTGAATATCAAATATTTATTGTTTTGGAGACATAACTGGAGAAGATAGTAAGAGTTGGTACAACAACCACCATTATTCAATGGACATAATTGTAGTGGCGTAAATTGGACCACCATCATTTAACAAGTCCAATTTCACACTCTCTTAGCTGTCATTTTAATTTTTCATTCCTCTAAGCATTATTGAGGCTATTTTTGTATTTAAATTAATATTTAAATCAAGAATATGAGTCATAGTCTATTATAAATCTCAACAAATTCATCTTTGGACCCTTATTTAAGTGTTCCCTTTATCTTATATTATCTTAAGCTTATATGGGTCTTATTCTATTGTAAATCTCTATGCAACTAAGGGTCCACTTCGATGTCATCAATACCCATATGGATTATAGATCTAACAACTAGGCCCTATTATCTTTTCATCCTTGAAATTTGAGCCAATTTAAGATGGACTACTTTACTAACCAAATTATTTTGATTGCCTTTTTGTGGCTAAATTTAATGGTGGATAACATGTAGGACTCAAGATTCCTAGATCTAGCCTTGAAACGAGAATATGACCATTGTAGGTCAACCTTATGCAAAAATACCTTGAGAACCCTATATAAATTACCTCTCATAGTTCATTTCATTATCTCACATTCACATCTCAATCTTTCATTCACAAGAGAAAATATTCTTCTCAAGAGAAAATCTAATCTGAATAGCAAGCTACAACAAGACATCTTCAATTACTCACTACAAAATTTGGGGTTGAATTCCGACGGTGGGTAGCGACGACACTACCATTTGTGTGTGATTTTTGTGTTTTTTTTGCAAATGCCCCCAAAGCCATCGTAATAGTGATGATGCCATTGTTATTTTGACAGCCACGTGATTTTAAACAAAAAAAAGAAAAAAGAATGGCTCATTTCTAATTTTCCCCAAATCCTAGCTGCGTGCGTGAAGAGGTGGATGCTGCATTGTGAGAGGGAAGTTGAGCTAGGAAAGAAGAGGTAGGTGTTTATTTGGATCTTTGATCATTCATTTGCTTCATGTGAGCTCGAAGCATCATTATCATTACCTCCACCTAGGGCATCAATGATTAGCTATTACTTGTTTTCAATTCATCGCATGATTGACTATTGGGCTAGGGCATCACTATTTTCTTCCATGATGATTATTTATTGTACTTGATTGCTCAAGGCTACGGGCCTGTGACTATTTCTTCCTTTTTTATATATTATTTCTTGATTTGATTTGGTTATTGACACAACATTATAATGAGCACTGCTATATTTTACTTGTTTGGATCTTTGAGGACCCGTGTTTAACACTAGGGCATTATTGCTGGATCGTTGCATTTTTATTATCTACTTGTTGTGATGACCTAGGACATCAATGATTAACTATTACTTGTTTTCAATTCATCGCATGATTGACTATCGGGCTAGGGCATCATTATTTGCTTCCATTGATGATTATTTACTATACTTGATTGCTTAAGGCCACGGGCCTATGACTGTTTCTTCCTTTTGTATATATCATTGCTTGATTTGATTTGGTTATTGACACAACATTATAATGCTCACTGATGTATTTTACTTGTTTGGATCTTTGAGGACCCGTGTTTAACACTAAGGCATTATTGTTGGATCCTTGCATTTTTATGTACTGCTCGTTGTGATGACCTAGGGCATCAATGATTAACTATTACTTGTTTTCAATTCATTGCATGATTGACTATAGGGCTAGGACATCATTATTTGCTTCCATTGATGATTATTTACTGTACTTGATTGCTAAAGGCCATGAGCCTGTGACTGTTTCTTCCTTCTGTATATATCATTGCTTGATTTGATTTGGTTATTGACACAACATTATAATGCTCACTATTGTATTTTAATTGCTTGGATCTTTGAGGATCCGTGTTTAACACTAGGGCATTATTGTTGAATCCTTGCATTTTTATTTACTTCTTGCTATGATGACCTAGGGCATTAATGATTAACTATTACTTTTTTTCAATTCATCGCATGATTGACTATCGGGCTAGGGCATCCTTATTTGCTTCCATTGATTATTATTTACTGTACTTGATTGCTCAAGGCCGCAGGACTGTGACAGTTTCTTCCTTTTGTATATATCATTTCTTGATTTGATTTGGTTATTGACACAACATTATAATGCTCACTGTTGTATTTTACTTGTTTGGATCTTCGAGGACCCGTGTTTAAAACTAGGGCATTATTGTTGGATCCTTGCATTTTTATTTACTATTGGATCTAATGAAGCTAGGGCATTATGGATATGAGTGCACATGTCTTGTAGCATGGTTTCTTTCTTGAAATGTATGGCTTGATTATGCACATGCATGACTGTAGATGAGGATATGTAATAGGATATCATGCATTTCTTAGATCCCTTAGATCTAACCCCATTTCTTTCCTTCTTGCAAGTTCTGGAACAAGTAGGAGCACATTGGATTCACACCCTGGTCATCCTTCCATCATCTCTTCAAGAAATGTCTAGTTCCCTATTGTTTATGCTCATTTACTCATGTATGTTTGTATTCAACCTTATCTTTCTAGGAGTTGGCTATGCTCATGGCCTGTGTGAGCCCAGATGTTTTATTTTTAACTCCTTTCTTTGTACAATACATACAAGTTTTTCAACACACACACACACACACACACACACACATAATATTTTAGATGTACATCTTTCTTTTCTTTGCATGTTCTTCATCTTATGAAATAAACACAAATTTAAACAAGATCACTTAATAATGAAAACTAGGGTACTGTAGTCACTCATGTTAGTAATTAGGTTACCAATTGAAATGAACATAGAAATATGGTAACAACTTCCTTTTGTGATTGTTCCTCTTTCGATGATTCAAGGATAGTGGAAGGGAGTTGAGGTGAAGCTACATAAATCACTCTCAATTTGTTTTCTTTAATAACCTTATTGGGATCTTTGTTGAACTGGAAAACATAGGCCTTTGCTTCAATTTCTTTTTGACATAAAAAAACCTTCTATCAATAAGCATCCATCTATGAATAATTAATCATCTTTTGTGGGTTGTTCTATTATTTATGACTGTATATACGTCATTACTATAAACAATATTATGAAATTTGAATTGATCAGAAATTTTATAATTGAGACCAGCTATATTTAGATTCTAAAGTTTCCTCTCTATTTTTGCCTTTTAGTCATATCTAAGGATCTATCAAGGATAAGGGTTAATTGAATATGTAACTTAACTTGTTACAAATTATATTGAATCTTCAAGAGAAACAATAGTAGAAAATGTATGCCTTTATGATAATTTGGATTACAAGTATGCTTCAATTCTCTTATTATCAATGAAATATGATTTGATGTTGGTAGCAGAGAGATTGGAGATTTGAAATCTGTCCTAGCCTACCCTCCAATCATGCTTTATAAATGATATTTTGGACAAATGATTTATAAAATCATCACTAGTCCAATATCTTTACAACAAAGTAAGAAATGATTTTACATTTTAAATATACCCTGTTGACAACCCGTGAGCTTGGGTATTATGATTTTCTATTGTATCATTATCACAGTTGCTTCATTATGTCCATTTGAATGCACCCGTGCTTATGATCTTCATATCTCATGAAGCTAGGGCATTATGGATTTACTAATTGCATGATCAGAACCAACAATGAGTATTATAATGTTGTGTCAATAACCAAATCAAATCAAGCAATGATATATACAGAAGGAAGAAACACTCATAGGCCCGTGACCTTGAGAAATCAAGGATAATAATTAATCATCAATGGAAGCAAATAATGATGCCCTAGTCTGATAGTCAATCATGTGATGAATTGAAAACAAGTAATAGTTAATCATTGATGCCCTAGGTGGAGGTAATGATAATGATGCTTCGAGCTCACATGAAGCAAATGGAATGATCAAAGAGCCAAATAAACACCTACCTCTACTTTTGTACACTTTCCATCATCAAAGATCCATCCACAAAGCTCAAACCAGAACCTTAATCTGGTGCCTTAGACCAACTCAACCATCTCAACAGTTGCCTTTAATATACCGCGCTTAGTTATTTCAGTGTTTGATTTTTCTGAGTTCTTTCCTTTCCTAGCTCAACTTCGCCCTCACAATGCGACCTCCACCTCTTCACGCATGCAACTGGGATTTGGGGAAAATTAGTAAAGACAAGTTGGGAAAATGGAATATGTAATGGAGAATCAAGGGAGAAAAATAGACTTAAAACAACCAAACATAGTGCACTAACAATGTTGGAGGATTAATATGCATAATAAAATAGAGTAATAAAGCATTTAAAAACATAAAATTGGAGGAGGAAACTGAAAAAACCCAGTTCCATTCCAAAGTCTGATTAAAATTCTCATTTATTTATAGGAGCCAAACGTCTTACCATCTTGGACATGTACTACCCATAGTAGTTGCATAGTAGCATTTGGAAACATGAAATTGCAGGATGAAACTGAAAAAACTCAGTTCTAGTCCAAAGTCTGATGAACATTCTCATCCAATTATGGGAGCTATTAAAAATTTCCCAACTTCTTGCTAGCTTGGACATGTATCCATAGATGTAACTATGCAACAATGCCAATAATTTATGAAGCGTCCACACCTAATGGATGTAGGTTGTTTTATCAATAACCCATTTAGCTTCTAAGACAAGCATTCATCAATTGTTGTATCAGGTGCATGATTATTATTTCTTTTGGTTGAGAGTAAAAGTTTAAAAACAAGGCACAATCTTAACCTCATTTTTTTAAAATATCAAAATTAAGACTTACTTTTACTCTTTCTAAACCATTCAATTTTACCAAAAACTACTTAACAAATAAGTAAACTTTTTAACTCCATTTCTACGTAAATAGGTAAAGCATTTTTTAGAACTTAGAATATGTGGTATGATACACTTTTATAATACAAAGCTTCCACTCATGTTCATATAAATCTCTCTTAAATAGTTATATTAAAAATATACATGGCTAACTTGCTAACTTGGATATCCACCCTTATGGACAACTATTTGGGCATGTGGCAAAACCATTAGACCTAAAATACAAAATTGGATGTAGGGTATTGATTTATCACCATCTCACTGAGCTTGTATGTAATACAAAGAGTTTTTCTAGACTTACCTATCTCTATGTAATTTTGGAATCTAGTGCACATGAAAGCATTTGTTAGAATATCTACTCTCATATTCTCTCAAGTACATAACTTCCTCTTTTGTTTGAGCTCCTTCATTTCTTTAATAATGATAGTGGAAATCTACATAGGTGGTTCCATCATAGATAGATGGGTTCTTAAATATAGTAATACAACTTTGATCATCACAATCTAACACACTTGTTTGATGGATTTCTCTCAAAAATTTGCTAAAATACATTTTAGCCATACTTAATTGTTTTGATGCTGAAAGATATTCATAAAAACATGTAACTTATTGGAGGTCATTTGTAACCCATTAAAGGTGAGGTCTGAATTAGCTATTCCTTACACATATGCTAGGACTTTGCTCCACAACCTATCAATGCTACTTATCTGTATTTTTCATAAACCAACTAATTGCTCTGGTGGATACATACTCCATGACCCAACTAATCTCTCTTCATGGGTATGTTAAATGATGTGTTTTCAACATTTATTAATGAAATATATTTGAATAGAATTTCATCAAATTTAGAGATTGATTACTGTAACTTGATCCACTACAGGTGACATCATAGTTGCATTTTCCCCTCTTGCTGTTACTTCCAGTTCTAACATATTGAGATGCTAGAAATGAGTTCTATGCCTTTATTTTCTTTCAATATAAATGGGTGTGCTCATTTTCTATTTTTAGAGTAATATGGGAATTATCATATTTAATGTTGGGTTTATTTTGAGGGAATGAGTTAATATAATTATATATTGAATAGAATAAGATACTGGGTTAATTGTTTGATTATTAATTGATTCATTTTTTTACACATTTTCACCCATTCGACCTTTATCTTAGACATATTATCATTGGTCTTGATATATCTTAATATTTATTATGTCTATTATTATCCATCATGTTCAAACAATCAATCCCCAACTTAATTTTACCATTCCCTTTATCTTAGGTTAATCCCATGGAGGCAAGACGAATCTTATTCCCATGGAATTAACTCCCAAATGTTCAAAATTTGCTAACTCCTTTATTTACAACACTGACCATCAAGAGACATCATCAAAATGATAATACAAAAGCATCATCACATATGTCCAAATTAAAAAATACCAACAGTGATGCAAGCATGGGCTTTGGAAGATCTTCAAGACAGTGATCCAAGAAGGAATAGTCAAACAGTAAGTATGCCATCAAATGATCATGCAATTAGTAAATCCATAATGCCCTAGCTTCATGAGATCCAATAGTAAATAAAAATGCAAGGATCCAACAATAATTCCCTAGTGTTAAACACAGGTCCTCAAAGATCCAAACAAGTAAAATACAACAATGAGCATTATAATGTTGTGTCAATAACCAAATCAAATCAAGAAAGGATATATATAGAAGGAAGAAACAGTCATAGGCCGGTGACCTTGAGAAATCAAGTACAATAAATAATCATCAATGGAAGCAAATAATGATGCCCTAGCCCAATAGTCAATCATATGATGAATTGAAAACAAGTAATAGTTAATCATTGATGCCCTAGGTCATCACAACAAGAAGATAATGATGACTGCATGCTTGATTATGACTGCATCACCTTGTATTGGAACACCATGACCTTATGACATGTTCTGAGTTATTGTTGTGGATGCCTCATTTGGAAATGATGCCATAGCAACATCAAATCAAACAACAACATTTGATGTTGTTGTTGCATTGTTTGGATGATGTATCCACAATACTGACCACACTATTGCACCACTGTGACTTATGTATGTCCACTTGATGTTTTCCATGATACATGATTGTATTTTGACAGAGCAACTCTAAAAGGAAGCCACTTACTTGCTGTTGTTCCATCATAATTTTGGTTGCTCTCTTTTATGTATTGGCACTTTTCACTGTTTGATTGTGCTCCCATGCTTTCTGTACTTGAAAATGGATTATTCCCATCATGATGTGAAGCTCATAGGTGTCCTTACTTTGAAAAATTGGATACATATTTGTTTTTGTCCTATTTCTAGACTGCATATTTCATGGAATATTATTGCTGCTCCATGGTGGCCTTGTATATACAGTGGATTATTGGTGATCTTTAATGTAGATTTGACACATGTCTTTGAAAAACTTATGCTTGATCATCATATATGCTTTGAGATTTTTGAATCCCATGGATGCCTTTATGTCCTTTGCATTCAATCTATGGTGAAGCTATCTTACTTGATGTAGATGACCTATCATTGTAGTTCTTCTTGGCTATCCACCTACATGTTTGATTATGACTACATCACCTTGTATTGGAACACCATGACCTTATGACATGTTCTGAGTTATTGTTGTGGATGCCTCATTTGGAAATGATTCCATAGAAACATCAAATGAAATAGCAACACCCGATGTTGTTGTTGCATTGTTTGGATGATGCATCCACAATAATAACCACACTCTTGCACCACTATGACTTATGTATGTCCACTTGATGTTTCACATGATGGTATCTTCTTCCTCCTGTAACATCTTTCTGAGTGAACATGTCTTGTAGCATGGTTTCCTTCTAGAAATGTATGGCTTGATTATGCATATGCATGATTGTAGATGTGGATATGTAATAGGATATCATGCATTTATTAGATCCCTTAATTCTAAGCCCATTTATTTCCTTCTTGCAGGTTCTGGATCAAGTAGGAGCACACCGAATTCACACCCTGGTCATCCTTCCATCATTTCTTTAGACAATGTCTGGTACCCTATTCTTTATGCTCATTTACTCATGTATGTCTGTATTCAACCTTATCTTTCTAGGAGTTGGCTATGCTCACAGCCCGTGTGAGCCCAGATGTTTTATTTTTCACTCCTTTCTTTGTACAGTACATACAAGATTTTTAACATATATATACATATGCTTCACATATATATACAAGCTTTTCAACATATATATTAATATTAGGGAAAAGAATTCACCTTCATTTCATCCCTATTCTAGAGAAGGATGGAATTTAAAACTTTATGCTATATCCCTAAACATGCTCGAAGCTATGAGCTTGGACTCTATTATTTCATACTGTTTTGGTCTCAAAGAGGGCTCAATTTTGGTTATGCCACCATTGCTATTGTATTTGGGATGTTTCCTCTGCTGGACTGAGCTTTGTGGATGGATCTTTGATGATGGAAAGTGTACAAAAGAAGAGATAGGTGTTTATCTAACTCTTTGATCATTCCATTTGCTTCATGTGATCTTGAAGCATCATTATCTACTTGCTATGATGACCTAGGGAATCAATGATTAACTATTACTTGTTTTTAATTCATCACATGATTGACTATTGGGCTAGGGCATCATTATTTGCTTCCATTGATGATTATTTACTATACTTGATTGCTCAAAGCCGTGGGCTTGTGACTGTTTCTTCCTTCTATATATATCATTACTTGATTTGATTTGGTTATTGACACAACATTATAATGCTCACTATTGTATTTTACTTGTTTGGATATTTGAGGACCCGTGTTTAACACTAGGGAATTATTGTTGGATCCTTCCATTTTTATTATCTACTTGATGTGATGACCTAGGGCATCAATGATTAATTATTACTTGTTTTCGATTCATCACATGATTGACTATGGGGCTAGGGCATCATTATTTGCTTCCATTGATGATTATTTACTGTACTTGATTTCTCAAGGCCACGAGCCTGTGACTGTTTCTTCCTTCTTTATATATCATTGCTTGATTTGATTTGGTTATTGACACAACAATATATTTCTCACTACTATATTTTACTTATTTGGATCTTTGAGGACCCATGTTTAACACTATGACATTATTGACTAATCCTTGCATTTTTATTATTTGCTTGCTGTGACAACCCAGGGCATCAATGATTAACTATTACTTGTTTTAAATTCATCGCATGATTGACTATCGAGCTAGGATACCATTATTTGATTTCATTGATGATTATTTACTGTACTTAATTGCTCAAGGCCGTGGGCCTACGACTGTTTCTTCCTTCTATATATATCATTGCTTGATTTGATTTGGTTATTGACACAACATTATAATGCTCACTGCTATATTTTACTTCTTTGGATCTTTGAGGACCCGTGTTTAACACTAGGGCATTATTGTTGGATCCTTGTATTTTTATTATCTGCTTCTTGTGATGACCTAGGGAATCAATGATTAACTATTACTTATTTTTAATTCATCACATGATTGACTATCAGTCTAGGCCATCATTATTTGCTTCTATTGATGATTATTTACTGTACTTGATTGCTCAAGGCTGTGAGCCTATGACTGTTTCTTCCTTTTATATATATCATTGCTTGATTTGCTTTAGTTGTTGACACAACATTATAATGCTCACTGCTATATTTTACTTGTTTGGATCTTTGAGGACCCATGTTTAACACTAGGGCATTATTGCTGGATCCTTGCATTTTTATTTATTGCTTGTTGTGATGACCTAGGGCATCAATGATTAACTATTACTTGTTTTCAACTCATCACATGATTGACTATCGGGCTAGGGTATCATTATTTACTTCCATTGATGATTATTTACTATACTTGATTGCTCAAGGCCGTGGGCCTGTGACTGTTTCTTCCTTCTGTATATATCATTGCTTGATTTGATCTAGTTATTGAAACAACATTATGATGCTCACTGCTGTATTTTACTTATTTGGATCTTTGAGGACCCATGTTTAACAGTAGGGTATTATTGATGGATCCTTGTATTTTTATTTACTATTGGATCTCATGAAGCTAGGGCTTTAAGGATTTACTAATTGCATGATCATTTGATGGAATTCTTATTGTTTGACTATTCCTTCTTGGATAACTATCTTGAAGATCTTCCAAGGCCTGTGCTTGCATCACTGTTGGTATTTATTAAATCGGATATATTTGATGATGCTTTTGTATGATTGTTTTAATGATGTCTCTTGATGTTCAGTGTTGTAAATAAAGGAGTCAACAAATTTTGAAATTGAACTTTTGAACATTTGGGAGTTAATTCCATGGGAACAATATCTGTCTCTCCTCCATGGGATTAACCTAAGATAAAGGGAATGGTAAAATTAAGTTGGGGATTTATTGTTTGAACATGCGATGAATTGAAAACAAGTAATAGTTAATCATTAATTCCCTAGGTCATCACAACAAGAAGATAATGATGCCTACATGTTTGATTATGACTGCATCACCTTGTGTCTGAACACCATGACCTTATGATATGTTCTAAACTATTATTGTGGATGCGTCATTTAGAAATGATGCCATACAAACATCAAATGAAATAAAAACATTTGATGTTTCTGTTGCATTGTTTGGATGATGCATCCACAGTACTGACCACGCTCTTGCACCACTGTGACTTATGTAGGTCCACTTGATGTTTTCCATGATGGTATCTTCTTCCTCCTATAGCATCTTTTTGAGTGCACATGTCTTGTAGCATGGTTTCTTTCTAGAAATGTATGGCTTGATTATGCACATTCATGACTGTAGATGTTGATATGTAATAGGATATCATGCATTGCTTAGATGCCTTGGATCTAACCCCATTTCTTTCCTTCTTGCAGGTTCTGGATCAAGTAGGAGCACACTGGATTCACACCTTGGTCACCCTTCAATCATCTCTTCAAGAAATATTTAGTACCCTGTTGTTTATGCTCATTTACTCATGTATGTTGACTTGTGTTATATAGAAGTCATGACCATACCTATATGAATCTTCACCTACACACTAAAAATTAATCAGAGATCTTATACATTCTACAATGAATGGAATCACATGGTAATATAAAATATGCATATAAGGAATGCACAATAAAACACAACAGGAAGTAGTTTGTGATAGGAGATTAATGGTATTATGAAGGATAATTAGGAGCTATGAAAAGGAGCTCATGGTAATGTAGTGAAGAGTAAGAGATTGTGAAAGGAGGTTTACTCTCTTGTAACAAAACTAGGTAATAGCAACAAACTAGGTGGAATGTCAGAACCACCTTGAATCTTCTTCACATGAACCTTTGAATGGGTAACTATCTTTCCCTCACCTTTATCACTTCCCCATGACTTCCCTTGCAACTGTATTGTAAGTTGTGGATTCTCTTGTTAGCAGTATCCAGAAGAAGGTCATTAAAGGAAATAATAGGTCCTTAGGAGGTGATCCATGAAGGATATCAATTTGTGGTAATACTTCTTCCATGATAGTACCAACATCTTGCACTGGTTCTTGACGATGAGAGATTTTCATTTTTTCATTAAGCTCTTCCATTTTTAGAAGATGAGGAGGAGTAAAGTTTTCATTACTTGTTTTTCTATATCTTCTTGAGGGTTTTTAGTATCTTCTACAACATGCTGTAATGGTTGTAAAAATTATGATAATATGTTTTTAAATTAATCCCAATTATGATAATATGTTTTTAATTTATCCCTTTTATTTATTGTTACAGAGGACCCACCTTTGCAAAGGACAGTGAGATCACGTGCACATGTGAGAAGAAAGGACAATGATGAGATGGATATGCCTCTACAACAATTTAGGCAAGCAGAAAAAAAAGAAAAAGTCAAAAAAGAAATGATTCTCATTTATGCAACAAAATGTTGTCACACTTCTATGAATCCTTACATGCAAGAAAACTCAAGAATGAGCCCTCACAAATCGATCCATAGCTCTCTATGCATGGAGTTGCAAGATTTGTAAAATTGCTCTCAGCTAGAGTTATAAACTCATGACCTTGCTAGTCAACCATACAATGAGAGATTCCAAATGAATGCAATGCTATGCCAATCTATATGAGAATGCAAATTAATCTTATGAGAATGAAGATGCAATTAAGTTATGAAAATGGAAATGAAAGAGTTACAAACCCTCTAATTAAACTATGTGAGATTAATCTAAAACATGAAAGGAAGTGATACCATGATGATGCAACTATGATGCAAGCTAGGATGTGATGTAGATGCAAGATGAATGCCAATGATGCTCCAAATCTTCAAAACTTGATGCAAGAATATCTCCAAAAGCTTCAATGACTTAGAAAACATGTAGCATAATAATTCAAGTATGTATGGTGTATACAAATGAGGAAGAGAGCTCTTCTTTTATAGGAAGTGAAAAATAATGGACCATGGAGATTAAGAGGCAAAAGACTTAATCAACGATGGAGAAAAAAAGAAGCTTGATCCTTGTGCACAAATATCCTCCAATAGGAAAATTAGAAGCATTTACTTTATGTTGAGCATTTACTTTATGTCCATGTGAGACAAAAAGTGCTTTTCTTTTATTTTTCTTTATAAATAAGAATTAAATATTTTATTTGTGCAACAAGGATAAGAAGAAAAGTGGAGATTTTTTATTTAAATAAAAGGGGAGGAAATTCCTTTTAATTAAATAAAGGCTTAGGATAAAGTGATTTTATTATTTAATTAAAAGAAATTTTTAATTAATTAAAAGAGAGCATGTTCTCTTAATTAAATAAGATTTTTATTTTTATTTTTTTTAAATTAAATAAGGCTCAAACCTTAGGAAATATTGAATTGATTATGATTTGATCAAGGAAATTGATATAATTGATATTGTTAATTTTTGAAAATATTGATTCAGGGATTTGACAAATTGTAGAAATGGGGCCCAAAGTCTAGGCGACCAATTTAGGGTGCATACATTTTCCCCTCTTTGACTAATGCATGATCGATCTGGGAACACATGTAGTCAAAGAATGAAGTTGCAATGTGAGATCGATCTGGGATCACAAAACAACCCAGATGTGTGTTCATTTTGGGAACACATCAGGACAAAGATAAGCAAAAGACAAGACCAACACCATCGCTGCTAGGTGCAAATCAAGCCTTAGACAAAACTATCACCGTCGCTGCTAGGCAATAATCAAGTCTTAAAAAAATAGGAGATAAAAATTGAAAGACAAAATCACCACCGTCGCTGCTTGGTGATAATCAAGTCTAAAAATAAGAATCTCAAGCTAAGCTGAATGATAAAGCTGAATCAAAGATTAAAGCTGATAGGTACTGCCCCCTCGGAATCAAAATTGAAATTAGGTAGAGGAGAACAACAAACTGATAAACTTGATCAAGTCACAATAAATCATAATCGAAGGATGGAGCATGATAGGATAACCATCAAACAGTGAAGATATGCCCCAGGTTGACGAGGTTTGACTGAAAAAGATATAGAATAAAGATGAAGTCAAACCTCAGAGAGAGGAAGCGAAAAGGGTGAATGAAAGACTAGAAGTTTGGAAGACATGGAAATGAAGAAATTCCATCAAAGATTGAAGAATTATGCCTCAAATGGTTAGTCAACGCGACTCAAATTTTGGTTTCGAGTCTGAAATGGATAGAAAATGATGGGATATGAAAGACCAGAAATGAAAGATATGATCAAGAAGAATCAGAAAATGAGCACAGTTGACCAACTAGTCCGTAGATGATAAAAAGGAGAGCTATCTACATATGCAAGATGCAAAAACTAAACTATGATGAACCTAAAAATGCAAGCTACTATGAAAGTGGTTGACTTGCAAGGTCACAATGCCTATAGACATCTAATTATCATCATCGAGCATTATTGGTAGTGTCGCAAGATCATACAATGCACACTAGCATAACTATGTGGATATGAATATGATCTTTATTAGATAGAAATGTGGAAATCTCACCTAGGCATCAAAGACATATAGGTCAAGATGACTAGTGTAGTGAGATTACCTAAGTTTGATATGGCAAGATTATGCTTGTATCAAGACACATGAAATTTAGGATAACTAGAAGCATGCACTCACAAACTAGTCAAGGATAATACATTGTCAATCCATAGTGTCAAGTAAGACCAGCATAAATGCTCATGATAGTTAGGATCAACAAAATATACCCACAAGAAGATAAAGAAATAAAACATGTTCTCATACCCTCAGTCTTCTAGCTATGCATCATCGAAAACTTCTCAGGGAGAGGCCACTCATCAAAGAAATCCTCATAGACAGCACACAAAGAAAAATAAAGTCAACATATCTCAACGAGTTGATTGTTTAAGTGCATGTGTGTTGGTCATAGAGTCAAACTTTGGTTATCGCATCTACAAATGAGAAATATCGCATCACACTTAGACTATTGGGTAAGACATCTGATAAGTGTTAAAAAATACTCGACGCAGGGGTAGTGTTGAAAAACACAGTTTGGGGTGGTGTTGAAAAACACCTGTTATGAAATCCCCCAAGAGACAAATGCACTTAAAGGACCAATGCTAATAGGTATGCCCCTTAGACAAAGACAAAGACCAATTCCAGACCAAGGTAACAAGGTTAAGGCATGATGGAAAGTGGCTAAGTGTCGAGGATGCATGCTAACAAATAGGGGTGCAAAGGCCTCAAGTAGCGCCTGTTTCTAGGTTTTCACCACTTGGATTTATTGCAATTTTTTCTTTCTTTTTATTTTTTTTTATTTTTGCTACCAAGGCGCCTGTTTCTAGGTTTTCACCAAGGCACTTTTTCTTTTTTTTTTCTTTTTTTTTCTTTTTTTTTGTATTTTTTCAAGATTGTATATGCTTTTTAGGATTTTTTCAGCATCATATATGAATTTTTTTGGTATTTTTTCAAGATCAATAAAATATATACAAAGGATGCCACTAGACAGAAATGGGCATCAAACTTCCAAGCAAGATCACATTGTGTAGTCCCAATAGCTATCAATGTGAGGCACAAGATGGATGAGCAAGCTGGTGAATGAGACAGAGGAAAGGAGAATGAAGGTGAACAGAGGGAAGAAATCCTCAAGAGTACCCAAGCACATGTAAAGCACATTTGGACAAGTAATGAAAGGCTAGCATGGGATAAGTCACAAAAGCGCACTGCAAAAGAAGGGAGGATGCAGTCCAAAGGAGTAGACATGTCAAGAGGCTTCATAGCATCGTGTTTACTCTTTTGATTAGATCAAGACCAAGGGGGAAAAAGATAGCGAAAGGCTAGAATGAATGAAGGGAAAATGAATATGAAGGCTAAAAAGGAATGGAATGAAAGCAAGATCATCATAAGATAGCTCACAAGATAGCCAAATATTCGTGTATAGGTCAACATTGTCAAGACCAAAGAGAGAAGATGGAATGGATGAAAAATGTAGAAGAACTATGCATGATGCCTGATTGTCAGGTTTTCATCACGATACTTATCCAAGGTGCCACAAGGGAGTGGTTTTCACCATAGGATGAATTTATTTCTCTTTACTTTTGCTACCAAGGTGCCTGTTTCTAGGTTTTCACCATGGCACATTTTCAATTATTATTATTATTATTTTTCATTATTTTTCATTTTTTGAATTTTTATAATTTTTTGGAAGAAGGAAAGCTTTTTAGATAGTGCTCCTTGAAAGGATAAACCATGATATGCCAAGGATTCAAAATGATATGCTCAAAGATGCTAATAGGGAAAGGGAGATGGAAGAGAGAAAATGGAGGATAAGGTTTTATGTAAAGAGAGTGAGGTTGGAAGATATGAAGAATAGGCAAATGAGGAAAAAGGATAGAAGGTAGAAGGATAATGAATGGAAGGATTGTGAAAGGGTAGATGGGAAGGAAGGCAAGATCAACATCAACACACACCTTGAAGGGTGGTGAGAGGATGGAGGAAACTTGAATGAAGGAATACGAGAAGAAATTCAAGATGTGAATGAAGAAATTCATGAAGAAATATGGTGAATGTTTAGGAGAGGTTGCGGTTCAGGCACATAGAATTGAAGAATATTTTTGGAAGGAGATGAAGTGGAAGCCTTTGAAAGCTTGAATGTCAACTTCACTTGTTGTTTAATATTAGACTCTTTTAAGAGAGACTTTGGAATCCATATAGCCTTAGGCTTTTTATTTCCTTTGGATGATTTAGAGATAATATCTTGAATGATGGATTTTGGAACCCATACTTGTCTTGTAGTTTTCTTCTTAGATATCTCTTTTGACTTTATGCCCCCATGTCGATTAGAGGAGACATGGTGATCTTCTTTTTTTGATAGATTCTTGTATTGCTTCTTTTTCTTGTATTGAACATTCAAGTTACTTCCAAAAGACTTGGGACTTGTGAAAGAAGGAGGATAATATGACTGGTTTAGATAGGTGGGTGGATGGAAATGATTCAAGGGTGTGCATCTATGTTGATCTTGAGGAAAGATAGGAGATGGAGGGATGTAAGGACCCAAGATGGATGACAAATTAGGAGAATTAGGAGAGGAAAGTGAAGGGACATAAGGGCCCAAGATGGAAGGAAGACATGAAGCCCTTAGTATTGGTGGAGGAGGTCCAAGGATGAACGTGGAAGATGCAAAAGGATAATCATTAAGTTCATCAGCATCTATATGACATCCAAGGACATCAACATCTTTAGAGTGAGCATTAGGATTTTCAATAGGATTATGCACATCTTGAATAGGAGCAACTTCATTGATAGAATCGTTCAAAGCTTGAGAAGATTTAGGAAGAGAAGAAAGTGGAAGTGAGCATGGAGTGGTAGAACAAGAAGATGGAAGACTTCAATCTTGACAAGGATCTTTAGATAGCATAAGCATATCATCTTTCGTTTGATTTTCAATAGGCTTAACATCAGAAGTAGCAACACCATTTTTAATAACCTTAATGGAAGTATCATCTTTGGAAAGCGCAAGTGTGGTAAGGTTATTTTGATTATCAATAAGCTCAATAGTGTAAGTAGTAACTTGATCTTGCTTAGGAGATGGTGGAATAGATGAGGAAGGTCGTAAAGGATCGAAAGAACCATGAAACAAATGAGAGATATCGTGAAAAGAATTGGATGACATGGAAGGTTCTTGATCTTGATCTTTCTTTATATTCTTTTCTTTATCATTTTTAGAGTTCTCTTGACATGGAGCCACTTTTAAGGACAAGGAAGCAGGTTGGAATTGTATGGAAGACTTTGGAGGAGATGGTGAAGGACTAACTGAAGTAGGCATTATAATGCATAAAGGCTTAGGCTCTTTAGGTTTAGCATTATTGAAAGTATTTTCAGCCAAATGAAGGTTAGCTTGAGTTTCTTTAAGAGGTAGCCCTTGAGGATAACTATAGGGAATCTCATGAAAAGCATTAGGACTTCTGTTGGATGAAGGATTTGTGATAGATTTGGAAGACTCAGAAGCTTTAGGAAATGTATAGGCATTGAAGGAAGTAGAGGATGGAAGGGAACCATCACAAGACAAAGGTTCAACATTAACATGATCTTGCTTGAGAGTGTCATCTTTATTTTCAGCATGAATGTTCTTAGAGGAAGGATTCTTATAATATTTGCATTTCAAATCAGCACGGTGCATTTTATATTCCTCAATAGTAGTAGCTGGATCATAATCAAGGTATTGTTCACAAAACTCATCAAAGTTTCTTTCAAAATCTGAATCATACGGATCACCATCACGATCTTTCCAATATGAGGACCCATTTCCAGTAAGCACAAGGACACAACTAGGAGGACTTTTAGGAATAGAGGTGTCATAGGTATCAGTACATTGTCCATCATCATAGTCATCATAGTCATCATAGGTGGGTGCGTCACTCTTCATGGAAGAGGTATCATAAGGACTATCACATTGCTCTTTATGGTATGTCTTGTGAAGAGAAGTAAGACTCTTTGAAGAAGTAGAAGAAGAATGAGATCGTGAAAAGAGGAAGGTGAAGACCTAGTGGAAGAAGAATACTTGGATGATGAGGAATTTGAATGATGTTTAGAAGAGTCATGATAAGATTTGGAAGATGAAGAATGAAAAGTGTTTAGAAGAATCATGATAAGACTTAGAAGATGAAGAATGAGAATGATGTCTGGAAGAGTCATGATAAGACTTGGAAGGTGAAGAAGAATGAGAAGATTTAGATGATGAAGAATGTTTGGAAGAAGAAAATCATGATATGATCATGTTTATGATTCTAGCAAAGGTATCTGATTTAATCATCTTTTCTTTTATTTTTGCTATAAATTCATCACTCATGAGAATTTTGGAGGAACAACACTTTTTGAATATGTCAATGAGCTCAAGATCATCTATTCTTAATAAAGGTTCCAAAATTAGATAGTCAAGATTCATGGTTATAGAAGAGGAGGAATCAAGCATGAAAGAAATGAATAGATGAATAGAATAAGGTAGACTAGATAGTAAGAGGAAAAGAATAATAATAAGAAGAAGAAGAATTTCCCATGGGAATAGAAGACTTTAGAAGAACATGGGAAATGGAGAAGGAAGAAGAAGATTAAGATTCACTTTATGCAATTGAAACCATAACGTTCATTGAGATGTTGAGCAACATGACAGCACCTAGGATCTAAGATTTGGACTGACCAAGGAAGACCAAGCTTCTAAGGAGAACTCACTACAGCAGGACGGAATTCAATTTCAATATTCCAAATAGATCTTTCAAAAGATTTCGCAATGATGATCAAGCACATAGAACAACAACCAGGGAGTTCAAGCAAATATTCTTCAAGCAATGAGCAAGGGGCAAAACAACCTTGCGCATGAACAAGTATAGTGACTTAGTATGCTACTCCTTAAAGATTCTACTTGTGTATGTTCTTGAAAATATTTTAGCAGGCACATAGAACACAAAAACACCTTATCAAGTTGTCTACAAGGATATACATGGCTTTCTAAAAGGAGTTCTCGATATACGCAAGGTACATGAGGCCCAAATTCGTAGATGAGAAGAATCCAAAATCACACAGCCGGGGGAGACGGTAACCCAAATCTTCTCCTTCACTTCTCAAAGGTATAAAGTTCTTTGAGGCTTAGCCAAGAGTGATATCAAACTCAATTCCCAAGAGAGGTGTCTTTGGATTCACCTCCTGATATTTATACTCCATCGAAACACATGAGTTAAGGTCATCCCTTGAGGTGGTGTGTCCCCAAGCAGGCCTTCTAGAAATAAAAACTAAGTAATTCACTATCAAAAGTATTTATAGCACTAAAGGTGGAACACTTAACTCTTCAAGTAAATGTGAAGTGAGTCCAAAAGTGGAACATTTAACCCTTTAAGATAATGTGAAGTGAGTCCAAAAGTGGAACATTTAACCCTTCAAGAGAATGTGAAGTGAGTCCAAAAAAGTGGAACACTTAACCCTTCACACAAACTCAAAGTAAGTCCAAAAGTGGAACATTTAACTCTTCACATCAACTCAAAGTGAGTCCACACTTTAGAAAACAAGTGAGTTCCAAAAAGCACAAAAGGGTTGCCTAGTGGAGCAATTAACGCTTCTTTCCTGTAGACCCCTCCCCTTTAATGTGGCGTTGATCTTGCAACCACGGGGTGGAAATGAGGGGCCAGTGGATTAGCGAGTCTAATAACCCAAGATAGCAATCTAGATCAATCACAAGTAATCTAAAGTTGCTTATCAATACTACTCACAAATGACAAAGGGTTGAATCAATGGAATATTTAACTTTCCAAGTAAACATAGAGTGAGTCCACAAAGTGGTGCATTTAACTCCCTATGTAAACAAGGAATGAATCCATGCTCTCAATCACTCAATGAGATATTTGATATTGGAACCAAGAATTACTTAAGGTTTAAACACAAGCATTCACTTACACAAACTTGTAGGAAATCAAATCTATGTTCATTCATTTCCCATTAAGAGCATCAATTGAAATGTGTTCTATGAAAGCATGTAAACACTCAAGCCAAACACATGAGAGGTTAAATTTTAATCCCAAAATCTAAATGTTGTAGAGATGGAACAAAGTACCTCAAGTCCAACGCTTTGTTTTAAATATTTTTCATGAAAGCAAGAGCACCTTCAAATGAACAAGACAAGAAAACAAACAAACAAGATATGTAATGTATATCCAACTTATGCAAACCCTAGGGTTAGATCTGAAAATCAATTATTAGGAGCAATAATAACCAGCAAATAATCCAAATGATAACTCATATCATGCAATGAACAATGAAAAATAAGTGCATACCCATCACAAAATTTTATTTTTTTTGCATTTGACTTAGTCAACAAGATCTGATTTTTACCACATGAATTCGGACCCTAAATCCAAAATGAAAAAAAGAGACCTCTATCAAAAAATAGAGAGCTTTCCAAAAATGTAAAATTTTTAGAAAAATCTCTTCATTTGTGCCCTAGAGACCCATTTTACCAAAATAGACCAATTTTTATAAATTGACCAAATGAGCTATGATATGATTTCTAAATTAAAAACAAAGTGAATGGACCCCTAGTAGAATTCCAAGACCTTTCCAGAAATGTAAAAATTTCTGAAAAATACGATGATTTGAGCCAAAAATTGATTTTTTATGAAAAATGAAGAAAAAATCATAAAAAATACAAATCACCTCTGAAAATGTTTTTGGAGCTTCTTTGATATGTCGCCAACCTAAAAAAAAAATTTCAGACCAAAATAACAAGCCTTTTGGGAGATATGATCAAATCTTTCAAATTTAGAGTTTTTCGTCTCCAAACAAATCTGCACAAGGGTTAGCTCCAAAAATAATCAAAACCAGCATGTAAAAAGTGGGTTGCCCCACGGTGGGTGCCAAAAATGTGTGTTAAATTATTGTCACACTTCTATGAATCCTTACATACAAGAAAACTCAAGAATGAGCCCTCACAAATCGATTCATTACTCTTTATGCATGGAGTTGCAAGATTTGTAAAATTGCTCTCAGCTAGAGTTATAAACTCATGACCTTGCTAGTCAACCATACAATGAGAGATTCCAAATGAATGCAATGCTATGCCAATCTATATGAGAATGCAAATTAATCTTATGAGAATGAAGATGCAATTAAGCTATGAAAATGGAAATGAAAGAGTTACAAACCCTCTAATTAAACTATGTGAGATTAATCTAAAACATGAAAAGAAATGATACCATGATGATGCAACTATGATGCAAGCTAGGATGTGATGTAGATGCAAGATGAATGCCAATGATGCTCCAAATCTTCAAAATTTGATGCAAGAATATCTCCAAAAGCTTCAATGACTTAGAAAACATGTAGCATAATAATTCAAGTATGTATGGTGTATGCAAATGAGGAAGAGGGCTCTTCTTTTATAGGAAGTGAAAAATAATGGACCATGGAGATTAAGAGGCAAAAGACTTAATCAACGATGGAGAAAAAAAGAAGCTTGATCCTTGTGCACAAATATCCTCCAATAGGAAAATTAGAAGCATTTACTTTATGTTGAGCATTTACTTTATGTCCATGTGAGACAAAAAGTGCTTTTCTTTTATTTTTTATTTTATTTTTTTTATAAATAAGAATTAAATATTTTATTTGTGCAACAAGGATAAGAAAAAAAGTGGAGATTTTTTATTTAAATAAAAGAGGAGGAAATTCCTTTTAATTAAATAAAGGCTTAGGATAAAGTGATTTTATTATTTAATTAAAAGAGATTTTTAATTAATTAAAAGAGAGCATGTTCTCTTAATTAAATAAGATTTTTATTTTTATTTCTTTTAAATTAAATAAGGCTCAAACCTTAGGAAATATTGAATTGATTATGATTTGATCAAGGAAATTGATATAATTGATATTGATGATTTTTGAAAATATTGATTCGGGGATTTGACAAATTGTAGAAATGGGGCCCAAAGTCTAGGCGACCATTTTAGGGTGCATACAGTTCAGACATCAATTTCTAAGTTTCTGGCACCCCTAGAACTCCTATTGCAGAATTTGACAAAGTTAGGGTCTGAGGTCAAAGTTGACCTCGACCTCGACTAGGTCAAGGTTGACCTTGACCCTGACCAGGTCAGGGTCGACCTCGACCTTGCCCTCTTCCCACCAAGATTTCAAAGTTTCATTTGCCGGTAATTTATCTTTCGGGATAATTATTTTCCGCTTCCAGGTCGGCTATTTTGGGCTCCGAAATGGTGAATCCTTTAATGGTATTTAATCAAGGTATATTTTTTAAAGGTGAGGACCTAATTAGGATTTAATTCTTCAAGGTGGCCCATCTAGAGGAGTGTGCCCTAGATCACTATAAAAGGAGGCCTTCCTCTCTCATTTTCACATCAAGTTTTCATGCTCAAGCTCTCAAGCTCTCAAGGTGATCAAGCAAGCATTCATTCAAGCATTCAAGTCTTCTTCTTCATCCAATTTCTCCATTTAAGATCAAGGATTTAAAGCATTCAAGCTATTGAAGGGATTTGGCTCAAGCATTCAAGATCTATCATTCAAACCCTAGATCTAGCCACCATGGTGGTGCGATCTTCCTTCAAAGATCCTTTGTTCATCTTCAAGATCCATATCATTGTTTCCTCAAGGTGGATTTCAAGCATACAATCATGGAGGTTTGATTATGTTCAAGCTTTCATATCAATATATTTGATTACATTCCAAATACATTAGCATATCTATTGAATTGCATAGCTTCATTGTTAGATTCATTTCTACTACTTGCTAGCATTCTTCTATTTCAATTTCAATATTAAGGTTGATTCCAAACTGGGGTTTGCCCAAGGCAAACCCCCCAAACAAACAACAAAACCATTTTTCTTGCAGGCACAGGTGTGGAATCTTGGATCTAAGAGCGAATTTGGATACCCTTTTCGGCAATCTTTTAGGATTTGCAAACATAATTGAAATCAGACTCAAATAAATAATGTGGTCTTTGACCTTTTAAAAGGTCAAAGTCGATCTGTGTGAATTTGGAGAAAAAATTTCTGGGTTTTGTCCGCCTCGACATTTCCAATCTAGAATAGGTGACAAAATCTTCAGAAAGTTCATACAGAAGCCAGAATTCAGCATTTTCCAAATCTACCCTAATTCAAGGTTAGTATTTGCACTTTAATTATTTCAAATTTCAAGCCTAATCCAACTATAGGGAAGCATAGGGTTTCTCTCTCTTTTTCATATTCTTCATAGATTGATTCAATTGTGTATTAACCTCTTGGTTGATCAAATTGGATCTCTCCTTTGGGAATTTGGATTTAGGAGTAAATCTTACATTTTCCCACACACTTACACAAATAGAGGTGATTCCAAATTACATCTATTCATTTTGGTGAACCTGACTAGCTTACTCTCTTTCTTTTTGGTGTTAGATTTACATTTTGCTCTTGCATCTATACTTCAAAAATTCAAAAAAATCTATATAGTGAATAAAATACAAAAACATATTTCTTGCATTTTTATTTATCATGAAGATTGTTAAGATGTTTTGGTTCATAATCATGTTTGTTATTACTCTTCTTCTAGCATCTATTTATAATACATATGATGTTTATGAGGGTATTATTCATTTCCTAACATTGATGACCCTTCACTTTGCTCTTGCTTATGCTTTTGTGAAGTTGACTGATACTAGTCTACCTACATTTAAAACTTTTCTTAGGGATTTATGTGGTAGCCTTATTCATCTTTTGGATTATGTGAAGAATTTGGTAGATGATATACCATCTCCTAATCTTCCTAATCTTCCTAATCTTCATCCTACTCTTCATCCTAATCTTCCTATTCCGATACCTGATTCTCCAGCTATTAATCCTTGCTCTTCCCGTACTTATGATGGGATTCAAGCTATAGTGTAGGATGCGGATGTGCAAGATTTCTTTGATTTACCTTCTCCTCCTAATCATGATGATCTTAAAGGAAAGGGTAAAGAAACTTCTTCCAAACCTGTTATCCCACCTTATATGACCTTTAGTCATGAACATGATAAACAATCACCTCCTGTAGAAGCTTTGCATGATATGTACACTACTGGATATAATATGGTGACTAAACAAGGGTATAACGGTTTAGGGTTAGGAGTTAATGAGCATGGTATTAAGTTTCCCATTAACATACCTCCTAAATCAGATAAGAGTGGTCTCGGAACTTCTAAATCTCAAGTCAAGTTAAGTGGTGTGGATTTTCATCCTCCCCTTAACGCTCATCTCTCTACACCTCTAATGGATAATCCTAACACTCGTCAAGAAATTGCTAAGACAGTATATGTGGAGCTAATGAATTCTAAGAAGGAAAGATTTAGACCTATGCCTATTGAGGCTTTGTACAAATTTAAATTTCCTTTCCACTATCGTAATACTCATTTGCTTGCCAATTGTAACCACTTCAAATTATATGTTGGGGATAGGGCTACACGAGGAATTATACCTTTTTCTCGCTCAGTCTTACAACTTTTTCATAATTTTGATATAGGGGATTCCCCTCCATTAGAGATTGAGTAAATGTTCCTATCCTCTTGTCTCATGATTGGGGGGCAAGAGGCATAATTTTATCCAGTATTTTTGGATCCATTAGGTCTTTTTATTAAGATTTAATTGGTATTCTTCATGTTTCCTTCTTCCATAATCTTACATGATGTTTTTATCCATTCCTAGGAATTATATTTTCTTCTTAGGAAATCTTTTCTAGGACATGTGTTTTGTAAAAATATCCCTTGTCTTTCATCCCTCGGGGGGGGGTGGGGGGCAAGGTTATTCCTTCTCTTTTTCTAAGGGAACTTCTTTCCTTAGCTTAGTGGTATTTGTTTATATTGCAATATTATTTCATCATATTGATAGATATTTTGACTATGGATAACCTTCTTACATGAGAAGTTGTTGTCCTAGGTCATCACTTCTTCTCTATGTTGAAAATTATGTTCTTTATAAACTCTCACCCTTGCTTTAGTGTTAGAGTTGTTTCCCTCATTCCAATGATTCCTCTTGCTCTTCTTCACCGGGGGCTTGATGATTGAATCTTTGTTCCCGCCTTTTGAAAAATGATATCTTATCTAAATGTACTCTTCTTTGATGGAGGTCTTGGTGATAAGATCTTTTTCATTGAGGGTCCTTTTTCATAAGTGACATATCCTTCTCATGATTATTTATACTCTTGGATGTAGGGGTCAATATCTCTTGCTAAGGATATACTATACATTGTTATAAGCATGATATCTCCTTGCTTTGTGAAGTAGGTATCCTCTTCCATCTTTGTTCCTACACTTGGGGGGCAAAGATGCATTATCCTTCTTTTCTATCTTCAAAAATTCAAACATGGAGTCACAAATATGGGTTGTGAGTTTGGTAGAAGTACTTTAGCCTTGGAGGCTTGGTATGCTTTTTTTATCCTATTCAAACCTATGCATTGTTATTTCATCCATTATTCTCTTCTTTTTTAGGGATTCACCTCTTTCCTTGGTTAAGCAGTATCTATCTATTATGTGATATCCAATCATACATGAAAATTATGGTTTGCATTTGCGAACCTATGTCCTTTATGCAAACCTTATTTGTTGTTTGACATTGGATTTCCATGGTCAATACATCTCTCACCTTGGAAAATGAATAGTGTGCTATCTCTCATTAAGGGTTACTTTCTTTTCACTTCTTGCATGATATCTTTTACATTCGTCCCTTCCATGGCCTCATTGGAGTTGTGACCTTCTTGGCTTGGACTGGGTGTTGTCTATGGATATTGTCTTGATGCTGAAGAAGGCTTTATCCTTGTTCTTTCTTTCCTTAACATGACAAAATAGTATGTTTTTTGCCATATTAAGGAGGGGGGCATATGCAGGGTCTCCCTTGTACTATAGTTTTTTTTTATTTTTACATGCTAAATCTTGGAAGGTAATGCACATAAGTTGCTAAATCTTGAAAAGACACGCATTCATATGCTAAATCTTCCGAAGGTAACACACATAAGTTGCTAAATCCTGAGGAGACATGAATTTTTCAAAATTTTCAATATGCTAAATCCTCTGAAGGTAACGCACATAAGTTGCTAAATCCTGAAGGGACACACATTTCTAGTTTCAAATATGCTAAATCTTGGAAGGTAACACACATAAGTTGCTAAATCCTGAAAAGACACAGACCTATATGCTAAATCTTCCGAAGGTAACGCACATAAGTTGCTAAATCCTGAGGAGACATGCATTTCATATTCATAGTGATACAAGAAGGTGGATCTATGGATATTCTAGAAGCCATCAGAAGACGCATTACAATTGCAAGCATAGTTTATGGGTGAACCTATTGGGCTCTCCCTCTAGGGTGATTCACGGTAATGTAGGCATCTTACCGGGTGAGGTAATCACTTTCTCTTTTCTCTCTTTTCACTTTCATGCTAGTAGGACTGGATCATGAAGCTATGTTGTCTATAGTGTTGCTCTTGTCTTTCTTATGTAATCATTTATGCTTTTATGATAGCTTTCCAAATATGATATTGGTATGAGAAATATTTCTTAGCAAGGTTTCTTATGCTAATTGATTTGGGTTGTTTAGTACTAACCCTTGTTCTTTTGTATTCTCTCATGTATGTATGTTGAGATAGAATCCTTGATCTGGGGGCTTGTGTCTTTAGCTAAGTGTTATTTTATCTCATTTTGAATCCACTGGGATCTCTTCTCTCTTCTCCTTTACCAAGAGTTTGCATTGAATCCATACTCTTGCTAAAGTGGGGGCTTAATGTATCATTTTAAAATGGAAGCACTTCCATGTTAAGATCATTTAGCCCTCTGAGTAAGTGGTTTAGGGTCATGATTGGCATCTTTGCATTCTCCCTTGTCTTCCACTTCTTCTCTGCACTTGATTTCTGCATTCTAGGTGAAATTAGGGTTAAGGTCTTAAGGACTTTCCTAATTTTCCTCTTTCCATGGTTCTATTTTCTAGGTAGGATTTAGAAATGAGACCTCCTAGTCCATCATCACATCATTCTGAGGATATTCTGTCTGTTCCTGACACTGGGTCCTGTTCAAACATCAATTTCTAAGTTTCTGGCACCCCTGGAACTCCTGTTGTAGAATCTGCCAAAGTTAAGGTCTGAGGTCAAAGTTGACCTCGACCCTGACTAGGTCAGGGTCGACCTTGACCTTGACCTCTTCCCGCCAGGATTTCAATGTTTCATTTGCCGGTAATTTATCTTTCAGGATAATTATTTCCCATTTCTAGGTCGGCTGTTTTGGGCTCTGAAATGGTAAATCCTTTAATGGTATTTAATCAAGGTATATTTTCTAAAGGTGAGGACCTAATTGGGATTTAATTCTTCAAGGTGGCCCATCTAGAGGAGTGTGCCCTAGATCACTATAAAAGGAGGCCTTCCTCTCTCATTTTCACATCAAGTTTTCATGCTCAAGCTCTCAAGCTCTCAAGGTGATCAAGAAAGCATTCATTCAAGCATTCAAGTCTTCTTCTTCATCCAAGTTCTCCATTGAAGATCAAGGATTTAAAGCATTCAAGATTTTGAAGGGATTTGGCTCAAGCATTCAAGATCTATCATTCAAACCCTAGATCTAGCTACCATGGTGGTGTGATCTTCCTTCAAAGATCCTTTGTTCATCTTCAAGATCCATATCATTGTTTCCCCAAGGTGGATTTCAAGCATACAATCATGGAGGTTTGATTATGTTCAAGCTTTCATATCAATATATTTGATTACATTCCAAATACATTAGCATATCTATTGAATTGCATAGCTTCATTGTTAGATTCATTTCTACTACTTGCTAGCATTCTCCTATTTCAATTTCAATATTAAGGTTGATTCCAAACCAGGGTTTGACCAAGGCAAACCCCCCAAACAAACAACAAAACCATTTTTATTGCAGGCATAGGTGTGGAATCTTGGATCTGAGAGTGAATTTGGATACCCTTTTTGGCAATCTTTCAGGTTCTTTGAACAGAATTGGAATCGGACTTGAAATAAATAATGTGGTCTTTGACCTTTAAAAAGGTCAAAGTCGACCTGTGTGAATTTGGAGAAAAGATTTATGGGTTTTGTCTGCCTCGGCATTTCCAGTCCAAAACAGGTGATGGAATCTTCAGAAAGTTCATACAGAAGCTAGAATTCAACATTTTCCAGATCTGCCCTAATTCAAGGTTAGTATTTGCACTTCAATTATTTCAGATTTCAAGCCTAATCCAACTATAGGGAAGCATAGGGTTTCTCTCTCTTTTTCATATTCTTCATAGATTGATTCAATTGTGTATTAACCTCTTGGTTGATCAAATTGGATCTCTCCTTTGGGAATTTGGATTTAGGAGTAAATCTTACATTTTCCCCACACACTTACACAAATAGAGGTGATTCCAAATTACATCTATTCAGAAAGAAAATCAATAATTTTTATTTGCTGGCTTGTTGAGGACATTCTCTCACCCATAGCTATGAGAGTTCTAATGTTCACGATGGTCTATAAATTACAAACTTATAGACCTATTAAAAAAATGTAAACGTGGTGCATTTTTTTAGCTCCACCTATTGTCCATGCATATTCTATGCAGTTGCACGTGCATTCTTGATTCATAGTGGAAGAATCTTATTTTGGATGCGAGGGAGAGAAGCCAAAGACATAAAGAACATGCACCAAAAGATGGGAAAATAATGTCACTTTGTTGGTCTAGAAACTTTTTTAATAAGAAGTTTTTTTCCTTTATTAATTTCATATGGCTTCATAAAACATGAACAACATCATAAAAAAATAGAAATGGCCTTGAATGTGTGCAAGTATCTTAGCCGATCAACCATATTTAGATGTATGCTTCATGAGGACAACAAGCTCCTAGTAGTATCCTACTTAATGGATCATATGTATGAGTATGGATGACCGAATAGGGTGATTGTATAATTGTTTCATGGTAAAGTATTCTTTCCATATCTTCGCATTCCAAAACTTACTTTCATTTGAATTTGTGAATATCTAATTGTGTTCCAATTAAATAGGTTGAAGATGTAAAACACTATGCACCAACCAAACTAGTTCTTTACTTTACTAGAGCCACAAATATTCTTTACATTGTTGGAGGTCATGTGGTTACAGTGTAATTTCTTCAACACTTATCAACATTCCGCTATTTTCATTTTGTGGATTATTCATATTCATTGTAAGATGCTTGTTATAAATAAGACTCACTGCCAATACAGTAAGGCTCACTATCGATACAATAAGGCTCACTGCCAAAAAATATGAAAAGAGATAGAATCCACCAATGAGATCAACACACTCCCACACATGACCACAAATCTCCTAAAATATATTTACAATCACTTTGCATATCACCATGCATGATTCTCATATATCACACTAAAGATAACATGAACAACTCCAATCCTCTCTCTACTTATACATCTTGATGAGATCCACTAGGTTAGCCAACCTTTGTAATACTCCTCCATCTCTCTTCATGTTATGACCTATTTTAATCCCATTTTGGATGTGATGCAGATTTATATTTTTGTGTGTATGGTTGCTATGCCATGGTTTTGTTGAGATACATATGTTTGTGTGTATATATATGTTTATGTTTGGTTTCTTTGAGATTGTACTTGACCAGTCTTATGATGGAACATAATGGTAAGGGTCTCTAATGTGTTGATTAATTTTAAGTTGTACTCGAGATCGTTGGTGTAGTGGGCTACTAGCTCAATGATGTCCTTGATTAAGTTAATGTAGTGTTTATGTATAAATGTATTAATTAATTTACTTATTGATGTGCTAATTAATTTATCATGACATATCTTGTTAATTATTTATCTTTGGTAATTATGATATAATAAATAAAATAAAATGTAAATAAATTTATTCCAGAAATTAGAAACCTTAAATTTTCCTAAGCTTCTTAACTACGTATTACATTTTATTTTCTCATAATCAACTTTCTTTGAATGGGTTAAGAAGTAGTTACTCACTAGCTACATCCTAGGCATGGTACTGTAGCTAGGAGTTTGGGTGTTCTTGAAACTTTCAGAATTGTAGTGACCGTAGAGATGGAATATAGACTAAGGGAAATAAAATTCTTATGGAGGCTGTGTAATTGGCTGATAATTCAAGATTTGGCTGGAGGGTTTTTGTCATTGGAGGATTTTGGCACATTTATCAACCAAAATCAAACTTATGTTACCAGTCTTGGAAGAAAGGTAGGGTTTTGTTTTCTATGTTCTCTAATGTAAAATGATTGTCCTCTTGTAACATAGTTGCACGAATAATTTCTAGAAACTGAATCTGAATTCCGTCATTGGATGCTTAAAATTAATCAAATGTGGGTAGTATTTCTGAAAGTGATTTACTAGATTGATACTCTTATAAAGGAAATATTCTTTTCTTAGTTTGTGGCTTCATTTTGTTCAAACTGGAATGGGAACCATGCATTTTATACCAGACTGAAACTTTTCAATTTAAAGCTTACTATATTGAATGATAGCCGCAACTTTGATAATACCTATGTGGGTTCATGGAAATATAATCCTCTTTTATTCTTTCTATAATTCATTGAATCCTCAATGTAATCAACGATACTTTCTATTGTAAGATACTTTTAATTATAGTGTACTTTTTGTTCTAATACATTTTCTATCTTTCGATACTTTCCCAAAGATTATACTTTCTATAATTACTTACGTTCTATCGAATAATACTTTCATTTTCTTTAACATTTTCCATTGTATTATGCTTTCTCCCGTATTATACTTTTGAATTGCTATTTTCTATTTTAACATATTTTCATGGAAAATTTATAAGATAAATGAGTAGTATCACTAGTACATTTGGCCTAGTTTTTCTACCAAAATTTTTGACCAAAAAATAAAAAGGTTTTGCTTGGTCAGATTATAGAAGGAAAACTTTGTTTTTTAAAAAAAATTTATACCCGTATTTGTTGAAATATTGACAAATCCCGTGGTGGTCGAAAGTTCAACAAACACGGGCATAAATTTAAAAAAAAGGGAATTTCATTTCTCATTTCATTATTCCCAGCCGACGAATTAGAAGGGTGCAGCGCGTGTGAAGGAGATTGAGCAGTTGAAATGACTCAAGGAGATTGAGCTTAGAAACCTTAACCTGGGGTTTTTGAAAAGTTTAATTTACTGGATACCCAATCAACATTATCATTTGCTTCAAGACTTATTTATTGTTTGATTTATGCTTCGAGATTGGTTTTACACCTCCTGATTGCATACATTTGCATACATTTGGGTTTTACACCTCCTGATTGCATACATTTGCATACCCTACTATAGTTGAATTCCCAGAACTTGGACAGTCTGACTAAGATTTTTCTTTCTTGGAAACCAAAGAAACTCACCCAATCTTCTACTTCAACTTGGGGCTTCTATAGACATGTGTCTACCTCTCCATGAGCTTTTAGTTGAAGCAACCAATGCATTCAACTCGCTATAATCTCCTTGCAATGCCCTGTTGTCCCTAACTGTGCTCAACCGACTCGCCTAGAGAATCATTGCAAACATAGAAAATGAGCTTCCCAGGGCCCCTCCTTCTCCAAACATATAGTACATGAAGTCTCTCACCCATTCCAAGAGCCCGTACAAAACTGACGGTGGAATGATGAGCTAAGACTCCATTTGTTCAACCTGCCTGGTTCAGACCAGCGACATGGTACTTAACAAAAGAATTAACAAAACTAGTTGGAATGCTTCAAAACTCAAAACAAACACAACAAAAAATCACAAAAAAACTTGTACTAACTTGTCCAATAGACACTACGAGCTATCAAATCCATTAATCAACTGAAAACAAAGAAACAAAAAAACTCAAGAATTCACTGAAATTGTGTTACTCTGTAAATCTTCTTAATTCCAAATGTTTTTCCCCCCAACCTTTTGCACAGGTTGAGGGAGGCCTCTTATAGTTGATCTAATCCCTAATTCGATGGTTTCAGACAGTTCCATAACCATCTTACTCGAAAATGCTCCCTTGCACAAATGTTGTCAATGACAACATTGACAACTTGTTACAACCTTTGGGATTTTGGTTCATAACTTGTTGTTCAAACACCATAAGACCCTAACCATGACTTAGTTAGGCTATTTAGACCTCACATAGGCCACTTGTACACTTCTTTGCCCAATTTGACCCTTAAATGCTTCATTCCCACTTTTGCCACAATATTGCTAACTTGGGTACAAATTGGCACTTGCCTTCACAAAGGTCATGTACACAAATTGGCCATCTCTGCATCCAATTAAGGATAAATTATAAATAACAGAGAAAATACACATTCTTATTCACTTACTGAAGATGGGAAAGGAGACAGTAATCTTTGCTATAATAAGTCAATGACAACAAGGATTCCTTGCATTCTGAAATAGATACTCAAGGCAACAATCAACCCATCATACTCTTAGTGCTTGTAAATAAGCAATCGAGTCCTCTTGAAGTACAATATGTACTGAGTAAAAT